>OZ024741.1:97925911-97983411 GCA_964016885.1 Eledone cirrhosa
ATATATATATATATATATATATAAATACATACATACATATATATATGCATGTGTATATATGTATGGATGCATGCATGCATGCCTATTTACTTCTTTGCATAGCGAAATGAAGAAAGAGAAAAGGATTATTCAAAATACCAAAGAAAACGATAAGCAAGTTCAAGAGTTCATCTGATAAGAAAGGATTTTTACTTGTATATGCTGATTTTCAAGACCATCAACTACATCCCAACGCTCAATCTCACACTTACAACCACATTTATTAGTGACATTTATGGTTTTTCAACACCGTATGCTCTCCACTTCACTGTGAAGATTCATCGAGAAACGACGTCATAATAATGTCCCATGTATTGTTCGTTTGAAGTGGGCCACTGAGAATTTGACCATCTGTTCTTCCACTGATATATAACAGTTCTTGCTTTATATCCCTACTGAGAAATTTGTCCGTTAAAGTGCTGACTTTCTCTACCAGCCACACACATGTACGCAGGTACACACAGACATACAATATACGTATATAATTAGATGCCTTTAAAAAGCAAATAAAATGCACACAGGCAAATAAATATATAGAAATGATACACGCATTTATAAGTACAGTTCTTAGAAATACAACTTAATATATTTTGCTGTAACTATATTGAAAATATGTGAAGCAGTAAGTGGTCTGGAGGTTTTCATTGATTAATTCTGTTTAAAAAGAATGCTGCGAAAGTACGAAACAACAACAACAATAACAGTAACTAAATATATGTCAGTAACAGTGGCGACACAATCAGAATAACAAATAATGATACCAGGTCTTACGTTTAGATTCTACTTAAATATGGTTTCGTAATTTTCATATAAAAGCTTTGTATAGGAAATTAAATGATGGCAAAGAAAATGGAAAAACAGAATGTCCAGTATGTGGTTAATGCATACAAATATGAACAGATATATGGGCAGTTTGTAAAAGACACACACGCAATTTCACAGATGCATATATATACAAAAAAATATATATATATATATATACGATATATTAACAAATGAAAACTATATTTATAAAACCATATTTATTTCATTATACATATTTCAAGGACACCAAGTCAAATTATGGTGTTATGGTGCGCTTTCATCAGATAAAATATAATATAGATCAGTTTTATAAATAAATATTGACATACCCTTAAAGAATGTGACCAGTTCTGTTGGAAGCTCGCGGATAGATATTTAATTTGTATCCAAACAAATTAAATATAACTTCTACATATATATATATATATATATATATATATATATATATATATATATATATATATATATATATATATATATATATATATAAGCTGTTTTTCGGTGTTCCCTGCCTCATTCACCAAAGAATTTAGATTGGGTAAAAGCATACACTTAACCAACATGAGTTGTATTAATAATATTTATGAAGATGCCTTGTTCTTTGCATAACATATGAAATATATCAGATGTAAAAGATGAAATAGATTGTTTTCCTTAGTATACGTATGTGAGAGTGTATGCACGTGTGAGTGTATGTGAGTGTTTTTGTGATAATTTTATTTTCATTTGGATTCAAACAATAGTAAGCAACGCAATGCCGTCACATTTTCTATATGTTTGTGTCTGTGAGTATGTGTGTCTTTGCGCGCTCGTTGTGTACGTTATTAAATACATACACTATCTACACATGCATATGCATATACATATATGGTGACTGACAACAAATTGCGGTGAAAAGCTATGCGTGTGTTTTTGACACACACACATCTACACATACATATACATATGTGACGACTGACAAAAAAAATGAAGTGAAAATCTATGGGTGTATCTACGTTAATGTACGTTTGCGTGTCTCTGCCTTAGTATATGTATGTGACCGTGCATTTGTGTGAGTGTGCAGTAGCAATTTATTCATTTGGACACCAACAAACAAATTACACGATGAACATTTTTACTCTAATTTGCTTAATTTTTATTTATAAATTCTATTATCATTACAAGTTTGATTTTTTTAAATTTAAAATATAGATATTTTCAAAAGTATCTTCATATTTATTGTTTACTAATCTGAATAAGAACAGCGGCAAACTCGGAAACGCCGGGTAATTCAGCTAGTATATATATATAGAGAGAGAAACACACTACATTATAGAAGCAAAGCTAATTGCATTTTGCTTTTAAAAGGTAATTTCAATTAATGAAAGTCATATCGGCTGGATTAAATTCTATTTTATTCCAATTTATAACAAAGCATATGTTTTGCATACACACAGGCTTATATAGCAGACATGTAAAGAAATATATATATATATATATATATATATATATATATATACATATATATATATATATATAGGCAGAGAGAGAGAGATTTATGTATATATATATACACACACACCCATATATATATGTATGTGTGTGTATGTGTGGGTGTGGGTGGGTGTAGGTGTGGGTGTGGGTGTATATACAAGCATATATATATATATACACATATCTATATCTATATCTATCTATCTATATATATATATATATATATATATATATATATACATATGCATATAGACGTAAACACTATACGTTTACATTAAAACTTATAATCATACATGCAGATGAAGACATATATATACAAACACATAGACCGATTCAAAAACAGTAACGCGAGGAAAAGTACACTCACGCGTATATATATATACATATATATATATATATATATATATATATATATATATATATATATATGTGTGTGTTTGTGTGTGTGTGTTTGTGTATGTGCGTGTGTGAGTGTGTGCGTCAGTGTGTATGTCTCCGTGTGTGTTATGTATATGCATATGTGTGTGAGTTTGTTTGTTCGTATGTGTGTGTGCGTGTGTGTGTGTGTGCCTCTATTTTAATTTGTGGATGTATATAATCCGTCAAAACAAAAGTTTTGGAAAACAAATTTATTGCATAGCTTAGAACGACGCCAAGAAAATTATTAAATTTGGCTTTCATTTTTCTTTCAGACGTTTCCTCTCTGAATTATAAAAGAAATTCGAAGACATTAAAGAAAGAATGAATGGAAAACAAGGAAAATAGCAGCAATAAACAAGAAAAGAGAAAGAAACCGAACTCCAAACACATTTGCAATTTATAAACAATGTCTGCGACAATAAATCCACTATTAGAGACTAACTGGGATTTTGATTGCGAAAACACACTTGTGAAAGTACTTAATGTCAGAATTGTTCTGAAATTGAATTAAAATTAATTTTCTTCTACGAGGTTATACTTAAAGAGATTTCAAACCCCTTGGGCTGAGGTGGAATCAAAATAAGGTATTGAAATACGTTTAATTAAATTCCTATCGATTGCCATTGAACTTGTATAAAACAAAATATGAAACAATGGCATCATAATATAAGTATAAATAAATGTATAAAACATACAAAATAAAGTGTTATGTGCAATTAATAACGGCGTATAATACCCGGCTCATGTTATAGTACTTGTTGTTTAGTCTAAGGTCAACCTCGTCAAGCCGACATATGATTAAATGTATTTCATGTGTGACCATCAACCAATATCTAATTAGATGTATTTCTAGCATTGGACTACATTTTATGCCGTGAGAAAGATGACTTCATCAGTGACAAATGAAATGTCAGCGAGTTGACATTTTATTCTGCATTCCGTTTAATTGTTTTCTTCTTACGCTTGTTTGTGAAGAGATATTGGTATTGTGCTAGAGGAGGGAGTCCTTCCGTTTCTGTTATAGTCAGCCGCTTCTGTGCCATGTTTGATTTCCATTTTATATGACTTCATTTTCGTGAGCATTCAAGGGCATTGGCGATAAGGGCTCAATTTCTCAATTAATATTTTCCATAATTCAGTTTGCATGCATGTTGTCTCTTTAACTATTTTTGTTGTACTGTTATCTAAAATTACTTCTACGATGCCGCCTTATAATTCTTTACAAACCACCGGATTACTTCCCTTAGATTTCACACACATTTCACAGCTAACGAGACATCTTCCACCTCTCTGTCAGGATACATACAACCTGTCCACGCCAGATCGTTCACTCACTTCTCTTTCATTCAGCTTGTTTCCAGGACGCTGAAGTACTTATACACTTTGTATTTAATTCATTCATAAATTGTCCGTCTGGTAATACAGTGTCTCATTTTACAATCTTTTAGGATCGCCTTATCAATGAACAATTGAACCTTAACCACCATGCTTCTTCTCGTACACCACAGTGTCTGCATAAGGTATTCATTGCCTCAGGTATGACGCTTGTCGTAAGTTTCCACATAAGGAGAAGACAGCAGAAAGGTCTAAATTTGTCAACTGCATTAACTTTCATGAGGTCCTTCCAAAACAATATCGTTCTCCTAAACATTACCCATTCTGGTAAACACCCTTCTCTATTCAAGATGTTATTCAGTCGTCCAGCAATTCTCCCGCGATGGGCCCTCAGCTTTTTCAACCAGCACATTTGTAAGCCGTCTCTGCATGGAGCTTTCTAATTTGGCATCTTTCTACACTGGATGGTTACCATGTCAGTTGTTAGCTCCCATACTCCGTTGATAGTCTCCAAATCTTTATTTATGTCAGTTAGCCACTCTAAACTTCTGTTGTTCTCTTTTCCAGCACTCCAGTTATTGCTCCAAATCTTGTTAATTTCATCCGCATCAGCGATTAAAACATCATTCCTAATCATACCATTTATCTCCTGATGGAATCTCTTCTGATTTTGTTTGGAAACACTCATTCTGTTGATATAACGTGCTCCGTTGTTAGTACTCCTTAATCTTTACAGCTTTGGCAAGTACCTTTTTGCTCCATCTCTTAAATTACCGTAATCTTTTTTCTCCTGATATTGTACATCGCTGTAGGTTTTTATCCTTTCCTCTTTTTTTCTTTCTTAATTCACCTCCATTTTTACTTCACAGAATATTAATAAGCATCCTGATGTCCCTTTCAATTCTTCTTTTTTACCATGGTTCCTTGACCTGCTTTTATGTAGTCTGTTTTAGACCTAATCTTTTAGCATGGTTCCTTAATCTGATTTTGTGTAGTGTTTTTTAGACCTAACCTTTTAGCATGGTTCCTTGATATGTCTTTTGTGTAGTCTGTTTTAGACCTAACATTTTAGCAGCGCTGATCAGATTGTTGGTTTCTGTAATGAAACTAGTTAGCAACTTCTCAATGAGGTCTTTATTTTCTTAGTTATTTCTTTTAGCTGACGTTGTGTTTCTTCTTTAAATTTTTGTTGGAATACTGACTCCTGACTGAGAGATCTCCAATATATCCGAAAATATCCGTCTCTAGTTTTCTTATACGTCCTTCAGTTCAGTGATGTTAATATAAATCCCCCATCATCTCCATTATTCAGTTCCGTCACTTCCTGTAAGATTCCATCATTTCCCACACTCTTATCTCTATTTGAGTCCATCATCCTGAGTTTTTATATCCTCAACACCCTCAATAATCGACAATTGTTTCAGCGTTATTAACCCTTGTCAAGTTTGTGTGTCTCTCCCCATTTCTTATACACACTAGAACACTAATATTCTCTAAAACCTTCTAGTGTGTAGCAGAAAAAATACACAATCTTGATAGTTGGAAATAACCCTAAAACAATTGTCGACAGTTTCTCTCTGTTAACGCTAGAACAAAACGATGACGATAGTCGTTTGAAACACAGCCTTATTAGGCTGTTTGCTTGCAAACAAATCGAATATTAATAATTGTTTCTACTGTTGGCACAAGGCCAGCAATTACCCAGTGCATTACTGGTACTTTATGTTATCGACCCCGTAAGGATGAAAGGCAAAGTTAACCTCGGCGTGTTTTGAACTCAGAATGGCAAGGGCCGTAAGTCTATACCTCAAAGCAAGGTGTCCGACCCTCTACCGATACTGCCAATCCACCGTCCATTCGAATATTAATTAATATTAATCCAAATCGAATATTAATAATGTTATAAATCTAATGAATGCATTAACGCAGCCGCTATGTTAGAGCTAAAACAAATATTATTTTTAATTTTCGGTAAAACAGCCGTAAAATCGCTTGGTATGCAAATTAGGTTAATCAGCCGATGAATACCTTAAATAATACTATATATTCTCAAGAGTTCTAGTGTGTGACAGAAAGGGGAGAGATACACAATCATGACAAGTGACAATAGCCCCGAAAATATTGTCGATTGTTTCTCTCAGCAACCGTCAGTACAATTGGATGAAGATAGTCCTCTGAAACGCATAATGTTATGAGGATGTTTGCTTGCAAACGAACCAAATATTAATAATGTTATTATAATATTATTATTATATGATATAAAACCAACGAATGAATTTACGTATCCGCTATGCTAGAGCGAAAGAAAATGTTGTTTATATATATATACATACATACATACATATATACATACATACACATTTTGTCTAGATATATGTATACATATAAACTTGTGTCTGCGTGTATATACATTTACCAAAATGTCCCGTATGTGTCTGTCTGTTCACATATGCCTGTATCCGTGTATAAATTAGAAAATATATACATATTAGACACCGAATCGATATATCTTATCTAATTGAGATTGTACATATATTTTTGATTTTTATTGAATCATTGCTCTTGTTGTTGCAAAAATCAATGAATTATACTGATTGTTAGGTTATCAGCTAGTTATCTTAGCACTTGCCAAATAATTATGTCTTAAGAACAAAGTATTTACATTAATCATCTATCTGCACCTGAAATAATTCGTAATTTAAATTAATTAGTAATGATTCCAGTAAATGTATACGATTCATTAAACAACTCATGGAAAGGGAATCAAGGACAATAAAAGCTTTCCCGAATATGCTAATATTCAAAATCTTCATACTGCACACAAAAAAAAAAAATAGGATATATAATTTGTCTGAAACACCGAGTAACAAATGCTAAAGGTAGACAATAATAAAGATATACGCATAATCATATATGAAGGACATGGTGTCTGTGAGAAGCCATCATATTGAAGTATCAACAGAAAAATAATTGAATATCTATGCATGGGTTGATGACGATGATGATGGCCATAGCCGTGTGATGGATGATGAGGATGATGATGTTGATGATGATGAGCATGGCCATGATGACAATGTTGATTATGACGTGTCAACTGCTTCTTCTTGTTGATTTCATAATCATCGTCGTCATCTTCTTCTTCTTCTTCTTTCTTCTTCTTCTTCTTCTTCTTCTTCTTCTTCTTCTTCTTCTTCTTCTTCTTCTTCTTCTTCTTCTTCTTCTTCTTCTTCTTCTTCTTCTTCTTCTTCTTATTTCGTTATATGGAATGTGTATAATTTGAGTTGTGTTTTTATTTTGCTTCAAATTAACATTCATCCTTTAAATGATGTGAAAGACATACCAGCTATGACCACCCATTCCATTTAGCGGTACAAGATTTTAGAAATGTTGTCCTACCATTCTTAATGGTGTAACGCCTGATTTGGAAGCGATTATGGATGTTATTGTAGCAAGTATTGCAAGCTCAATCGGGTGACAACGTGTACTATATAGGTAATGTTTATTTCATTGCATCGTGTATGCGTGATGTGGGTTGCGTAATAGCATCGGGCCTCGATTCCGTAGCATATATGATGTGACAGTTATACAAAATTTGTATTACGTGAGGAATTGATCTACTGAATTGGAAGAAAAAATATTGTTTTAGAGTGACTACCCCAACAAGAAACAGCGGACCGTATATATTGAAGTAAGTGTTAGATACAGTTTCAAACAAGGGCACTTGAAAAAAAGTGAAGATATGTGCTGAAATACAAAGAGAATGGGAGTATTGTATTTACATCAAACTGCCATATTTACGGGCTTACATCAACCAGTCATCCATAATCGATAACCGTATCAGATGCCCTACCAGAATAACTTGGTTAGAAGGGCTGAGAGAATCCAACAATCTAAATGTGTAAAAAGGACAGATGTGCATAGCATAGTGCCAATGCTTATTAGTAATATTACACATGAATGTATGAATTCACTAGTTTGGAAACGGAAGGGCTACAATCTGAGTCATTTAGTTACGAATCCATAGTATTTGTTACCGAAATTGTTCACAAAAATCCCTCATCGATTAACTCTAAGTCTCTGCCCCTCTAGGTAGCGTACAGCGAGCTGAAACATACTTCCGATTTAACAATAATCTGGCGGCCAGTTATTGTGAATTGTGAGGTATCGGGACTTATATATTAAAATCTTTAATATAATTAAGTATCAAAATCATGCGATCACAGAGAATATTGGTTGAATGTGCAATATGTAAGGTGAACATGTTCTTACATGGAGATAGGAGCAGAGTGGAAATAAATTAGGAGTAAACCTAAATTATTCTAATCACTTGTAATAATAACCAGGTAGTGCAGCATTATTAGATCATTCCTTTCTCTAACTTGTATAATTATAGAATATAAATGTTCTACTTTAAACACATATCAATATTTGTGTGGGCATGTCTGTGTGTGTTTTACACAATTTTCTATATACTTGTCAAAATTACTACTGTAGAAGTTTTAATATATTATTATCTAAAGCATATAGTATTAAAATTAGTAACATGAGAAAACTGAATTAATTAGGTACACATGCGCACAAACACATACGCAGACTCTTATATGTTGGTATATATTAAGTAATTATGTATATATACACACATATATATATATATACGCCCCCCCCCCCCCCCCCCACACACACACACACATATATATATATATATATATATATATATATATATATATATGCTTTACTACATATGGTTGTGTGTATGATTTTGATTTACTTGTATTTAATAAATACATAGCAGCTGTCACTTTATGGCTTCTGAATCGAAATCAGCTGCTATTTACGTGTCTTACGTGTCTATGTTAATTTTTTTATATTCCTTCTTGCACTAATTAGTGTGTGTGAGGCCATTATTCCACTTTAATTGTTGTACTTTACGTTTAGCGTTGTTGCAAATTTTAACATTATTATTATTATTTGGCAGATTGATAGACTCGTTGGTGAGTCAGACAAATGCTGTGCGATATTTGTTCCTACTTTTACATTATAAGATCCAATTTCAATGAAATTATCCTTACTCTTTCATCCTTTTACCTTTGATATTCCCGTCAAGTTTCCTCTATCAAATTGCTGAAGTTTTGCCTAAATTAGAAACCGACATTATTGTTATTACAGCATTATATATTTTCCTTATTCATGATTTTTTCGGTACAACGAGAGTTACAATTCTCGGGGCTAAATCTTGGACCATATTTCTAGAAGGATGCAAAATTCAGATATGCCATGTGGCCAATGCTGTAACAATGATCACATATCCAGGAAATCCCGTTTATGAGACATGTCCATGTCTATATTCCTTATAAGTAAGTTGTAAATGTTATTACATAAATAGTTGTCTATTGCTCTTATTGTACCAATCACAAAATTAGATATACTCTGTAGCTATAACAGATTCGCAATGTCAGGAATGTTTCTGTGAAAAAGTAGTGAGCAGTCATTTTCTTCTAGTTTTACTTGTTGCGGAACAGACCTCTACAATTCTCCGTGAGGGAGACGCAGACGTTAGGATGAGACTTATTATATATGTAATGTTTTTCAATAGATATCATGTATTACAATCTAATGTATTAACCTCCGTTACGCGTTACAGAAATACCGTAGAATCTTACATTATAGCAAACTATAAGAAAAACCACCATTTGGGTGGTTTTCTACTAGCATGTGTAGTGTGTATATTGATATTATACGCAGGTATATATACATGTAGATATGATACATCAAATAAAATCGTAATTGACCATATATAATACATAGAAATTGAACGAAGACTGCGTTACACTGTCTTATTTAATCAGTAACGTAATCTGTAACGTAATCTAGGATACATTAAAAAAGACGATATTATATATATAAACTGCATTAGGAGAAAATTAGTCACAAAAAATGAGTATGTTTATTTAAGCGATGGCCAACCGTAAGTGTTGACATTTCAGAAATTTTAAAGAAGTGAATCTTTAAATATACAAAATATATTTAATCAACAGCCACGAAATTTAGTAGATAAATTATGTAATATTCATTCATTATTTATTCAAAGTAATCCAACTTATTTTACTAAAGGGATAAAAAATGATAAACCGTACACAATCCCGCGCTCCTTACGTTATTTTAGTTTAGATTCTATAAACAGGTTGATGCTACATTTATTGTTCTTGAGATGAGTACTTTTCTTACTGACAAAATATATAATGGTTTCTGATTTAGACACAAGACCAATGATTAGGCGGGGTCGGTTAAATCGATCCCAGTGCGTAAATTGTACGTTATTTTATTTACCCCGTAAGGATGAAAAGCAAAGCCAACTTTGACGGGATTATGACTCTGAAGGTAAAGAGTCGGGACGCTATGACGGAAAGCATGCTGACCGACATATGCTGCCAATATTCGTTCTTGTGCGGACGCCTTTCATAACCATAGATATGTTCTCATCGACGCTGAAAGAGTTGTGGAATCCGGAATTTTCAATTATCTGCTTCACTAGTTAATATGTCTTCATTCTTGATAGCTTCTTGCATCTCCCAGTTTCCCAGTCCAAAGGTCATACTGATAATCTTGCGAAAATGTTTGAAAATGCTGATGAGATATCAGTTCGCAACATACAATTTTAAGTATTCTCACTTAATAATATCACACACACGCACGCGCACACACACACACACACACACACACACACACACACACACACACACACACACACACACACACACACACATACACACACAAACACACACTCATATACACACACACACGTGTGTATATGAGTGTGTGTTTGTGCTATATATATATACTGTATATATACATTTTTTTTCACTTAATTATTTTGTAGAATTAAAAGATATATCGACGTTACAATATATGGCATATCTTCCTTCCTCCTTCGTTGAAATTAAATTGTCTACATACGCCCACGTGTTTTTGTAGCGCTTTTCTAATACGTTTTTCTATGCTTGAATGAGGTTTGATTTAAACTACTACTACTACTACTACTACTACTACTGCTTCTTCTTCTTCTTCTTCTTCTTCTTCTTCTTCTTCTTCTTCTTCTTCTTCTTCTTCTTCTTCTTCTTCTTCTTCTTCTTCTTCTTCTTCTTCTTCTTCTTCTTCTTCTTCTTCTTCTTCTTCTTCTTCTTCTTCTTCTTCTTCTTCTTAAAATAGATGACCATATAACAAGAACAACAACAGTAATAATAATAAATGCAACAATACACTCATGTCCATCGTATTGTTTGTTTTGCTTTTGTGTTGTATCTGTGGGATTATGCTAGCTTCATTCATTATCAATATTATCGTTGCCCATATTTTGTGTTTTGTAATTACCATGGCTTAGATAAGTTATATTTTAATGATGTTCATGTTAGTTTTGATATTTCGTTTTTTATTTTAGTTATCTTACTTGCCGATATTGCTTCTATTCTAGCACCAGAAGCTGGCCATATTTTCATGTATTTCATTCCTTTTTTTTATATTTTAATTTATATTTCTTTTCCCCTTACCTAAATCTTCCAAGTAAACTGGCTCCACTATGTCTACCATTTTAAATTGACACTAACATAACCAAAATGTTGCACGAATTACGTCTAGAAAATATCATGTTTGTGTTTGTGAAGCTAATAATGCGATTAAGCAACATCCTCAGGACAATATTCTGTTTATATGCACGTTAATCATTCCATGATGTTTTAGCCATTTTAAACATCAATTTTTCACTTCCGTTTAATGATTTTTTTTTCTAATGTGTAATATATTAAGTGTAATAGTTTCAAATCTATAAAAGTGAAAGTTAAACAAACATGCCCACATAAAACTGACATAGGAAGTAATGATGCCAGTGTAAGCAGTATTTTATGTGATGTGTTCATGAAATTAAATTGGCAGAGACTGAGATAATAATATTGATAGTTGGGATGTTAATTGCTTACATTGCAGATAATAATTGTTATGGCAGTAACGTGGAATTTTATTATTTGACCGAGAATGATGATTTAGTTGTAATTATTCTGGGTAACAGGTAGGCACATATTTGCACAGAAACTTTAATCATCTTGATGGAAGCCTAATCCAGTTTTTATTACCATTCAAACCAATATTAAAAATGTTTGGAATTAAGTTTATTCCAGAAATCATGAATTTCATAGACATATTATAATCGCAGAATTTGTCCCGCACTATGCTTTTAAATTCCGCTGAGATCAGCTTTGCCTAACCTATCTTTGGAGTTTATAAATATAACTATGCAAATGCATCTATATAATTAATATGTTCTCAATCTGCATAGTTGTTGTTTTGTACCCATGTAATCATAAAAAGGATAATTACTATGAGGTTAGTAACTAGAAGCATCAAGTAATATTTCGACACTTCAACATGCCAAAAAAGAGGTGCAATGGGTATTTAACACCTTATTTTTCAAGAATTTTGACACATTAATTTAAGGCGTACTTCATCAAACTAACAAAATCAAACCAAATTGAAAAATATAATCCCCGAATATAAGACAAAAAAACTATCAAGGTACAACTATCTGGCAATATATATAAGTTTGAAAATAAAAGTATTCCTTGGAATAAGTGGATCATGAGATGTGATTCAGAAGAATATGAACGCAAAAACAAGATGACTTATACACGGTATTAAATAAATAAATAAATGCATACGTAAAGAAATAAATAAAGTGCTGCTAAACACAGGTAATATCATAATCAACACACGTTCATATCACTGATAGCACAACACTTATATTGTAATTATTGCCCCTCTCTTGCAACCAATACAGTACAAGTTAGCTACCTAATATATGAATAAAACCTGAATAGCAAATTCTTTTAACAATCACCACAATCACCACCAAATACAGCAAAATAGATAACGAAAGCGTCTCTATGCGTTCATTTGAACTCTAAAAAACTAGTCAAATACCGTTCAAATCACAGGGTATTACTATATATAAATCATTCTTTACAGACAATCTCCACCCCCTTACTCTCTCTCCCTCTCTCTCTCTCTCCCTCTCTCTCTCTCTCTCTCTCTCTCTCTCTCTCTCTCTCTCTTTATATATATATATTTAATGAAAATAGGTTTTGAGAAGTGCCATGACTGATTTTTGTTTATTTAAAAGGTTTGTTGTATCATGTGGCGAGTACTTTGAAGATTATTTATATATGTTTGTTTACTTTTACCGATTTAAGCTGTCTTTAAAGTCTTTTCAAAAAGATTATTTCTGTTACACATTTTCTAGAAAATGTCTTTCGTGTGTCTTAGACTTTTCCACTTTTTTCAACTGGGAAATTCGAGATGGAATCACAAAATATTTCAAGGACTGCATTTCTGCATTTTGGGGGGGTTGATATTCCTTTTCGTTGCTAATTAGTAATTCATCCTTATCTTCTTTTTTGAAAAGTTGTTCCGCTACTCTGAGTTTTCTGCAGAACTACTCCGAAATGTCATATTTAATTTTTTTATATTTGGTTCCTGTGGAGTGGATGTGAATTTTACTCCCATAACGTCTTTATATATATATAAACAACAAGATCAGTCTCTATAGATGTGTGTGCTGGTCATGTGTGGATCGAGCCGTCGGTTAATTTCTACATCGCTCAACGCTACTTGAGAGATTCAATCAGCTAAATTTGCAGCATACTCAACATGGGGGTGTTTTTGGTACGAACACCAAGCTTCTCAATCTGGTAGAAGTCACCTGTTTCAATGCCATGCTGTTAATGATGGAGCTGTGCTGCGTAAGGCATATTTCCCGGATGGTCAATCATCATCTATCAAGGATTGTTCTGTGTGACAAATAGATCATTGGCCACCGCAACAGAGCGACAGCAACAAAAGGAACAAGTATTCCTTGAAGTAATCCCTTAAAGTCAGTCATATATTTTTATATGTGTAAGGGATTACTTCAAGGAATGCTTGTTTCTTTTTTGCTGTCGCTCTGTTGCGGTGGTCAATGATCTATTTGTCACACAGAACAATCTTTGATAGATGATGATTTACCATCCGGGAAATATGCCCTACGCAGCACAGCTGCATCATTAACAGCATGACATTGAAACAGATGACTTCTACCAGTTTGAGAAGCTTGGTGTTCGTCCCAAAAATACCCCGATGTTGTGTATGGTGCAAATTTAGCTCAGATTGAATCTCTCAAGTAGCGTTGAGCGATGTAGAATTTAACCCACGGCTCGATCCACACATGACCAGCACATAAATCTATACAAACTGATCTTGTTTTGTTTTTTTCGTATTTTCGCAGTTGTCCTTTGTATTTCATATAGCATAACGAAAACGCTGTTTGTTTTGTCAGTCTGCTATCAACCTCCGTTTCAACCGCAGTGTTTGATAAAATGGTACACAAAGGAAACTGAACTTGTACGCTAGCTTGAAATCCTTTTCTTTAATGTTGAATTAGAATAATTGTATTCCTAACGAGATGCTGGCTGACAGAGAAACGTCGTCCATTAGAAACCTATCGGTAATCTCTGTAAAACAAGATATAATATGATGCAAGTCTGATCCTGTCTGGACAACAAGAGAACCTCCAATGTTAAGGAGTTTGAGCGCAGTCACCTCATAGTAAACAGTCTGCCATAACAGTTGTATCTGACGTAAGACCGTCATCCACATCATGTCCATATGATGTCATCCTCAGTAAAATGCTGACGTCCTGTGTGCATGAAACCTATCCATGATCTATGCCGTTATAATGGTAAGGGAATTTGGAGCAATCATAATGAGAGACTATTGTGTCGTATACTTTGGTAACACATAGACACTTCTGTGCAATCAGCTATCTGAGTAGAAGCCCATTTTAATGAGACCTCTTTTATTTTTGGATTAACTTTGGCTCACAGTAAATTGATTTCGGCAATGGTCGTTGCTTGACTCTAAAATATTACGTTTGCAATGTAGTGCATTGTAATTTTCTAGCAATAGGAGCAGCGAGATATGTCTTTTGTGTTCTTGTACAGTGGGTTATATATGTATATATATATATATATATATATATATATATATATTATATATATATATATATATATATATATATGTACACGTGTTTGTATGTATGTGTGTGTCTGCATATATATATATATATAAAGAAGAAAATTTCGCTCTACATGGCTGAATACAATAAATGTAATCTGAGTTTTTCGAATATTAATAATAACATTCGATTCGTTTGCAATTAGGCAAACAAGCCTCAATTACTCAAATACCCAGAAACATTAGTCACTGTAGTTCTGTTCGCATGGCAACACACGAGCAAGAATGAAGTGTTCATTCTACTGACATGGCTATAAAATTGAGGCTTGTTTGCATAATTACAAACGAATCAAATGTTATTATTACTATTCGAAAAACTCAGATTACATTTATTGTATTCAGCCATGTAGACCACATTTTTCTTTTTTAATTGAATTTGGCAAAGCCGGCCATTTATGGCTCGTACACAGGAAACTGACTGGCCAGTCTGCTGTTATGCAAATCTGGCTGATCCATGGATCTGCTAATATGCATATCTGACTGATCAGCCAGTCTGCTAATATGCAAATCTAACCGATCAGTCACTGTGTATTTTTGAAAATAGCATATATGTTCAATAGCTGGCAGGTGAAGTTTGGCAGTTTGGCAGGTGAAGAGTGAGCTGTACTGATGAAGGGTGATACCCAGAAACATTAGTGTCTGCAGTTCTGCTCGCATGCCAACACAAGAGCATGAATGATGTGTTCATTCTACTGACATGGCTATAAATATTATTATTAATATTTGAAAAACTTAGATTACATTTATTATATATATATATATGTATATATATATATATATATATATATATATATATATATATATATATATATATATATATATATATATATATATATATATATATACCTTCTACCTGGAGTTGCGACCGATAGATAGTATTAGCAATTGGAAAGACCAACGGAAACATTGTTCCCTCGGTCCGATTTGACGAAAGTCGATCGTTCCTTAATATATATATATATATATATATTAATTAATATGTAAGTGATGAAACACAGATACCAACACATCTGTATATCTATTGCAAAAGAAAAATTTAGCCAGATTGAAGTATATTAATTATTATACTACAGTTTGTCCATATCGATTTAAAATAATAAGTCAACGGAGACGAACTGTATTGCCAAAAGGCCGTGATGTTTAGACACATTTAAATTTCAAAATCAAACCTGTTCCGTAGATAAGTTTAGACTTTAAGATCCAAATATGTTTCGAGTTAAATAAGTGTAGGAATATCATGTCCCGCTCTCCTCAGTAAACATCCAGGGACAAATTGATATGCTTCACTTCTAAATAATTTAAAAGACTGCGTGCCGCACATGGCTTTACAGTATCTAACTAGTCTCATAACCGTACTGCTAGAAATAACAGTCGTATATATGAGACGGTTTGCAGCTCAAACTAGGAGCAGTTAAAATTAATAAGGTAATGAATTCTTTTACAATGGAATCAGCTCGAATTCATTACCTTATTAATATATATATATATATATATATAAACATTCATAGAATATAGACACACACACACACATAAACATATATATTATACATAAGTGTATCTATTCGTGTGTCTGTGTGTGGTATGTATATATATATATATATATATATATATATATATATAAACATTCATAGAATATAGACACACACACACATAAACATTTATATTATACATAAGTGTATCTATTCGTGTGTCTGTGTGTGCGTATGTATATATATATATATATATATATATATATATACCTGTGTATTCAAACATTATTATTGTTGATGTTGGAAAATGGATGGATTACTTTAAATACATCACGACTACTATTTTTTTATCTTCTGAATACAAACGCAGCCGAAAGCACATTTACATATTCCACAGCTATAAAAGTTATAAATTACAAAAGATACACAAAGTGTAACTTTCCATTTCCGCAATAGATATTTGGCCTCATGCCAATATGATAATTCATTCACTCGTTTTTTCTTTAAACCCCATCATGTGTTTTTTCTGCTCCTTAACTCGTTACGTCTATGATGTTCTTGATACTGTTATAGCTAATCAAATCATTTGCCTACATAACGTAAGCTATAATCTCAACAGAAAACGTTACTAATTTTGCTCAGAATTGTGGAAGAGATTAAGAGAATAAATATGAACATATGCTTATTACTAAGTTGAAAAAAAAAAGTAATATATTTGCACCGTGAGGAATAGCCTTTCAATAAATATTTCTATAAAAACATCAAAACAAAGTGAAGAATTAAATCAATACAGCAGAATATTTGTGAATAAAATTTGTCCAAAACTGAAAACCGAAAATAATTGAGTTAAGAAAATATAACAAGTATGAAATTTGTCTCGGAATAAAATTTCATAAAAACACTTTTAGGTTTTATTTATATTCAAATACCTGCGGATTAGTTCTATATTTGTAACTTCAGTATATGTTTGCTTATATTACCGAAGCTTCAGATGTGGTTGGCGTCATAATATATATAACGCTCATTTTTGTGTAGTTTACGTTGAACTGTCTGTGTTGTTAAATGAACGCGTGAACTCTCAAAACACAGCACACACAGACACATGCAGGCATAATACAATATACATATATATATGTATATATATATTTATAGTTATATCAAACATATATAAATATAAATATTCTTATTACTATATATATATATCACCTTGATCACCTTGACCGACCAGTCTGTCGGGCGCCAATCGGCGCCGCTTTTCACAGCACGTCGTGCTGCTTTAGCCATAAGATAACGCCATCCCATTGGCTGTGCGGGCAGGCCGGTACTCATTTCTACAGCTGAGTAAACTGGAGCAACGTGAAATAAAGTGTCTTGCTCAAGGAAACAACAGATCACCCGGTCCGAGAATTGAACTCACATCCTTTCGATTGCAAGCCCAAAGGCTTTAACCACTAAGCTATGCGCCTTCACACACACACATATATATATATATATATATGTATATATGTGTGTGTGTGTGTTTGTGTGAAGGTGTGTGTGTGTGTGTGTGTGTGTGTGTGTGTGTATGTGTGCGCGCGTGTTCGTGTGCGTGTTTATGTGCGTGTGTGCGTGTGCGTGTGTGTGCGTATGTGTGTGCGTGCGTGCATGCGCGCGCCTCTGTGTGTATGTGTATCGATTTCCATGCTGAATTATCTTGTTGATTATTCAATTGAAGTATCTTCTCGTTAAATGTATGTCAATATAGCTTAATATTTACAGACTCGAAGAATTTTAGCTTATTACTCTGATAGATACATCATCACATATTTTGTGATGAAGCTGATCTCTTACATTATAGCTTCAATCAAATCGAGGAACTTCCAAGCAATTTCCGCCTACTCAAATTTTCAAAAGAAATCTAACTCTATCCGAAGCTTTTGTAGAGAAATTTCACCAAGATGACAGACATTGGGATTGGTCACGGCCCCTCATGATTTAGGAACCCAAAACTAAGCGTTCAATGCTATATATCTGCAACCCAGTGATGTGTGCACAAATATGGGTGTCAGAATGTACTGCATGTTGACAGAGTGTTCAAGAATGACAAACACCAATGAGAGTACAGAATGTAATGTGATGATAGAATGCATATCCTCGATAAGTTTTATCATAAAGTCATCACTATTGCAACAAAGACATATACAGAAATAACGATCTATATTTTTCTACAGATATAGTTTAATGATAAAGAATAATTAACTAATTAATTTTTTTTAAAACTTGCACTACATAAATATAACGATAATTATTTAGAAAATAAACATCTAGGGTGCTATTTAATAAAAGACATGAATTTATACACTATAGCAAAACCAATGCTTGCATTGATCAAAATAACCTGGCTACTATATGTAAACACTGCAGGCTTTTAATATAATGATATCCGTCGTCTAAGGAAACGAATATTGCGATAAAGAGGCAAGCCATTACAACTCAGCGTTTGTTGCAAAATGCGGTTTCCAACTACAACACGGCTTCAACTGCCCAAAGTCAGCTGCTGGGCTACCGCAAGTCTGCTCAGCTGCTGACTTGTTTAGCACGGAAGAAATATAGGCACTAGACATAATGTCATGTATAATGTTGTTCTTTGTCGTCCAGTTACACTCCGACTATTCACATCGCCAACTTTACACCGAGAGTTTTTATAACGATGCCGATCTCAGATAAGCTGTTCACGCTGCCAAACTGACACGAACTACCTGCATTGACAACACCATCGACTAAAATAATCTACCTCCAGTAAAATGCACAATAAACCCGTGATTTATGCTTCAAATCAGTCACGTTCTATTGTTCTATTTTCCTCGCTTTCTTATGTAGAGCAGCGTTTCGAATTCGAGTGATACCATTTGCCGCTGATCATTCACTTTACATTTCCTTCGTAACACGTTGAAAAATTGTTTATTCTTCTTTGTTCCCATCGTCATCCCGGACCAGGAACAATTGCACCAACTCTCCTTTTTAGAATGTTGTATGTCTATCATTCTCCACGGGGAAAAACTGAAATTGGTTGGTCTCGAATACTCGGTCGATAATTATCGGAAGTTAGCTACCGAGCCGCAGATCATGCGCCTTCCACACAAGAATGAAGCTGTTGGCCACTTAAAATTTGGCCAATGCATCTTATCTACCTCGAGTGATCATTCTCCACGACAGAGCGCCAACCAAGCTTAACACGCTCTATCGACCCTTTTCTAATTTTTTTTTTGAAAATCCGTTGTTTCTTCTGAGTTCCTACAAACTTTTCCAGGTTTTGATTTTCATTTCGAAGGTGTCAACAAATCCACCTCTTCACCAAGCAAGCTTGGTGGGTTTGGCAATTTTGTCACCGAACACGACCATGTAACAGATAGGTAAATCACATTGTTGAATATTATAGAGGAAATATGAATGTAAAAACATAGCCACAAATTAATCATCGAATTTAACACACTTGGACCCAGGATTTTGGCTCAATATATCATCCGATACTGACAAAATGTTTCTAGATTTGAACCGGAGATATGCTCTGTTTGGATAAAAATAATTTCAACAATCTGCCCGTCAAATCTGATAAGTTACCTATTGTTTCACAACTGAATTGAAAGCATTATCTTATTTTGTAAGGGTCATAAACTGCATAATATGGGCAAACTATGTTTCTTAATATGATAGCATGTGAGATATGTGCTAATGTAAAAATAAAGGCATTTTCCTTTTGATACTTTCTGTAAACAATATCCTTGATGTATCTTGATATAGCCTGCTTCCAGAGATATCCAGCCCTCTACATTATATCAGAATGCATGAGGGACGCATCAAATGCCAATGATATCATTTTAAAACATCCATTAGACATACTGACATAAGAACTGCATAGCATATATGGTACTTGTATCACAAAGACATTCATAACTGTATTACTTTCAGAAGTATACAACTCAGCAATTACTTCGTCATATATTCAAAGGTCTCTAATTTTGAACAGTAACTTATTCTCACACAAATAACCCAGAACATAAACGCTCGATACGAGCTTGTCTTAAGGCACAGGAGAAAAGGATTTCAGAGTTAACAACACGTTGAATCAGCATGTACACGCCCAAGCAGAGAGCCCCTGTCAGAATTTCATGTTCAGTAACTATAAACCTCAACTCTAAAATTATTTATGAAATATGTATGTACGTACGACCTTCTGGTTTTATAATTTCACAATTTTTTTTCCAATAGAGAGAGAGAGTCGGTCCCTAACATAGTTACAAGGCTCTTTCATTGGAATTTATACAACATCAACTTGGTAGATATGTATGCATGTCTGCATGCATGCATGTGTGTGCAGGTATGGATGTTATTTTATGTGTGGATATGTATATTTTGAGTTGTATATGTGCATGTGCATACGCTTTGTATCTATACATGTGTATATGCAGTTATTAGATGCAAAATGTTTGGAATGTTTTACATATTTTTACTGTTCCATTAATGGATTGTATTTGTAATTTCCTAACTAGTTGTGTTCTTTCTGTTTCTGTGAAGCCCAGCTTCTCAACAGTCAGTTACTAACATATCCCAGTGTCCCAATAACCACAGGCATAAATCTGAAGGTATAGTCAGGGTGGAGTATGTATGTATGTATGTACAACATGTCCAATGGTCGGGTCGTTGGCGACTAACTGGCAACCCTACCAAGGTTTCTTGGTGAGGAGGGTGACTTTGGACATCCTGCAGTACTAAAAAAAAAAACAGTCAAAGGGCTGGCCATCCAAAATCACCGGGAGAGATGACCCCTTAGCCTTTGTAAAGGCAGAATTCTAGGAGAAGGAAAACTCTGATATAACACCTGCAACCCTGATGGTATCCAATGATGTTGACATGTTCTTCTTTTTGGTAAATATCATCTTGGTTAAGAGAATGGGACTGGCTTTGTGCAGTACCTTTGCTCACTATAAAAGCTTCACGGCACAGGCATTGCTTTATATCTGGAGATGTCTCTGCACTTGTCGTCACATGGTACCATGGGCCCAGCACTATGTGTCAATAATTGTCACAAGTGTAATGTTTGTACCAGAGTTTTCAAGTCGCTAGCTGGACTAAAAAGTCACACTCGTTCAGCGCATCGGTAGGGGTTCTCCTACATGGATATAAAGTAGTGGCCGTACTCGAAAACGAGTTTGCAGCCACCATATATGTGTATATATATATATATATATATATATATATATATATATATATATATATATATTGGAAAATGTGTGTAATCCTTGGTACAGTTAGGTATATTAAGACAGGGGGGAAGAAAAAATGGCTTCACTGTGCTTTCAACAAATTTATTTTCTTCACAAAATCCAAAAAAGAATTTTTCTTAAAAAAAAATTATTTTATAAATTAAGTTGTTGGTTGTTGGTTAGGTCTTAGGAGTTCTTGGTTAACGTAGGAGGTATTGTTTCGTATTTAGAAAGACCTTTCACGCTGAGGTGCGCTTGTCAAACTGATGTGTATGTGGTGTGTTGTTCTATATATAGGGATTTAACATGTCTCTCTCTCTCTCTCTCTCTCTCTCTATATATATATATATATATATAATAATAATACAAGGACGATTTGTTAAGCGTCCATTACTTTATTACGTTTATTGATTAGTGAGGCGCGTTTCTCCACTGAAGTGAACCTAAACATCGAGTACTCACCTCAGTGAACCTACAGTAACTTCACATTACACTCCCTGGATATATATATATATATATATAAACAAAAAAGAGAAATAGGACGAAGGTAAACAGTTACAAAAGGATTTAATCCACGTATTAACAATTGTTTCATCAGAATTTCAGTCCATTATTGCTACACTATGTAATAATAGGCAATCAAGAAATATACTGTGGCATCCGAATTTTCAAAATACAAAGTTGAAATGACCTTAGGAAATGAAATAAGGTGTAGTAGTGTAAGATAGAGGAACAGAGAGAGAGAGGGGCAAAAGAGAGGGAGTGAGAGAGAGAAAAGGGACAGAGGTAGGGAGAGAAAGAGAAAGAGATAGGGTGGTGTGAGAGGATTTGTATAGAATATAGTTAAGTTACAAGAAGGGAGGGGGAGGAGGGTTGTGTGCTAAAAGTTGTGATGAGTAGAGGGAGAGATAAGGAAGATAGAATTTTAAGTGGCAGTTGGTAGTGGACAGGCGAAAGTATTACCAGAGAATAGATGAAGGAAGAAAGTATTAAATTTCATATATAGTCTATTTTTAGGAGTGTAGAATTGTTATTTAGGGTAGAAAAGGAAGGAGGTAGTGTTAAGATTTAGTTGAAGGTTTGAAGTGTGAGAACTTCGCTTTTAGTTTATGCTGGCAATAAATTGACCTTTCAATTTTGTTGTTGAGTAATTGGTGGCCTGAGCTTAGGATATGGAAGAGCTCATTATTACACAACGGGCACGTTTTCATCCCACTCGGGTATGGAGGAGCATGTGAGAGTTTGTTCCATTTAAGGGTGTATTATCGGTTACTCCCTTTTAAGTGCCAAATTTTGTCGGCGAGTGTCGTTACGCAACGGTGTTGGGGTGCTTTATTGCGTAACGATGCGTGTACCAACGAGTTTTGAAGGTGTTTGCACTGCTGCCTATGTAGTGCCAGGTTTGGTTGTCCGACTCAACGGAGCACCTGTACACTAGGTTCGAATGCAAACATTCGTTATTCAATGGACAACTCTCTGGAAGGTGGCAATTACAATTTCTGTTATGGGCTGTGGTGGAGTTATAGGTGGGCTGGGATGTTTGTGTGAGTGTGTTTTGTGCATACTGTTTGTTAGTGGGTGGCTGTGTATTAGGTGTATTATTGTATTGAGTGATTGGTGTGTTGTTGTTACGGAGTTTTTTTGGCGTTGAGCATCTTAATGTGTGTGTCTAGGTTTGGTGCAGTGGAATAAGATAGTCTAATTGTTTTGGTATTGAGTATACTACTATATTTATGTGAATTTGGAAAGTGTTTTCTTATAATTTTGTAGAATGTGGAAGATAAGTTAGGGCTAATAGAAGAGTTAAAAATATGATTATACCAAATGTAAGATGTACTCCGTGTTCTGTTTTGCTTTGATGTTGCTGTTGTATTTGTGGTGTGGTTAGTATTAGGGGGTCTAGGTGCGTGTGTGCGGGTGTTTGTGGGGGCGTTTGGCGTGTCTATGGTTATGTGTTTTATGGTTGTGTCGGTCTATGTATTCTAGTTTGTCGGTGTGACCAGCCCGTTCTAATGCAGTGTTGTATTATTCAGCGTGTTGATCAAATATTTGTTGGTTAGATGAGAGGCGGGATATTCTAAGTGATATACTATGTGGTACGGACCTTATAATAGATAGTGGGTGGTTAGAGCTAATGTGGATGTAGGTCAGGTTCTCATTGTTTTTGTGAAAGGGTGTGATAATTTGGGTGTTGAGGTTGAAGGTGGCATCTAGGAAGTTAACTACTTTGGTACTATATTCGTAGGTGATTTTAAGGCCAAGGCTATCTAGGGTTCTTCTAATGCTCTTACGGGTTCGCTCTATGTTTTGTTTATTCATGTTTTTAACTAATAGGAGAGCGTCATCTCTATATATTCCGCCTTGAAGGTAACTAAATTTATTATGTAAGGTGTGGGCTATGTATATACCAACAATATCCGTAACTTGTGCTGAGTCGTTAGCACCCATAGTTATGTCAAAGTTATCTATTCTATCCTTACGTACCCAAAAGTTATTTTCAAGTTTAATTATCGTCTTTCTAGCTGCTAGGATAATGTTTATTTCGTCGTCGGTTAATTCAGAGTTGGCTTTCGCAAATGCTAGTGCCTTGTTTAGAGTATCGGGTGATATGGAGGAGTAATAGTCATTAATGTCGAATTGTATAAAGTTAGAAGTATTTTTGTTATCTATACTATTAAACTATTTAATTGTGTCGCTAATATTGTCCCAAAGTTTAATAACTACTTTATTCCTTAATTGTATTATTATTCTATCTAAAATATGCTTGCTAATTTTACCTATGTCTGACTTAGAAGGGCATATTAATCTAATTGTGGGTTTATCTAGGAAATCTAATTTGAGGTCCTTAAGATTAAAGGTGGGTGTGCAAGTTGTCATGGGATCAGTTCTATCTTCAAGTTCTAGACTTTTGACGATATGGTGTGTGTGTTTGTTGATGTTAAGTAGTGCTTGGTTATTGGTTTCCTTATAATTTTTATGTAATTCCTTCCGTATAAGGTCGTGGTAGGTATTAATGTCCATTGTGTACACGTTAGATGTTTTATCCGCTTTGACAATAATCCCGTTAGTAGTGCGCAGCTTGTTTAGAAAGGTATCCATGTCTTTTTGAAGGTTATTGGTTTTGAACTTCTTATATTTAGTATTCATGACCATCTTAAGTAAGTCCTGTTCAAAGGCGTCCAGCAGAGGGTTAGTGGGTGGGTTTTTACAGGAGTTGAACCCATATGTATTCTTTCTAGATTAATATGCCCTTCTAAGTCAGACATAGGTAAAATTAGCAAGCATATTTTAGATAGAATAATAATACAATTAAGGAATAAACAAGTTATTAAACTTTGGGACAATACTAGCAACACAATTAAATGGTTTAATAGTATAGATAACAAAAATACCTCTAACTTTATACAATTCGACATTAATGACTATTACTCCTCCATATCACCCGATACTCTAAACAAGGCACTAGCATTTGCGAAAGCCAACTCTGACTTAACCGACGACGAAATAAACATTATCCTAGCAGCTAGAAAGACGATAATTAAATTTGAAAATAACTTTTGGGTACGTAAGGATAGAATTGATAACTTTGACATAACTATGGGTGCTAACGACTCAGCACAAGTTACGGATATTGTTGGTATATACATAGCCCACACCTTACATAATAAATTTAGTTACCTTCAAGGCGGAATATATAGAGATGATGCTCTCCTATTAATTAAAAACATGAATAAACAAAACATAGAGCGAACCCGTAAGAGCATTAGAAGAACCCTAGATAGCCTTGGCCTTAAAATCACCTACGAATATAGTACCAAAGTAGTTAACTTCCTAGATGCCACCTTCAACCTCAACACCCAAATTATCACACCCTTTCACAAAAACAATGAGAACCTGACCTACATCCACATTAGCTCTAACCACCCACTATCTATTATAAGGTCCGTACCACATAGTATATCACTTAGAATATCCCGCCTCTCATCTAACCAACAAATATTTGATCAACACGCTGAATAATACAACACTGCATTAGAACGGGCTGGTCACACCGACAAACTAGAATACATAGACCGACAAAACCATAAAACACATAACCATAGACACGCCAAACGCCCCCACAAACACCCGCACACACGCACCTAGACCCCCTAATACTAACCACACCACAAATACAACAGCAACATCAAAGCAAAACAGAACACGGAGTACATCTTACATTTGGTATAATCCTATTTTTAACTCTTCTATTAGCCCTAACTTACCTTCCACTTTCTACAAAATTATAAGAAAACACTTTCCAAATTCACATAAATATAATAGTATACTCAATACCAAAACAATTAGACTATCTTATTCCACTGCTCCAAACCTAGACGCACACATTAAGATGCTCAACGCCTAAAAACATCGTAACAACAACACCCAATCACTCAACACAATAATACACCTAATACACAACCACCCACTAACAAACAGTATGCACAAAACACACTCACACAAACATCCCAGCCCACCTATAACTCCACCACTGCTCATAACAGAAATTGTAATTGCCACCTTCCAGAGAGTTGTCCATTTAATAACGAATGTTTGCATTCAAACCTACTGTACAGGTGCTCCGTTGAGTCGGACAACCAAACCTGGCACTACATAGGCAGCACTGCAAACACCTTCAAAACTCGTTGGTACACGCATCGTTACGCAATAAAGCACCCCCAACACCGTTGCGTAACGACACTCGCCGACAAAATTTGGCACTTAATAGGGAATAACCGACAATACACCCTTAAATGGACCAAACTCTCACATGCTCCTCCATACCGGAGTGGGATGAAAACGTGCCCGTTGTGTAATAATGAGCTCTTCCATATCCTAAGCTCAGGCCACCAACTACTCAACAAAAAAATTGAAAGGTCAATCTTTTGCCAGCATAAACTAAAAGCGAAGTTCTCACACTTCAAACCTTCAACTAAATCTTAACACTACCTCCTTCCTTTTCTACCCTAAATAACAATTCTACACTCCTAAAAATAGACTATATATGAAATTTAATACTTTCTTCTTTCATCTATTCTCTGGTAATACTTTCGCCTGTCCACTACCAATTGCCACTTAAAATGCTATCTTCCTTATCTCTCCCTCTACTCATCACAACTTTTAGCACACAACCCTCCTCCCCCTCCCTTCTTGTAACTTAACTATATTCTATACAAATCCTCTCACACCACCCTATCTCTTTCTCTTTCTCTCCCCACTTCTGTCCCTTTTCTCTCTCACTCTCTCTCTCTCTCTCTCTCTTGCCCCTCTCTCTCTCTCTGTTCCTCAATCTTACACTACTACCCCTTATTTCATTTCCTATGGTCATTTCAACTTTGTATTTTGAAAATTCGGATGCCACAGTATCTTTCTTGATTCCCTATTATTACATAGTGTAGCAATAAACGACTGAAATTCTGATGAAACAATTGTTAATACGTGGATTAAATCCTTTTGTAACTGTTTACCTTCGTCCTATTTCTCTTTTTTGATTACACTCCTCGTTTGTTCGCGTTTCCACCACAGAATCCCTACCAACCTGTCGAGTCACCTTAACGTATCTTGATAACTTGCCTCACAACTTGTTCTACCAAGCTTTGAAATATATATATATATATATATATATATATATATATATATATTAATAAGAGGAATTCCAACTTTGTCTGACTGACTCGTTTTATTTACAATCCATTAACATTTATAATGGTATCATAATGAAATAGTTGTGTTCTTTCTGTTTCTGTGAAGCCCAGCTTCTCAACAGTCAGTTAGTAACATATCCCAGTGTCCCAATAACCACAGGCATAAATCTGAAGGTATAGTCAGAGTGGAGTTTGTATGTATGTACATGTTCAATGGTCGGGTCGTTGGCGACAACTATTTCATTATAACTATTCATTATAATACCATTATAATAACTATTCGTTATAATACCATTATAAATTTTAAAGGATTGTAAATAAAACGAGTAAATCAAACAAAGTTGGAATTCTTCTTATACACAATCTATACACAATCATACACACCCGTGTATATTTATCTATCTATATATATATAAATATATATATATATTTATTTATATATACATGTGTGCGTATCTCCCTCTCTCCCTCTCTCCCTCACCTCTCTCTCTCTATATATATAGAGAGAGAGAGAGTGAGAGAGAGAAACAGAGAGATAGAGAGACACACACACACGCATATATATATATATATATATGGGGGTTGAGTGTGTGTGTGTGTGTGTGTCTGTGTGTTTTTTGTCTGTACAGGCATATCTCTCTGTGCGTATCTGTGTGAGTGTGCGTGTGTGTGCTAGTGTTTGCTGGAAATACTGTCTGAATAAACGGCAATCCTTCGGTACGTAGTAGTTATTTGTCAGACAAACACTTCAATCATTCAAACTACTGAACTCATCATGACACATCTGCCATCTATTTGTATGAAGACTCTTGAAAATTCGTCCTACAAGAAACCATTTTCACTATATGATTAGCTTACTTCTAGCATATACGGTTAGTATATTATCAGCAGACAACTAACACACAGCCAGCATATACCCATCACACTGCCAGCATTCTGTCAGCTTAGACCCAGTATACTTACAATCTACTCTCAGCTCACAATTGGTGTATTGCGAAACGGACAAACATATACCCACAATGTCATTTAAATGGCTTTCTCTCTGAGATTTTTTTTTATTGAATCTACTATTTTTGTTTACACTTCAGTGAAGATAATGGTGTTGTTTGTCTCAGAAAATGTATCAATGACTTAATAGCATCGCTTTGTTTTCTTTCCTATTGTTTTCATTATTGGATTGTGTTTTCCTTAGTCTCCTTTCTTTTCTATTTTTTTTTTCATCTCTATTGTTGTTATGTAATTGGTAAAGATAATACTGTGGCGGAAATCTTTTTTTGTTGTTGGTGTTAGTGGTATTGCTGCTTTTATTGATATTGCATATAAGTTTTATTTTTTAGATTTCACTTTTCTATGTACTTTACTTTCTGGTTGTAGTTTTAGGTTTTCCCATTATTTTTAGTAAGTCTTATAGCAGTCATAGTATTTCTGTTGCTTTATTATTGGTGCTAGCAATGAAGTGAATTGGAGATGGCATAGTCATGTTGTTGTCACCAAGTAATTTCATGCGATAGATGTATAGGTCCTTTTGTTGTAATTTTCATTGTTGCATTATACAATTATTTTATTATTTTTTTATTTAATATATTTTCTGTTGTATTATTTGTGTTGCTGTTGTTTTCTGTCATTGGGAATACTGAGAATCATACTAACAGCATGGTTTTGTCGATAATATTTATCACTGTTGTTTATGTTCATCTAGAACCGATATTGTATCCTGGTTTTGCAGGTTTTCGTTTTTTTTTTTGGACGTTTCATAGTTATATTTGTTTTCGGTCTTGGGTGTATGCTAGATATATTTTCGTTTATCTCTTGTGCCATTCATATTAGAGGTAGAAGATTAATTTATATCAGTGATATTTTAGGTCATAATTGTTACTCATTGTAGCTATATATTTGAGGAATGAATAAATTCAACGTCCCATTATATTTTCTGTTAACATTGCTGCATCCAATTTACATCATACCGCTGTGTATGAAACTTTTTGTAAAGTCTACAATGATAAGTTATTTACAAAAGAGAATCATGCCGATTTGTATGAAACATTGATAAGGTATCTACAAAAGATAATCAGCATTTTAAGTCACAAATATACACAATTTTCTACTATGTTTTCAATTTGATTTGTTTCATTCAACATTTTCTCTAGCAATATACAATCTGTTTATATGTTACTTACTGTTCTATAGAAAAAATGAGCAAAGTGACTTAAAGCACGCTCCAATTTCAATTCCCGTTCATTTGAACCCCGAATAGAAGAAAAGAAATGGACTTTCTATTTCCTTCTAGATTTCGACAGTCCGGGGTTATTCACAAAGGACGCAATATTCCATATGAAGTATTTGCAGATGCGGTTCCACTTCCTCGGTTGAAGTAATTCATTCAGGATAATGCATTAGGATTTTGAAATGGCGTTAAATCCCATTCCTATATTTTACACTATTGCTATAGGGAACATTTCTGATACGTAAAAAAGTAAATCGAAGTACATATGATCAGATATACGGTGACTATATGTATGTATATGCATATGTAAATATATATGTGAATATATATATATATATATATATATATATATATATATATATATATATATATATATATATATATATATATATATATATATATATATATATATATATGTAGGAGGTGAGTTTTATTGTAGTACAATAAAGCAATGCAGATATCGGATAAGAAGCACTCTACAGTTTGTGGGACTGGAGTATGCATAATATAAGATCAAAAGATGGTTAAAGGAGTTCAATATATTTTATTATGCGCATTTCAAAAACAAACATCATCAAACAATAATATTTGTGTTTTCATCAGATAAAACAGGAGAACATGATATGAAGGCTAAAAAAACACTTGTTGATAGTGCAGTTTTGCAGATATGTTGATTTAAAACTGCACTATCAACAAGTGTTTTTTTAGCCTTCATATCATGTTCTCCTGTTTTATCTGATGAAAACACAAATATTATTGTTTGATGATGTTTGTTTTTGAAATGCGCTTAATAAAATATATTGAACTCCTTTAACCATCTTTTGATCTTATATTATATATATATATATATATATATATATATATATATAACAGGCAACAGGAACGATATATCGACATAAAACATTCACATGTGGCGCATGTTTCGCGATTGGTAAGCTCAAAGTAGGATCGGTAGGTGATCAGTACGACTCTGGAAGAAGAAAATATTTCTTCTTCCATTAGAAATTAATTTGTTTCGTGTCCGACTGAAAGACTCTGGAGTTTTCACCTGTCTTGGGATTAATTAATGATGAATTTTGCGGCAGATCTCACACAATGCAGCCTCGACAGATGAATACTGCTTGATTATGGCTGACAACTGGTGCAACGAAGACACCATAGTGAAAAACCAATATAGAACATTATATTATGTAACATTCTCTCATTATTTTAATTTATATATAAGGGCGGTGGATTGGCAGTATCGGTAGAGAGTCTGACGCCATGCTTTCCAGCATAGTTACGTCCCTTTACGGTCTGAGTTCAAATCCCGCCGAGGTTAACTTTGCCTTTCATCCTTATGGGGTCGTTAAAATAAAGTACCAGTAATGTACTGGGTATTTGCTGGCCTTGTGCCAAAAGTAGAAACAATTATTTTAATTTATATTCCTTTGAAGTTCCGATGAGCCGCTCTGTTTTTTAAATATGTTAATTATTTTCAACTGAACCAGATCAATTATGATATATAGTCATCTGATCCAGAAATATTATATGGAGTAGCGAAACAATTGTAAACGGACATTATTATTATTAATATCATTGGGGCAGTGGATTGGCAGTATCGGTAGAGGGTCGGACGCCATGCTTTCCAGCATAGTTACGTCCCTTTACGATCTGAGTTCAAATCCCGCCGAGGTTGACTTTGCCTTTCATCCTTATGGGGTCGATAAAATAAAGTACCAGTAATGCACTGGGTAATTGCTGGCCTTGTGCCTAAAGTAGAAACAATTATTATTAATATTATTACGTAACCATGCTTTCCAGCATAGTTACGTCCCTTTACGATCTGAGTTCAAATCCCGTCGAGGTTGACTTTGCCTTTCATCCTTACGGGGTCGATAAAATAAGGTACCAGTAATGCACTGGGTAATTACTGGCCTTGTGCCTAAAGTAGAAACAATTATTATTAATATTTTTATTATTATTCTCTGCATTCCTTGCATCAAACTAAAATATGTTGACAATCTTTTAATAATGTCTTCCGTGTGAAATTTGTGGTCTTGTTTTGCTTAACTAATGAATATTTCCAGCTCTGTGCACCTAACTCTGCAGGAACCCAGCCACCTAGCTGCTTTCTACTGCATATTGCACATTGAGCACATGCCTTTACGCTTTGGCTTCTAACTAATTCACCAATCTCTCCTCTCATATTTCCTCTCCTATCTCCATCTCTCTCTTTAAGATTGGTTACTCTTAAACTGTATATATATATATATATATATATATATATATATATATATATATATATATATATATATATATATATATATATATATATATATATACATGTAAAGTTATATTTAAAATTGTTGGGTTACAACTAGTAAATATTTATAACTGATATAAAAGCACTCGACAAATATTTGGAGTATATTTACAATATTAAATAAATGGAAAACTATATTTATAAAACCATATTTATTTCATTATATATATTTCGGGGATATCATATTAACAATATGCTATGCCTTCATCAGACAAAATACAATATAAACAGTTTTATAGATAAATAGATTCGACATACCGTAATAACACCGACTTCATTTGAAGAGGTTTACGCTGGCAGTGAAAAAATGTTATACAGATAGAAAGAAAGAGAGAAAAAAGAAAGAAAGACAAAACGAAGAAAAGGAAGAAAAAGAAGAAAAAGAAAAAGAAGAAATGCATGGAACAAAATAAAGAGATGGAAAGATAGATAAAGCGAAGAACTTCATGTAAAGAAACAGAAAGAGACATATATATAGAGAGAGAGAGGAAATAGAGATAGATACATATATATATATAGAAAATTAGGTAGTGGGAGGTCATTTTGAGTAAATGTATCAATGATACATTTATTTATTTATTTATTTATTTAGCTCAGGTATTAATGTAAGGGAGATATATATAGAGAAAAAAATATAGAGAGAGGAAAAAAATAGCGAGAGAAAAAAATTTAAAAATAGCCAGACATATTCGAGGCGCAAAAACCCTATGTTTTAATGTATTAGTATTTATAAAACTTACACTATATTGTAATATAGTTATTTTTAATATCTTTAATATGTAAATTTTTAATACGTAATATTTTTTAATACGTAGTATTTTTAATATGTAATATTGTTATTATGTAATATTCTTTCGTAATATTTTTTTAGTGTTCTATTCTATATTTTTACTTATTATTATTATTGTTATCTTTTTATTTTTAGTTTTGTTTATAATATATATTTTTATTAGTATATTGAAATCTGCTCTCTATTTCTGCTTGATAGATAATCTTGTAGAGTAATGACAGGAATAATAATACGCTCAAATTTTTATACCACATTGAGAATGTTTTCCGTGAACTTAGAGTTTGCAGAGTGAATCAGTTGGATTCGCATGGATGTTTGTAGCTGTCACATAAACATATGAATTTTTTAAAACTAAACATAAGATAATTAATTTTCACACATTATGGATACTTGTCTCATTCAGGAATACTGATATTTACAATATAGTGTAAGTTTTATAAATACTAATACATTAAAACATAGGGTTTTTGCGTCTCGAATATGTCTGGCTATTTTTAAATTTTTTTCTCTCGCTATTTTTTCCTCTCTCTATATTTTTTTCTCTATATATATCTCCCTTACATTAATACCTGAGCTAAATAAATAAATAAATAAATAAATGTATCATTGATACATTTACTCAAAATGACCTCCCACTACCTAATTTTCTATATATATATGTATCTATCTCTATTTCCTCTCTCTCTATATATATATGTCTCTTTCTGTTTCTTTACATGAAGTTCTTCGCTTTATCTATCTTTCCATCTCTCTATTTTGTTCCATGCATTTCTTCTTTTTCTTTTTCTTCTTTTTCTTCCTTTTCTTCGTTTTGTCTTTCTTTCTTTTTTCTCTCTTTCTTTCTCTCTGTATAAATTTTTTTCACTGCCAGCGTAAACCTCTTCAAATGAAGTCGGTGTTATTACGGTATGTCGAATCTATTTATCTATAAAACTGTTTATATTGTATTTTGTCTGATGAAGACATAGCATATTGTTAATATGATATCCCCGAAATATATATAATGAAATAAATATGGTTTTATAAATATAGTTTTCCATTTATTTAATATTGTATATATATATATATATATATATATATATATATATATATATATATATATGCAAAAGTTCTATTTAAAGTTGTTGGGATACAACAAGTAAATATTTTTATAACTGATATAAAGCACTCGACAAGTTATTGGAGTAGATATACGATATTAATAAATTGAAACTATATTTATAAAACCATATTTATTTCATCATACATATTTCAAGGATACCACATTAAATTATGGTATGCCTTCATCAGACAAAATACAATATATAACAGTTTTACAAATAGCTTTGACGTACCCTTTTAAAATACAACCATTAGTTTTGACTATCCAGACAGCCTCCAAAACTAATGGTTGTATTTTAAAAGAGTACGTCAAAGCTATTTGTAAAACTGTTATATATTGTATTTTGTCTGATGAAGGCATACCATAATTTAATGTGGTATCCCTGAAATATGTATAATGAAATAAATATGGTTTTATAAATATAGTTTCCATTTATTAATATCGTATATATATATATATATATATATATATATATATACACACAGTTCAAGACTATATGTATATATATATATATATATATATATACACATACATACATACATACATACATACATACATACATACATACATACATACATACATACATACATGTGTGTGTGTGTGTGTGTGTGTGTGTGTGTGTGTGTGTGTGTGAGGAAGTTAACTTAAAAATATGTCGCTAACAGGTAATATTGATGCTGGCCGCTGGAAACATGAAGTAGTTATTTAGTCGTAGACGTCTTAGGTCACCATTACCAATATACCTATTCTCTTTCCAATCGAAGATAGTAATACTGAGAAATATTATAACCCAATTTCACTATAAACCTTCAATGTGTTCGTAACATTTGCTGTAATGTGGCATCATCTGCAGTTAGAATAATGCTCCGGTACCAATACTACAAGTCGACAAAGGGGTAAGTATCGATCAAGTGGTCGTGGCATCGAGATTTTAAGGCATTCCCCATTTCATGTTTGTCAATGAACTGCCTGAAATCACTCGAGTGTTTCGTCCGTGAAGAATTGTTTCGCGTCTGGAGCCACCGGCTCCACCATCCCCTGGCTGCATCGGGCTTAATCCCTCACCCAGTGCAGTTTTGACAAACGTGAAGATCACCCCGGCGGTCAGGCTACTCTTGTTATTGCTCGCAGCGAGGGGGCGTTTGCCACGTTTATTTTTTCTTTCCTAAGAGTAATCAGACTGGTTGAAAAGAAAAGAAATAATGTTCCAGGTCTCCGTGAATGAATCTGTAAGTGACTGCCACATTCACCTTCAGTAGGTGGGACCAGACCTCAGCAATAGGGGAAGATATTAAATATTTGAGGGCGCTGGGTCGCATACTGTTGGCTCCTCTGCTCCTGTTAGTAACAAAGGACTTCATGGCAGTGACGTTGTCTGCCTTGGAGGCTACATTTAACGGATGCCTATTCGATGGGTTATTTTTCTGGGGTCTCCGGATGGCTAGGGATGCTTGAGCTGAAAAGGGGCCCAAAACGAATCAGTTGAGTAGAGTACAGTGGTGTCCGAGGCAATTATTCTGATAGCAGCCTAAACATTACCCAAATTTAGCGTGACATTTCTCCCGTCATGCAATCGTTTTGAACTAGCATCATTGGGTGAGGACTGTGGATAGGTCTAGGAAGTGGGTGTAGCCTGGTCAGTTACGCCTTGGATAAATGCCTGCCCGATGGTGGAAATGTTGGACCTGACAAAAGCCGTTTGGCGACAGTTCGTCTCAATCACCCTAGATTGTAGGAGAGCCCGTGCGAACAGAGTAAAATAGAAACAACTCGGCCAGCGACTTGGTCGAGCCGAGTAGAAGCCCTCTTAACTGAAGATAATAAGGAATCGGCTTTTTCATGTAAATAATTTAAAATGAATTAAATACATAGTCAGTCCATAAACGAGAGTAGCTGCTTATATTCTATATCACTTTCTACAGAATTAGATTCAATCTTCGTTGTGTTATGTTGGCAAACATATACAATTCTTTCTGTTTAGCCACGCCAATATAATATTTATAGCTTGTTTATTTAATTAATTTACACGAGAAGCGCCGGCTTAAACTATATTGGCTTAACCTGTGTTAAATCGTAGGATCAAACATCAAATTTTAGAAATTTATGACGTCGAGCTCACTCATAAGAATGTGCTACTTAGCAACTAGATGTATGTGTTTTAATATAGTCACTAATAAAAGTGACTATAAATTCAAAGGTTCGCTGGATACTGGTAGAGACGATTTGTCGGTTGCTGAAGCGATTAAAACTATTTTTCGAGACAGAATCATATTTTATATAAACAATAACAGTTGTTAGGTACTGTCAAATGTACTTTATCGTAATTAATTAATTTCCACAATTAGATTAAGCTCTAAAGATTGAATACCTGAAATGTTATTCTGTCTACATCAAACACTATGAAAACGTCAATAAATTGTAGAATACACAAACGTATTTTAATTGTAGGTGAGTGGTGTTCTTCGGGGTTTGAAGAACTTTAATGAAATGTTTAAATTATTAATGAAATAACATTAGCAAAATATTGTTTCCATTTATACTTTCCGAATGACATATGATATAGGTCCACATTTTCTATTTGTGTCCATATTTTTGTAAGCAGAATCGTAGAAATGATAACAAAATCCCGGACATTGGTATATTAGATTTCTCCAGATTTAACCACGTAAGCGCAGGTTAATAGATAATAAATCCTCAGGGGTCGATTACAGCTATTAGATTTCCTTACACAATGAGGGCCAAAACTTCACAAGGTACAGCGTGTGACGTATCAGACGATATGGGGAAAATGAAGTGTCCAAAGGAGGATCACTGATTATAACCATTCCCTGAAAAGGAAACTTACATGTCAGAACTACAGAACAGTTAACCTAATTTGTTACCCCTTGCAAAGTACTGATAAGAATTCTTCTAAACAGATTTAACGGAAAGACAGAAGAAAACCTGGCCGAACAACAGGTAGTGTTCAAGACCAAAAAACCTACAGGTGAGCAAATATTTAATATCAGTTTGCTAAGCAATAAGCATCTGCAGCATGAATCAGACCACATTATTTTTCTCTTGCTGGCCTTGTGCCAAAAGTAGAAACAATTATTTTGCTCAATATTGACTCTAGAATATTTTAATGTCAGTAGCATCTAAGTGAGTGTCACTAATGAAAGATTAATAAATCTTGAAACAGCGCTGTCTGGCATTCTCTACCGTACCGAGAAACTTTGTTTTTTCTACTAAACAAATGTCATATGACATGCAATTATTATATTACGGTACGGTGACAAAGGTAGCTTCAATATATATGTTTATTATCCCTATTCTATAATAGTTCATATGGCACTATACGCGGAGATATATACCTTTCAACATAGGCATTTAGTAATTTTTTAAAGATATTCGCTTCCTTTATGTAACATAATTATAAACCTGTCGTAATTATTTCCTGTTTATATCACAATATCACTAAGATTAATGCTTACTTAGAAATTATTTTTTTTTTTTTTTTTTTAATGTTGATGAGTTTTTCAAGAATAAGATGAAGTTATCTTTGTAACATGAAAACATTCTTAAATCATATCATAAAAACCCATCGGTATTTAAGAGATATATCACTATTTAGGACTAAATCAGATGTCCTGATTAAGAACAGACAATAGAAGAAATGGAACTATAAACATCATTCGTCAAAAGGTAAATTTAATCTTATTTAATCTTGCAAATTTAGTGGGATTCAAATATAATCAATAGAAGTAATCTAGAATCGGGGAATTATTTACGCTGAACAAAATACGTAATTCTTTTAAAGTTTATTACTATTTTTGAAAGACGCCTTTAGTCTATGTGCTGCAATGTCGGAATGCAAACATCAACTCATATTCCTTCACAAGTGCGATGTTGTATGCACCATTAAATATATATTTACACTGATACAAAATTCGCTTAAGTGATTGTCGCTACTATGAATAGACAGAAGCAATTGTGTGCAACCTTCAACGAAATTACCCATTACCAGAGGTAGCCACACTTAGTATTTCTTTACCGTGAAGACAATTTAAAATCGTGATATGAATATCATTTGTAGTGGAATGAAGTAAAGTTATGTTTCATGAAGTCGGGATTTTATCATTATGAGGCACAAACATTACCTTTCTAGCTGTAAAATATTGTCAATATTAAAAATCATTCTAAATATCAAATATAAATACTCATTTAAATATTCCATCTGCAAATCCCGGTTTTTAACTGAGTAAAGAATTTATCGGGAACGCCTCATTTTTATAGACATTCATCGTAGCCCAGAAATTTGACAAAATACATTACACAAAATAGCAATGCACTTAGATATAGCTAAACACCATGCAGTCAAATGGTAGCACTGTGAACTCAAATAATTGTTTGCAGTTCCTGATTTGTCATTAGCATAATTACCATCATTTGACACTGTAATCATCATCATCACTACCTAACCCGGCATCGTAATTTGATCTACCATTACGATCAATATCCTCATCACCAACAGCAGCAGGATCGCAATTATAGTCACTTTAACCAATCATTATTATGATAGCCATCCCTTTACGGTCTGAGTTCAAATCCCGTCGAGGTTGACTTTGCCTTTCATCCTTATGGGGTCGATAAAATAAAGTACCAGTAATGCACTGGGTAATTGCTGGCCTTGTGCCTAAAGTAGAAACAATTATTATGATAGCTGGCATCATGATAAACTAGATATTTAATAACCGAAGGTCCAGCCATGAACATCCCATTATATTCGTTTTAGTTGCCTTCATGAACTATATTTTAGTCGATCATTTATTTATGATATTTCGGGGATATCGAGATGCTATATATGGCAGGTTTCGATAGAGGATTTCGTTAGCTCATTGAGCTTATTAGTTGTTTTCAATTATCTAAGAAAAAACATTTGAATTCAATTCGCTATACTTAATGTTTATAAATCATCAATTAGCAACTTCCTAGTCTATTGTTTCTATTAAATACATTCTGTCTGTGCATAGAGTGGTTGATTTAGTTCCAACACCAGTAATTCACTGTACTGCCTACACTATATATATATATATATATATATATATATATGTTTGTGTGTGTTTGTGTGTGTGTTTGACATGGATGGATGTTCGCTATTACTTTCTCCTGGCGCTGTACATTTCTTGTACAAAGAAGGGAATTACATGCAATCAACAACTACTTGCGGATCTTTAGTTTTCATATTCTTATTAGTTTTCGTATGTAACAGGTCAAGATTAAGAAATAAATGTTAATAGTTGAAATCGTTTACATTTTTTAAACATTTTTCTCCATTGACAAATATCTGTTGCATTTTCGTACACATCTTCGTGATGGATTGAAAGGCAAATCTCTGTCTCATTTCCAGATTCCCGTAGCATATAATAGAAAAATAGGAAAGGCGAGGGCGAGAAAGAGATACGAAAGTCATTGTTCTACTTTCGATTTTCTCACGTTGTTTCATTAACTTTATTTATTTATTTTTTTACATTCTGATAATCAATGAGTCAGTTTTGTACAGACATTTAGGACGAGAAAGAGAGATGAAGAGAGAGAGAGAGAGAGAACGGGGAGGGGGGGGGGAGAAATGGATAATAAGAGAGAGAAATAAAAAGAAAGACAGAAACGGAGAGAGCGCGAAATAGAGAGAAAGAGAGAGAGAGAGAGAGAGAGAGAGAGAGAGAGAGAGAGAGAGAGAGAGAGAGAGAGAGAGAGAGAGAGAGAGAGAGAGAGGAGAAGTGAGAGAAACTGAAAGAGCGAGAAATATGTGAAAAAATCAAATTATAGGGAAAATGTATCAATTTCGTAGCTTGAATCTGTTTTGTCACATGTATATTTGCCCCTAAGAAATGTAAATCCGTAATAGGGTATTATTTTCTTCTGATACTATGCATTAGATATATATGCACGGCATTCGAGATCTTCTTTGCGTACCATAGGTCACGATTCACAACCTATTTGGTCGGCCAGAATATATGCTGGCCTATAATTTATTATTTGCTTTTAAATTCACATGTCTCTTTTCATTATCTTTGGTACAAATTGGAGAATTTCGTGAAATCAACAGCTAGGTAAGTTTCCTTTCTATAATTCGTCATTGTTTTCATTTAAATGGTATATAATATTTGATCATCAATTTTAGTATTTCAAACCTTTTGCATATTTTGTGTTTATTGAAGCATAGATGAATATTTCGTTATCTTTCCACGTTTCTGCAAGTGTCAGCATCTCTCTTCGTATTATATTCTAACTTTTTGGGATTTGGTAGTAAGTGAGAGGAGTTTAGATGGTGACAGACACATCCTCTGCTTTACATGGCTTTATTCATGAATATTTTACTGCCTATATATAATTCCAGCCAACAAATCATCTCATCTCAAGTTGAAATAGCCCACATTACAAGTAGAAGTAACACTAAAATATCAGCAGAAACAAAACCAAAATGACAAATCACAAGATTTCGTCTCAAAAAGAAACTCGTATAATCATAAGATTAAGTGCCCAAGGGACACATAACACGGAACTAAATGTGCAGCTGCTGAAGCAGCAGAATTTCGCATGAAAAGAAGCTACTGATGATATAATAATTAATCTGATGGTGATGGAGACAAGTAGGGTAGTGGTGGTGATGATGAATTGCTAACATATTCAAAACAAGGACATTACTAAGAGTTGAAGTATAAGTAGAGATACCAAGAAACAAAAGTAAGTAAAAATATGCAACAGTTATATGGACTCTGTTTCACTTTGGACTTTCTATCCAAAACATACTGTATGTTTATTCGATGTTTGTGTGTTATTATGAGATATAATTCATATTACTTTAATATAAGTCAGCATATGTGGCATGCGTAGCATTACAATTATTGTGACCAGTCTCCTATTAACTAACTTGAACATGATCATGATCAGTTTGATGATCATAATAATCATCTGCGTCATGATGATAATTATATATACGCATACGTATATATATAGAACATATATGTAAATTTAGAAATAAACGCTTAGATGTTAAATTGGGCTATACTTTCATAGATGGATCTGTTTAAAAAAATTAAAAAAAGGAAAGCTAACCTTTGATCACATTAATTAATATCGATTACCGATTATTGATTATGGTATACATTTTAAGACCATGATTTCCTTCATCTACATGTATTTCACATCGCATTAAAATACTAGTCACCTACCCATGAAATAATCTTTTAAATAATCTTCATGAAAGGTTAGATAAAAGAGCACAGGCTTTAAGGAGCGCTACAAAATGCTCCAGACGAATCCATTTTAGACAAATCAAACTAATTTATATAAATTAGAAGTAGAAATAAGATAATCTTAGATTTAATCAATACACATAAAATGCATATTCATAATGTTTCTCAGTACGAAGATCTACAAACCCCTGTACAGTGCATCTATAATATGTTTTTTTCCCTCATTTGCTATCCTATTATATATATATATATATATTATATATATATATATATATATATATATATATATATATATATGAAAAGTGTAATTTTCTACACAAAACGAAGGTTATAGAGAAAATTGAGGTTGGTAATGGCACATGGAATATATAAGAGACAGAATACTTTTTTGTGAAAAAACATAATTTTATAAGGTAAGGAAATAATAAAGGGTATAAAAAATGACCGGTTTCGATGGGTCTGCAAAAGCCATCTTTTCAAATGTTGATTAATATTAAGAAAAATTAATAATACGAAGAGTTAAAATTTGAGATTTGAAAATTCAAGTATAAAATTCATTGTGGGATTTCACACTGCTGTGTCCCTTTCTGGTATACCAGAAAGGGACACAGCAGTCAACCTGTTGTTGCTACCTAGATGAAAACTGCTATGAAATCCCACAATGAATTTTATACTTGAATTTTCAAATCTCAAATTTTAACTCTTCGTATTATTAATTTTTCTTAATATTAATCAACATTTGAAAAGATGGCTTTTGCAGACCCATCGAAACCGGTCATTTTTTATACCCTTTATTATTTCCTTACCTTATAAAATTGTTTTTTCACAAAAAAGTATTCTGTCTCTTATATATTCCATGTGCCATTACCAACCTCAATTTTCTCTCTCTCTCTCTCTCTCTCTCTCTCTCTCTCTATATATATATATATATATATATATATATATATATATATATATATATATGGAGAAATGCATGGAGAAATGCGTAGAAATGATCAAGTGAGAGCAATGTTGAATTCCGTGGGTCGATACCAGTGAGCTGGGACTCCTACTTAAACTTACCTATACTAATTATTATCTAGATACATATGACCTTAGCAACCTGTGCCCTACAAGACCAGAAAGAGACAGACCACTCACCATTATCTCAATGGCCCAGAAAACCCACACAGAAAGATGGAACGGGTGGGTCAGAGCCATACGGATCCCCGAAAACCAAGATGAACTAAAGAAAATGATTGCACATGCGGTGAGGGCCAGTATAAAACTAACTCTTAAGGAACATATGTTCAAATTTAATGGAAAAGCATATGCCCAAGAGGAGGGAGCAGCCATTGGTGTTAGCATTGCAGGTGACATAGCTAACCTATTCATGGTATGGTGGGACAATAAACTTAAACTTAAACTTAAAGAGCAATTAGAAGACAGCAGCCTCTTAAACCTGATAATGTACTCCCGCTGCGTTGATGATATAAACATCGTAGTAAAAACACACCCACTAGAGAACAGTCAGGAATTAGAGAAAAACACCATGGAAAGCATCCAGCAAATAGCTAACTCCATCCACCAGAGTATTAGAGTTACTATAGACTACCCAAGCAAACACCCCAACCATCGATTACCTGTACTAGACACAGAGCTCTGGTTAAAAACCATTAATGACAAAACAAATCCTCCATTCCCATTATGCCAAACCCATGACTTCCAAATATCTGATCCACCGAAACTCAGCTATTTCGGATCACACCAAAATCAACATACTGATTGCGGATTTGGTACGGGTGATGAGAAACGTGTCCCGCATGTGCAACCCAAAAGAACTAGAGAGACACATACAACACTTCATCCACCGTATGCAGTTCTCTGGTTAAAATCAAAGAGATAAAATCAGAGTATATAGAGTAGCCAGAACCAAATGGGAAAAAAATGTAAATAATGATTCAAATGGGACCTGCCCCTTGTATAGGAGCAAATTTTGGAATAGAATAGAAAGAACTAGGAATAATGTTAATAGAATAAACTCATCGTATGATAGCAATAAATACCAGAGTGTAATGTTCATCAATACAACCCCAGAGGTGAATTAGCTTACAGATTTAGAAGGGCCTTAGATAAACTTAAACTTAATATTAAGATAGTAGAAAGAGCAGGTACCTCCATAAAAACACTTATTAGCAATACATACCCTTTTCAAAGACCTCCCTGTATAGATAAGAAATTCATAATCTGTAAACTAAGCCCCCATATTAACAGTAAAACTAGAAATGTAGTATATAGCATAAGATGTACTGAAGGACAATGTAAAGATAAGAATATAGTGTACATAGGCGAGACAGCTCGTAGTATAGGAGAACGGTTAAATGAAACCTGGCGAGAACTTCAAGATAAAAACGAATCATCAATACTCCACCAACATGCTAGAATAGAACATAAGGGCAAATTAGATAACATAGAAATAAAAATAGAATCTACGCACAGACAAGAGGCAATGTTTAGACAAATCACAGAGGCAATAAACATAAATGAACTCCAACCAAAATTAAATAGAAAGCATGAATGGAATAGCAACATCACAACTTACATTTAAGGACAAAATGAAAACACATACATACATAGAACAAACAACCAACCGGTAACATGTAAATAAACAAATACATAAACAAATAAAAATACACACAGACACCCGGATGCAACAAATGCGCAAACTAAGCACACAACACACACACAAACAAGATGGTGTAGGACAGAACAAAGGAGAGGCACAAAACAAAGAAAAGAATCCCAGTCACTGAAGAAGTCAAAGAATGTGTGACGAAAGAACTTTGACAATATATGAACAACCATCCTGTTATCGACCCAACCAACCAACCGGAAATTTATAAATTCTTAAATTTATAATAAATTGGAATGAAATCAACTGGTTCGTGTGTTTCTTATTGGCAACATGACCCTCCCAAAGCGTAACAATATATATATATATATATATATATATATATATATATATATATATATATATATATATATATATATATATAAGTGGTTACACAACAGTTAGTTCACCATACCGAGAACAATTTTTTCAACTTAGCGGATCCTCAGGACATGGTTATATACGGAACAGGAAGGACAGCCGTACGAACGCGCATGCGCAGAAACGATCACTTCACACAGGCAATACTAAATTGCGTGCTAGAGGTGTAAGAGAGATAACTGAGAAAGTCCGAAAGATTCTAGTTGATAAGAAAATTAGGATGGTGTTGTAATTCAATCCTGAGCTTTGAGTTATGTAATAGGTGTTTCCAGACGTGTGGACAACGTGTGAAGAATTCAAATCTTGAGTTTAAGCAATCACTATTGCGTAATCTCTTTATAATATTTATTCGTTCATTAATACAAAGTCCACACGACGGAGTGCCCCTTGCGTATGGCTTGGACTTAGTGATGGCTTTCCATTGAAGGGAATAGTCTATACTTGCGACCTAAACGGACCATACGTGGCTCGCGAGTTTCGTGGATGAACGACTGTCCGGGTACCTAAAGGTCGACTAAGCGTTCCTTAAATCATGTCCATTACGAGCTGAGGATCCGCTAAGGAGAAACAATTGTTCTCGGTATGGTTAACTAACTGCTGTCTAACCACTTCTACCTAACTCGTCCCATGGACTGAGTGCTCTACCACTACGGATATTACCTTCCAGTTTTCTACCACTATATATATATATACACCTTCTCATATCCCAAAAGCTACATTAGTGACACAATTGATATACCTAGCGTAAAGGAAACATCAGAATGATAAATGCCCGAACCTCCAGTCCGTTAGTTCATTAATATAGTTTTACAGCGATAAAATACTACATATCATTCTATTGGGATATATTTCTCCCCTTTGTTCAACCAAAACTATATGGTTACACTTCGGGCTGAGGAGGGCAAACTCTCCAAGTACCGGTCGCTCTCCGACAGGTTTTTGATCGTGCCCTTTCACTCTGCCAAAGGGAAGAAATACATGGACATCCTGTCTAAATTTTCTCTTAGACGTAATACTAACGTGAGGCCAAACATTATCAAATCAGAAATACCTGCACTTAAAAGTATACAAAATGATAAAATAATAATAATTAAACAAGCAGATAAAGGGGTGCAGTTGTTATAATGGATGCTGAATACTACAAAGATTTGGTTGAGGAACAACTGAAAGACACAACATTCTATCATGAAATACCGTCAAATGTAGACTACAACATCACGAAGAAGATCAACAACCTGGCTTCAAAATATCACAATTCTCTTACTGATAAGGAAAGAGACTACATCATAAATTTTGAGCCAAACCCCAGCAACCTGTATCGCCTACCGAAAGTTCATAAGACAAAAGAAATCCAACTGGCAGTAAAATAACAAAACAGTGAGTACATTAAATTACTACACCCAAAAGACTTAAAACATAGACCTATTATAGCTGGTCCAATATGCCCTACCCACCGTCTAAGCAATTTTGTTGACATTATTTTTAAACCACTATGTATTCACATACCCAGTACATCCGGGATGATATCGACTTCATGTCCCATCTTCTCAAAACCACGGAAACGAATTCACTTCTACTTAGTTTTGATGTGGTAAGCCTTTACACCAACATTACTCATGATTTAGGAATAAAGGCGGTTAAATACTGGGTGGAAAAACATAGAGAAGTGATTCCCACCAGATTCACAGCGCCATTTATATTAGCCGCTGTCAAACTTATTCTGGAAAACAACCCTTTCTTCTTCAATGGAAATAATTACATCCAAGTTAGAGGCACAGCGATGGGAACGACGTTTGCTCCCGCTTACGCGAACTGTGTAATGGGATACTTAGAACAACAACTCTACCAAGAAATAGAGGAAAAATATAGCACTGACTTTAGAAAGTAGATTGAAAAATCTTGGAATCTTGACGACTGTTTCATCATCTGGACAGAATCTCTAGATACTCTGGATGAGTTCAATATCCTCCTGAATAACCTACACCCATCTCTCCAATTCACAAAAGAGATGAGTAGTACCTAATTACCATACCTAGATATAATGGTAATGAAAAACGACACCACGATTACCACGGATATACATTATAAACACACAGACACCCATCAATATCTGAATTTTAAGTCGTTCCATCCACCTCATACAAAACGCAACATGCCATAATTCCTAGCCAGAAGAATTTGTATCATTGTATAAGATACGAATACCAGGAACAAACGCCTAACAGAACTGAGAGAATTTTTGGTCAAACAAAAATACCCATCTCTACTTATAGAAAATGGCATACAGCGGGCTATAAAAATACCTATACAACAACTTAGGACAACCCAAGGAAGAAGAAACCAAGAACTGGTAATACAATTTATAATGACAAACAACCCATGTCACCAGAATATCTTCAACACTGCCAAGGCAAACCTACCGGTCATTGCTCAAAGTAATGAATTTAAAGGCTTAATCTCAGACCGATTTTTGACTCTTAGTAAAAGACAGCCGAAAAATGTGAAGCAATTACTAACAAAAGCAAAGTTTGACCTTAACAACAAAGACCAATCATTCACTGTATCTAAATGCAATGATTAGTTGATGTGGCATATGTGATTCCATACACACCGTTCAATATATGAACACAAAAACTTGAAAAATATTCCCAAATGCAAATATGAACTGCAAAAGCAGAAATCTAATGTACTGCATTAAATGCCCGAATTGTGAAGAACTATACATCGGGCAAACTGGAAATGTACTATCGGAACGTGCACGGGTGCACCGACAGAAAATCAGAGACCCAAATGGCTGTCAGATACCCCTGAGTAACCATCTAGCAACATGTAGTCAGGAAATATTTATAATATTTCCATTCTACAAATTACACAGTCCAAGTGAAATCAAGAGAATAATCAAAGAAAAGAATTGTATTGATAAACTCTAACCCAAGCTAAATGAACAATAATAATGCTTAGGGATATTACTCCTACTATGACTATGACCATGTCGACTACCACCACTAACTACAACAACAACAACAACAACAACAACAACAACAATAAAAATAATAATAAAAGTGATGTTGATGGTGATGATTACGAGAAAATGCTATTTTCATCATTTCTAAAAATAGCAAAACAAGTGATGCCTTGGATAGGGTCAAATAGAAGTCGTTAGACATGCTCAATAAACCGTGACGCCTAAACCAATCAGCTTTTGTAATCCAGTGAAACTACACACCAATTGGTCGAAATACAGTTTGCAAAATATAGCATTCTGTAGCCGCTTTTCACTGTATATAAGGCACAAAATTTACCCATCTCATTACAGCTGAAAATTGCAAACCTGACTGTCACCACAGAATATGAATCTGAAGATTGCGAAAGCATGAAAGTACTTGTTCAATTAACACTTAACATTTAATACTCTACCATACTATTTCATCCTAATACCATTATACATTTTAAAGAATTGTAAATAAAACGAGTAAATCAGACAGAGTTGGAATTCCTTTTATTAATATAATCTTCTATAGACAATCATACACACCCGTGTATATTTATATATATATATATATATATATATATATATATATATATATATATATATATATATATATATATATATATATATATATATATATATATATATATATATATATATATATATTGTTATTATTATTATTATTATTATTATTATTATTACAGCTGCATTTATCTTGCTTTATGTTCATACGAGTTGTCACCAAGTCACAACCAGTGACCTCAAGAGACAACAAGGTCCACCATGTTCAAGAAAGAACATACATACTCACACATGCATATTTAGGTGTTTAGACTTGTGATGTACCTACATTGACAGAATCTTCCTTAGTATATGGGCATTAATCATTAGACCCCTTAGGTATCATTCCTAGAGCGCCTACAACCAATGGTATTGTTTAGTTCTCAATTTCCACATTTTTCCAATTTCTATCTCCAGGTCCTTATACTTGCTCAATTTTTCAAATGTTTTTATAGATACATTCTTGTCTATTGGAACGGACATATCAATTAGCAGGCATACCTTCTTTTTAAAGTCCTTCAATATTATATCAGGTCTATTTGCATCTATTTTTCGGTCTGTTTGATTCTAAAGTTCCACAAGATTGCGACATGATCTTTTTCAAGTATGGCAGGTGGTTGATGCTCCCACCAATTCTTTTGATTGGGCAGGTCAAAATGCTTACACATCATCCAATGTATGTATTGTGCAGCTCTGTCATGCCTGTTTAGGTATTCGGTTGGAGCTATAGGACTGCACATTGAAATTATATGGTCAATGGTCTCTGGTTGTGTTTTACATACACGGCATAATGGGCTGCATCCATTTTTTATTATGTTGGGTTGGTAATTTTTTGTTGGCAGACACTGATCTTGTGCTGATATAATCAGTCATTCAGTCTCCGATTTCAGTCCAGAGGATGCCAACCACTGATGGGTTAAAGTTTTGTCAACATCAGGATTGTTAGCTCGTTCTGAGTATTTCCCATACAGAGGCTTTTCTTGCCATTTCTTAGCCAGTTTCTGTAGCAGTTCTTTCTTTGCAGTTACTTTTACCTGCTTTACTTTTTCTGTGTTTTCCATTTCAGCAGTAAATGGGACTTCTGAAATTTGTAGTCCATTACTGTAACTTTGTGCATCTTTTGTAATGGAGTATGATCTTTTGATGCTTTCGTGTTTCAAAACGAGTTTGATCATCCAGTCATGTGATTCCCTTAGATATGTAGATAATCCAATTGTTGCAGTTTTCAACGCAATGTCTAACTGGATTAACCCACGTCCTCCTTCTTTCCTAGGGAGATATATTCTATCTGTATCTGCCTGAGGGTGATGCATTCTGTGCATGGTTAAGAATTTTCGAATTTTTGTATCGAGCCTACGGATTTCTGTGCTTGACCAGTTGATGACATTGTAACTGTAGGTTACTACTGGTATGGCAAGCGTGTTTATGGCATCGATCCTATTCCTTGCATTCAATTCCGTTCTTAAGATTGCTCTTACTCTGCGGTAACATTCCTTCCTTATCCTTTCCCTCATTGTCGAGTGCTTGATTCCGTCTCCTTCACAAACACCTAGATATTTGTAAGTTTTTTCTTGATCAAGTTCTCTTATCACATTCCCCCGATCAAGATTAATGTCTGAACTCTTCAGCAGCTTTCCTCTGGTGAACGTTGCTTTGGCGCATTTATCTAGTCCAAACTCCATTTTAATGTCATCACTGAACTGCTCCACAGTGGATAATAGCCCTTGCAATTGTTCATCATTTTTTGCAAATAGTTTCAGGTCATCCATGTAGAACAAGTGATTAATGGTTTTGTCATAGACTTTATATCCATGTTTTGTTTCATTGAGCATTTTACTTAATGGTATAAGTGCGATGCAGAATAAAAGCGGTGATAAAGAGTCACCCTGAAAAATTCCACAATTAATATTAACTTGTCCAGCTTCCAGTGATTTTGTTTCACTATTCAAAAGGAGTGTCGTTTTCCATGTCTTCATACTGAATGACAAAAACCTCCTGACAACGAGAGATATTTTGAAAATCTCTAAATATTTTTCAATCCAAATGTGTGGCAAACTATCGAATACTTTTTTATAATCTATCCAAGCAATTGATAGATTTTTGTGTCTATTATGACAATCTTCTAGTATCATTTTGTTAACCAGAAGCTGATCCTTACAGCCATATGAGCCTCGTTTACACCCTTTCTGCTCAATGGGAAATAGGTCATTTGTTATCAGGTGGTCATATGTGTATTCAGTTAGGACTGATGTTAAAATTTTATACATTGTGGTCAAGCAAGTTATCGGTCTGTAATTTTTGGGATTGTTTGTCTCATCATTCTTCGTAAGCAGGAATGTAATGCCGTTAACTAGCCATGAAGGTATCTTTTCTGGCTCCTTAACTATTTCATTGTAAAGTTGGGCTAACAGCTCATGAGACTCTGTGAAGGCATTTATCCAAAAGTTTTGTATTTTGTCTTTTCCTGGGGATTTCCATTTGCTGGTTTTTCTTAGAGCCAAGCGCAACTGTTCAACTGTTATATTTTCCCATGTTTGTTCCTCAAGGTGAGCTGTATCTTTCATTTGTCTGTCTATCCATGGGGCATGTATGTTATGAACTTTTTCTTCGGCCCAGATCTTTTCCCAGAATTCTTGCACTTCCTCCTTGGGTGGTATTGATTTAGCAGTTATTGTTGACTTACCAATTATTATTATTATTATTGTGGATTGGCAGTATCGGTAGAGGGTCGGATGCCATGCTTTCCAGCATAGTTACGTCCCTTTACGATCTGAGTTCAAATCCCGCCGAGGTTGACTTTGCCTTTCATCCTTACGGGGTCGATAAAATAAAGTACCAGTAATGCACTGGGTAATTGCTGGCCTTGTGCCTAAAGTAGAAACAATTATTATTATTATTATTATTATTATTATTATTATTATTATTATTATTATTATTATTATTATTCATATTGTGTCATTGTAACTTGTATATTTACATACACCGCTGTATGTGCGTGATTTCTTTTGGTGAATCACAGAAAGGTTTATACAAATTAGGAAAGATGTCCTTGCAATTAGATCTCTATAAAGACACATCTTCCCAATTAATGTGAAGAGGTTTCAGTTGAATTGTGTTTAAAATAATCAAATTTTCATATCTACTAGACTATTTAAGAATTTTCTCAACGCCACATGCTTTCATATTCAGTTTAATGAGTATTTGAGAGATTCTTTTCTTCGTATTTCCGTAATAAGACCTGATACATGTTGCTATATCGTCATGTATGATAAAATTGAATGCATTCACTTTAAGTAGACATTTCATGTTTCCATCTTGATAGCAAGATGCAATAAATTAGTGCTTTAAATGTCAATTCATGTTAGCTGGCTTTCGAATTGCGTTAGTGGTTTCAAGTAGGCAACGCCATCAACTGCTTATTGGCAGCTCTTCAAGACATTTTAGAGAACGAAGTTAATTTGGCTTTAAATTGAGAATAGTGATGAAGGTGGTAGTCATACTGAAGAACATGTTAAATACAACACGCATATATTATGTACATTATATATACACAACATATATAAATACACTCACATAACACACATACTGAATCTCTCTCTCTCTCTCTCTCTATATATATATATATATATATATATATATATATAGAGAGAGAGAGAGAGAGAGAGAGAGACAGAGAGAGAGAGAAAGAGAGAGTTGATGTGCTCATTCTACTGACATGGCTTAAAAGAGACTGCATAGTTGCAAACGGATCGAATATTATTATTAACTAGCAGCAGTACCCAGCGTTGCCTGGGTAGGTAAAATTATATCTACTTTGATGAAAAGGTGTTTATCTTAGCGACTGCTTCTCGATGACTCATTTATTACCACACACAGGCCATGCGGGGGAGGGTCGTGATGACCTCTATCACTGAGAAACGCGGGTGACTGACGAAGGGGCAATCTGGGGTAGGGTGTTTCGAATTTGAACGAAATCGTTTAAAAAATGTGGGAGCTAGAGCTGAAAAGGCAGAAATTTGAGCGAAAAGGTGGTATTTTCGAATATTTAAGCGGCTGCCACGCCGTTCCTGAACAAAAAATCCAAAGTGTAAAGTCACTTTAAGACGTGAAATAATCAGATCTAGTACGTTGATTAATGTGGGAGCTAGAGACGAAAAAGTGGAAGTTTGAGTCTAAAAGTGGTATTTTTGAATATTTAAGCGGCTGCCACGCCGTCCCTGAAGAACAAATGCAAAATATAAAGCGATTTCAGGATGTTCAACGATAAATTCTATTTTGCTTTAAAATTTTAACGGAATCGGTTTCAAAATGTGCGAGCTAGAGCCAAAAATCTTATTTTTCGATACCTAAAAAAAGGTGATTTTTATTTGCAGACTGACCCCGGAATAAAAGAACGATACGCTGATATATAGAAAACATTCTCCGATGACTAATATATGAGCCTGTAAATCGTTCGTAAGATGTAAACCCCTATAGGTAATACACAGACACATACACACACACACATAGTTAATTTTATATATATACGGATATTCAAAAGGGCGGTGGATTGGCAGTATCGGTAGACGGTCTGACGCCATGCATTGCAGCAAAGAGTTACGGCCCTTTATGGTCTGAGTTCAAGTCCCGCCGAGGTTAACTTTGCCTTTCATCCCTACGGGGTCGATGAAATAAAGCACCAGTAATACACTGGGATAATTGCTAGCTTTGTGCCAAAAGTAGAAACAATTATTAATATTAAAAAACCTCAGATTACACTTATTGTATTCAGCCATGGAGAGCGATAACTATTGTTAGTTATTACAGACATATATATATATGAGATCAAAAGATGGTTAAAAGAGTTCCAAGTATTTTATTATGCGCATTTCAAAAACAAATGTCATCATGAGATGATGTCTGCGTTTTCATCAGATAAGATAGGAATACATAATATGAAGGTTAAAATACACTTGTGAATAGTGAAGTTTTAAATCAACATAAGAAAAATAATTTAAGATTGATGTGTGATATTGGGAAAAAGTGAGGAAGAGGAGGAGATGAGAGTAAAGAATAGTGGGGGAGGAGTATAAGAAGGAAGGATGAGAGAGGAGGAGAGATGGGTGATAGAGAGAGAGAGAGATAGCCTTTACAACTGAGAAAAATATATATTGTCTCACAGAGAGAAGTTAAAAAGCCGTTGGAAGATAATAGATAATTTAAAAGAATTTGAAATTAAAAGTTGATGAAGAGAAAAAGGGGTTAAGAATAATATTAAATTAAGGTTTGTATATTGAAGGGTTTAATAATATGTGCGAGGAAAAGAAATTCTTAATATGTATTATTAAAATAAAAATATTAATGTTATTAAAGATATAATGTGAAAAGAAGTAGAAGAGTGGAGGAGTTATGAATTTAGAGGAATTAGTTAGTGTTTAAGTTTGTTTTTATGTAATGTAATATGTGTGCGTAATATATGTACGTAAATAGTTTGTTTAAAAAATGAGCGCAGAAAGAAAAGAAGAAAAGAATGTTTGAGGAAGAAAATATCTAACATAAAAAAAAAAATATATATATATGTTTACGAAATATTTTCTAATGGTAATAATATAATATATTAAAAGGAATTAGTTAGGGTTTAAGTTTGTTTTTATGTATTGTAATATGTAATATGTAAAAGTCAAATGAGCATGAAAGGAAGAGATAAGGAATTTAAGGAAGAAAAATCTAAAGTCAGAAATGTTTTATGTTTACGAAGGACTATTAAAGGTAATACTATAATGTATTAAAAAAGATAATAATAATGTTTGTGGCCAATGATATGAAGAAAGATAGAGGAATGGATAATGTTGTGGTGAGTAATAATAAGAATTGAGAAGTAGTTAGGAAGAAAAAGTACAGATTAGAGGTTAGACTTTAGAAAAGAGGAAGAAAGGAAAGTGATAAAGAGGAATGATATAGAATGAGTAACTTGTGTTATATAATATATAATAAATAATATTGAAAGAAGGTAGAAAGATGGGTATATTTAAAAAAAAATATATATGCCTTTGAGAAAAAACGATTTTAAACTAGTATGTATGATTTTAAACTAGCTGTATACTTTATGGAATGGTCTGTGGAATTTATTGAAGCAGAGAGAAAATAAATCAGCGCGTCTATTTATTATGGAATTTAAATTAGATATAATGGTAAATTTCTCAGATAGGCAAAGATTACATGTTCTGAATAGGGAAGCATTCAAGTAGGGAGAGGCAGAACAAACTTTCCACCAAGAGATATTATAGTTAATATAGTTAATATTATTATTAGTTATAATTATTAACTATAACATCTCTTGTAGGAAAGTTTATTCTGCTTTTCTAGCTTTCCGAAAGCATCACTTGCTTTCCTAATCCTGAGTGGGATTTCATTATCACTGTTGCTGTATCGATGAACAGTGCTTCCCAGGTAGACAAACTGATCAACCACACCAAGTCGTTTACCATACACATAGATATTTGGTTCACTGTACTGCTTACCAGGGGCAGGTTGGTACATGACGACGGTTTTCTTGGGATTGACAGTCAATCTTAGGGCAGTGCAAGCATCAGAAAATGCATTCAAAATGTGCTGCATATTACTGTCTGTGTGCGCTACAAGATCGCAATCATCTGCATACAAGAGGTCTCTTAGGATTGATGTAAATACTTCTGTTTTTGCAGCAAAGCACCTGATGTTAAATATGCTGCCTGAGGTTCGATATCGGATGTAAACACCATGCTCGCAATTCCTGTATCCAATATAGAAAACCATTGCAAAGTATATGGCAAACAGGGTCGGTGCTGGAATATCCCCCTGTTTCACTCCATTTTTTACTGAGATAGGTTCCGACATGTTACCTCCGACATTAACCCTAGCCTTCATGGCGTCATAGAAAGACCTAACTAAAGCAAGGAACTTATCAGAGCAACCAAGCTTTTGGAGAACCTTCCATAATGCATTTCTGTTAAGAGTATCGAAAGTTTTTGTCAGATCGACAAAAACCTGATACAGATCCAAACCTTGTTCCATGCACTTCTCCTGGAGCCGTCTAGCTGAGAAGATCATATCAGTAGTGCTGCGTCCAGCACGAAAACCATATTGACTTTCAGGACGAACACAATCTGCGATATGTGTCAGCAAACGGTGCAGAAGCACCGTACATAAAATGTTCCCTACGACAGAAAGCAATAATATACCTCTGTAGTTCCCACAATCATTCCTGTTATCCTTTCCCTTGTACAAGACCACCATTACTGCAACTCTCCAGTCCTCAGCTACGGATTCATTAGTCCATATGCTGCCAAACAAAGAGTGAGATGTTGCAGGAGTCTCTCACCACCATATTGTAGGAGCTCTGCATTTATGCCATCCATACCTGGAGACCTTCCACAGTTCAGCTTCGAGATAGCCACTGCAACCTCCACAAGCGTCGGAGGTTCTGCAAGAGTTACCCTCACAGGACTTTCTGGAATGAGATTGAGGAAATCTTCATTGACGACAGACGGCTGATTCAAAAGCTCATGAATGTGCTCTCGCCACCTTCGTAGAATTCCTTCTGAGTCACGAAGAAGTTCTTTGCCAGCCTTGCTGCGAAGCGGTGTTACCAGAGAAGAAGACGGTCCACGCAAGAGACTGTATAACAGCTTTGTGTTATTGGAATCTGACGCAGTGTGTATCTCATCAGCCTTCTCACTCCACCACTGATCCTTCATCTGATAAAGACTCCGCCTAACACGTGATTTCACATCCTTGAGTTCCTTATGCAACATATTATTCTACTGTGGTTTTGTCGTCAAGTAGCGTGAGAGAGCACGCCTTTTATCAGCCAACAAGTCTTCTATATGTTCATCATTCTCATTAAACCAGTCTTGATATTTTCTCTGCACCAATCCCAGAACACGCCTGCCTACATCATAAACCGACTTTTTAAGGGTCGGCCAATCCTCACCAAGATCTGCAACTTGCATCTCTTTCGCAATGTCCTCTTCAGATGTTTATCCCTAAGACGAGCAGCATTCAATCTTCTAGGCCGGGCAACACCAGGAGCGCGGATTTTACGTTTAGTGATTAGTTTCACTTTTGTGCGTACCAGGTGGTGGTCCCTGCAGTACTCAGCTCCACGAAGAGCACGAATACACTGCACACGAATACGTCTGTCACGCCTCCTGACTAGGACGTAGTCCAAAAGATGCCATTCCTTAGATGTAGGATGCATTCATGTAGTCTTAAATTTGTTCTTTTGTTGGAACATGGTGTTGGTAACACACAGATCCAGCTCCTCACACATCTGCAGCAGGAGCATACTATTGCTGTTACACTCTCCCACCACATGCCTTCCGATTACATTCCATGTGTTAAAATCCCTACCCACGCTAGCATTAAAGTCACCAAACACGATGACTTTGTCTGCCTGAGGGATATTTCTTAAAACACCTTTCAAGGCATGGTAAAAGGATACTTTTCTTCATCGACAGAATTCATAGTTGGAGCATACACACTCACCGGGGTCGCATATCTTCCTTTGTCCAGCATAATTCTCATGGACATAAGACGCTCAATAATCCCCATTGGAAATTTTTCTAATTTATTCACAAGAACAGTCTTTATAGCAAATGCTAACCCAGCCTCTCTTCTGGTTCCTTCATCTCTTCCTTTCCAGAAGGATGTATATTCTCCCCCAAAATTCTGTAAGATGACCATCTCCAGCTAACCTCGTCTCAGATAGATCGTAACGTCGAAGCTCCTTTGCAACAAGAGTAGTCCTTCGTTCAGGACGTTCCAAGAAATCCCTGTCAAGCAGCGTTCGTACGTTCCAGCAGCCAAGACTAAATGCCTTGTTTGGTTCTATTACAGTGGAACGATGACGAGCGGGCCCAGGCCCTTATTGCTAATTATCTCTTTTGTTCCAGAACCCTTATTGTCAATTATATATTTTGTTCCAGAGCCCTTATTGCCAATTATCTCTTTATATTGTTTTGGAACATCATTGAATTGGAAAAAAAAAAAGATATAATAATAATAATTCTTTCTACTTTTGTCACAAGGCCAGTAATTGTGCAGTGTATTACTGGTAATTTATTTTATCGACCTCATAAGGATGAAAGGCAAAATTTACCTCGGCGGGATTTGAACTCAGAATAGCAAGGGCCGTAACTCTAAGGGACAAAACATGGCGTCCGACCCTCTACCGATACTGCCAATCCACCGCTTTTACTGCCAATCCACAATAATAATAATAATACACTATTAATAAGTATTAATTAATGCAATCGTGCAATGCCTGTGCGTGAAGAATATTTTTAAAGTGAGGAAAGACAGTGCACTGAGCCAATCCCACTCTCTGAGCGACAGTAGCTATAACCAGAAAAGAAGAAAATATCAACATCATTGGTAACTACTGAGCCGCAGGTTTTATGTCGAAATGAACCCAGTTTCCTGAGATGCCTTCTCTTAGAAGAGTGCCCTGACTATGGCTAGGGCTTGTTCATTCCCAGTGGTTTAACTACGCGATCGGGTATCTAGCCCGACTATTTCTATGTCACCGCGCATAAAGAAAAAAAAATACTCCCTTATTGACACTCATACGTAAGACATACACACACGTGCGCGCACACACACATACATACGCTCGCACACACCAACACTCATGCATACAAAAAACACACACACGTTACTCACTTACACACACACACACAC
>OZ024741.1:97985911-97995532 GCA_964016885.1 Eledone cirrhosa
ATCTTCCTTTATCGATTTTAAATCGTATGGTTGATTGTAGACTTGTTCTATATGTGACGGTATTTTAACGATAGTTATAGCTCTGATTCATCTGAATTATTGAGCCCTCTGCCGCTCATATCGAATTTCGTTTATCGTGAACTCGTGCGCCGATTTTTCGATACTCGATCTTTCTAATATATTTAGCTCTGGACATAGCTATCCACCAGTTAATTTTATTGCTCATTTTTTGTCGATTCTATTGAGTGATGAATAGCTTTTGTTTTATTTTAACATGTCTATTGAGCACTCTAATTCGATATGTGTATTTCCACATTCACTCGAATTGTTTTCGCGGATATAGGGGTCATCTCCCTTGTCTAATGCCATGTGCGTTTTTCACCGCTATTTGACTCCTCTGCCGCCAGGAAAAAACTCGTTGATAACGTAAACTCCGTTCCACTTGCTCTAGTAGGCTTTTATATTTATATGTGAGCTGATAGAGTACAGTCTAAGGATTTACAGAAACCCATGAAGCTAGTTTTAACACCTTTCTAGTGGGTCCGGGTATGATTTTACATTCATTTAAATTATTGACGTATTGTTTTATTGATATTTTTTATCTGTTTGGCCCGAATCTTCCTTTATCGATTTTAAATCGTATGGTTGATTGTAGACTTGTTCTATATGTGACGGTATTTTAACGATAGTTATAGCTCTGATTCATCTGAATTATTGAGCCCTCTGCCGCTCATATCGAATTTCGTTTATCGTGAACTCGTGCGCCGATTTTTCGATACTCGATCTTTCTAATATATTTAGCTCTGGACATAGCTATCCACCAGTTAATTTTATTGCTCATTTTTTGTCGATTCTATTGAGTGATGAATAGCTTTTGTTTTATTTTAACATGTCTATTGAGCACTCTAATTCGATATGTGTATTTCCACATTCACTCGAATTGTTTTCGCGGATATAGGGGTCATCTCCCTTGTCTAATGCCATGTGCGTTTTTCACCGCTAGTTGACTCCTCTGCCGCCAGGAAAAAACTCGTTGATAACGTAAACTCCGTTCCACTTGCTCTAGTAGGCTTTTATATTTATATGTGAGCTGATAGAGTACAGTCTAAGGATTTACAGAAACCCATGAAGCTAGTTTTAACACCTTTCTAGTGGGTCCGGGTATGATTTTACATTCATTTAAATTATTGACGTATTGTTTTATTGATATTTTTTATCTGTTTGGCCCGAATCTTCCTTTATCGATTTTAAATCGTATGGTTGATTGTAGACTTGTTCTATATGTGACGGTATTTTAACGATAGTTATAGCTCTGATTCATCTGAATTATTGAGCCCTCTGCCGCTCATATCGAATTTCGTTTATCGTGAACTCGTGCGCCGATTTTTCGATACTCGATCTTTCTAATATATTTAGCTCTGGACATAGCTATCCACCAGTTAATTTTATTGCTCATTTTTTGTCGATTCTATTGAGTGATGAATAGCTTTTGTTTTATTTTAACATGTCTATTGAGCACTCTAATTCGATATGTGTATTTCCACATTCACTCGAATTGTTTTCGCGGATATAGGGGTCATCTCCCTTGTCTAATGCCATGTGCGTTTTTCACCGCTAGTTGACTCCTCTGCCGCCAGGAAAAAACTCGTTGATAACGTAAACTCCGTTCCACTTGCTCTAGTAGGCTTTTATATTTATATGTGAGCTGATAGAGTACAGTCTAAGGATTTACAGAAACCCATGAAGCTAGTTTTAACACCTTTCTAGTGGGTCCGGGTATGATTTTACATTCATTTAAATTATTGACGTATTGTTTTATTGATATTTTTTATCTGTTTGGCCCGAATCTTCCTTTATCGATTTTAAATCGTATGGTTGATTGTAGACTTGTTCTATATGTGACGGTATTTTAACGATAGTTATAGCTCTGATTCATCTGAATTATTGAGCCCTCTGCCGCTCATATCGAATTTCGTTTATCGTGAACTCGTGCGCCGATTTTTCGATACTCGATCTTTCTAATATATATATATATATATATATTACCGTCATTACTGATACAAGATTATGAGATTATGTGTTACCGTTCAGTATTATTATACTTGCTTTACGGTGAATTGGCAGTATCGGTAGAGGGTCGGACACCATGCTTTGACGCGCAGTGTTACGGCCCTAGCCATTCTGAGTTCAAATCCGGCCGAGGTTAACTTCGCCTTTCAACCTTACCGGGTCGATAAAATAAAGTACCAGTAATGTACTGGGTAATTGCTGGCCTTGTGCCAATAGTAGAAACAATTATTATAATTGCTTTACAGCATAGAGCTATGGCCGTCGACGCTCTGAGATCAAAACCCGCCGAGCTCAACCTTGCCTCTCATCCTCACGGATTCAACAAAAGAGAGCACCAGTAATGCGCTGGAACAATCACTGGGTCCGTGCCAAAAGCAGAAGAAATGTACGTATATATATATATACATACACACACACACACACACATATATATACATATATATATATTTAAAGAATAGAAGTGTAACACACGAGTTGTGATATATTAGTAAAAGGAAAAGAAAATGCGCCCGTGATGTTTGCTCTAATCAGATTAGAGCAAACATCACGGGCTCTATCTCAAAATTATTTTTGAAAAGCATTAGAAATGCGCAACCGGTAAAAAACTTAAAACTAAAACTGAATACTAACCAATACTTATTACTAATTTTTACTTATTACCAATTAAACTATTTTTCACTGGGAAAAATGTGTCAGCATTTTCTTTTCCTTTTACTAATATATATATATATATATATTCCCCCTCTGTCATGTCCGTTAACTCTTCCTCACACTTTCACTCACTCACTGTTTTTCTCTCTCTTCTCTTCATTTCATCCTGCACACCACGAACGCTATTTTTCTCTCTCTGCTCATAGCCCTCGTTCATGTAGGATCTATTCTCTAAGCGCTCATATATTCACCTAGCTTATGCTAAACAGAATAATTTTTGAAGCTTGTTTCTGTCCCCCACGGTATGCTATACTTTCTGTTGTTCTCCTGTCTCACTCGCTTTACGCGTTTTAATTGTCCTAATAACTTATTTTGGTTATTATTGCACCGACGTGAGATATATGATTTTTAATGCAATGAAATATCTATGATCTTCGGCAAATCACTGATGAGGGACTTATTTTATTACATGTTATCCATGTGCTACCTACAGTATTTTTCTATATATATATATATATATATATATATATATATATATATATATATATATATATATATATATACATACATACATACATATATATATATATATGTATATATATATAAGTAATAGGTAACAATAGTTATCGCTTTACATGGCTGAATACAATAAGTGTAATCTGAGTTTTGGGAATATTAATAATTGTTTCTACTTTTGGCACAAGGCCAGTAATTATACCAGTGTATTACTGGTGCTTTACTTTATCGACACCGTAAGGATGAAAGGCAAAGTTAACCTCGGCGGGACTTGTTAACCAGCCGTGAATCACCCGTATACATGAAACTGACTGGCCTATCTGCTGATATGCAAATCGGTCTGACCAGTGGATCTGCTAATAAGCAGATCTGACTGTTCAGCTCGTCTGCTAATATGCATATCAGACCGATCAGTCATTGTATATTTCAGAAAATATCATATATTTTCACTACCTCTGACTATACATATAATGTTATAGCTTTTTCTTGAAGCATTGTATATAATATATAATATTGAATGAGTTAGAAGGGTGAACAATGCAAAATGGACTGTAAGATGAGGTAACGATAAGTAAAGGTTACCTGGTAATCTTATTATTTGATCTGTTCAATATTTTTGGGCGTAAAAGTGCCTTCATCGGGGTTTAAGGAACCTTCTGTGGATAACGTTACAATTTCCTCTGTTTGGTATGACACTTTCATTTTGATTTATATGTTTTTCTAAGTCGTTTGCAAGCGTTTTTCGATGGTTACTTCTTTTTCCAGTGTAATGACGTGAATTGCCAATATTTCGCGAAATCATATTTCCTTTTTGTATTAGTTTGTGTGCTCACATTTCTATAAAAACTTTGATTTCAGAGGTTATATGCCATCTCTATTAGGAGAAGCAATTCAAGCGACAGAAAGTAATGCATCCTTGTGGATTATATTAAATGAAAATAACGTTAATCAGATTTCTCTTCAAATGTGTATAAATACTCATGTAATAATTCTAAATGGTATAAATAATTGTAATGAATAGGTTGATAGAAAGATAGATATGTGTGATCGAACGTCTGTAATAGTGAATGTAAACAAAGGCACACACGCATGTACACATACAAAACTACAATCACACAGATGCACATACGTTATCTTTCTGCCAGAGTGTTTGGGTCAGTATTTCAATCCTTTCATTTTATTGTGTATTGTTAAAACTTCATTTCAGTGTCCTCTTCTAATGTCTAACATTGATACACCACCAAATATTGTGTCGAATAGTTTATAATCTTATCGATTCTTTAGGGATGAAAATCAAAGTAAGTCGAGTAGTTTGAAACTATGATGTAAAGATACCGAAAAACATTGAATTTTTCCATATCCCTTTTCTTGTATTATTTTCCATTCTTGTTCCTTGCATAGGTTTTGTAGTTCAATAATGCGACTGACAATAGTTATGTCCACATAATATTTATTTCATCCAAAATTTAAACATCATCGTCAGATATTCGATCTAATTAATATAATACTTTAATATTTGTAACTAGTAGATTCTGTACAACATCGTATTCTGATGTATTACATATCGGGAAAAATTCCCTGTCGAATTTGGCTGACATTTTAAATTCAAATATGACCTAGACAATTATATGACCTAGACAATTATTACGTCTCAACCAACGTCGATAAAATAAAGTACTAGGCAATTATGTGTCAATGTATACGAGATATAAATAGCCTAGTGTATAACCTATGTATAAATAAATATTGTTTATCTGATTTCAGAGATTTCGCTAAAATAACTATCAGAAATATATTCAGAGTCTATTTAGTAGAGTATAAATCGTCCTTATAAATGCTTTGCGTCAATATTAGGTAAGAAATCAATATGTGTTATGCTTCCGTAAATATTTATTCTATTTCCGCTAAGAGACTTTATTGGATAAGGCAATTTTTTCAATACATATTTATAGTAAAGATTTCGTAATGCTTCTACATCTTATAAACAGACTGATGGATTTTTCTATAAATAAATATTAATATAACTTAAGTGGCTTATCACAAGTTTAGGTATCGTTCGAGATTAAATAGATATATATTGTTTCAAGGGAATATATGAAAACGATTGTTGCAAAATATTTTTATATTTGATAAATTTCTTTTTTAGGAAAAGTAAGAATATGTGAAGTTTAACTCTTACTAATCTAAAAAAAGTTATATAAACAAGTACATAATTTAAAAATCATAAAATAGATATAAATTGCATATCATTTGATTACAACCTTTCTGGGATTATGTGAAGTAGATTTCATGGAACAAATTCTATTGAAGCCTCGGAAAATTCAGTTAGTCTTAAAAAATGAATAATTTATATTAGAAATATAAATAGAAAGCAGTTAAAACTAAAAGGAGTTTTATTTGTCATATTGATATCGACTAAATATGGGATCACTGAAGAGTTATGTTAAATTCATTTCTTCCGAAAATTAAACGTGAACTTTTCGTTGTTGTTTCTGATAACGTAATTTCCTGAAAATCTCAAATTTGTTCCAGTCACAATCGTTATCAGATGATGTACGGTTTATGATTTATGTATAACTAATGTAATCTGGATTACATGACATATCGCAACCACAAACACGTGCACTCTCGGGAGGGTGAAATATGTGCTACTATAATACACACGCACAACAATGTTTGCATACACACAAAACCCATAACACATACTGGGGATAACACACACATCGACTATAACACACATGTGAAAGCCTCGACACTAAAATTACACCCCCTCGTAAAAGGTATACATACACACCCACGAATTACACACATTATTCAAAACAGATTAACAATCACCTAGATCCAACAACTAAACTAGCTAAATGGAGATAGAAAAACAAAACCAACACAAACTCATAAAAGTCTAATTTGAATCATTGCCCCACACCCTGAAAAATTATCTTACACTTTACCATTGCTTCCATACGAAAACTTTTAAATACCATATGAAATGTCCCAATTCATTTTCAGTCTATTATCCTGTTGAATTTTATTTTTACTTTGGTTTATCGTCATTTTACCTAAGTCTGCTACAATATAACACCCCATATAATAGTCATGAAGGAAGTTAACATGAACTCCCTGAGTTATTTCTTTTCTCGCCATCGAAGTGATACCACCTAAAATACCGGGCACCCTAATATATAACATTTGTTTCTACTTTTGGCACAACTCGAATAAATAATAATAAGTAGACTTTCCTTTCTTTAAGTATAGAGTACTGGGTAGATACTCATTTTACTTAGCTTAATTAGAGAACACATATCTATCTATATATATATATCGCTAGTCTGTGTGTGTGTGTGTGAGTGTGTGTATGTACATATATATATATATATAAGCAACCGAGGTGAAACTATATATGCAAAGATCAAATGTGTAGAGAATTCTGTATGATAGTATAACAATCGCCAAGTCTTTCCAGAGTTAACTCAATGTATTTATGTTTTATTATGGTCTGGAGAAAATGTAGATTTTGTTATGGAAAATAAATGGTAGACATATACTAAAGCTATGTGCACTATTATAAATTTTGATGTTACCTTGTGGACTAGAGTCAAAAGGCCAAACAACATCGACATAATTATGGGGTCCAGTGGCTCTGCACAAGTCACTCTTTAGGTTTTATCTACTTACTACATAGACTCAAGGAAGAGATTCCTTCTCTACAGGGCGGTGTGTGTAGAGACGACGATCTATTTCCTAAGGACTATGAAAAATTGAAATTATTAATAAGTATTTACATAGGTTTTTTCAAAAATGTTGGACTCCCATATCTATTTAATCTTATAGAGTGATGAACTTTCTAGACCCCCCATGTTTGAACTTGATACTAGAGTATACATCACTAACACTAGCCAGAGGAGTTTATATTCTATGTAAATGGATTATCAGAACCTCCTAGGTCTATTATTAACTCAAATGTTGTGGGAGGAGTGTCCCATAACATTTCCAAACAATCTACAAATGAAGATATGTTTAATGACTCCGCCTTATATTACAATGAATGTCAGGATATATTAGTAAATATTTTACATCCTGAATAGGATTTCTACGCATTTCTTTAATACTTCTAATATTATTACACACAGTAGTAAACGTAGTAATAATAATTATGATATTAATAATAAAGTGTGGGTATTAATGAAAAAATTAATAAATTTTCGAATATAAAAATAAACTTATTAAATATCCCAAAATCTATGTCTAGGAATAACTTTAAAATCCTTATTCCCAACCCTCTAAATAATAGAAATAAATATTTAGGCTTATTACTTACTCCTAACTATACATCGAAATAATAATCCTAGACATTAAATTTAAACAAAAATGAATACCTTACTAAATATATATTTTGATAGCGTAATTATAGCAACATAACGAATTAGCATCCAATATATTTCCCCCATAAATAGTAAGGATAATTAGCGAAGACGAAATATTCCGTGCTTTAATCCACACAACGAACAAAATGTAGCTTTAAATATACCTAAAATATTCTTTAGTTTTTTGGAAAAAATTGTTCCACTTAACCATACATATCAGAAATGAATCAATAAAAAAAAATTGTTATGTTGACTTTTTTAACAACTCCTAACTTTGATGGTTATATAGCATTCAACACGCATCATAAACTTTCTAAACATAGCCCCTCTATAAACAATATTAATAGAATTCAATATAATCTGCTTAAAATTAATATGGTATAAGAATTGTTTCTAATTTTGGCACCAGGCCAGCAATTATCACAGTGGATTACTGGTACTTTATTTTATCGACCCCGTAAGGATGAAAGGCAAAGTTAACCTCGGCGGGATTTGAACTCAGATCATAAGGGGAGGTAACTCTATGCTTCAAAGCATGGCGCTTGACCCTCTATCGATACTGCCAATATGGTATAATAATTGTTTCTACTATTGGCACAAGGCCAGCAATTACCCAGTGCATTACTGGTACTTTATTTTATCGACCCCGTAAGGATGAAAGGCAAAGTCAACGTCGCCGGGATTTGAACGCATAATAATGCACTGTAAAAACATAATAGTCCGTTAGTTCAAATATTGGAGGCACAGCGTATCTATTTAGGACCCGATATCATTTCCATTTGAAGTTGTTTAAAAAACGATAAGCTTAAGACTACTACCACCTCAGCAAGGTATATGACTAGTCTGATCAAGCATATACCTAACTACAATCCCTAATGTGAGATATTAGATAAGGCTATCCCATAAGTAATTAACTGTGCACATCACCTTTTCTTATTCGTTCTTTAATAAGTTATATAATTGTTTCTACTTTTGGGACAAGGCCAGCAATTATCTCAGTGTATTACTGGTACTTTATTTTATCGACCCCGTAAGGATGAAAGGTAAAGTTAACCTCGGCGGGATTTGAACTCAATCCGTAAAGGGACGTAACTGTGCTGCAAAGCATGGCGTCCGACCCTCTACCGATACTCCCAATCCACAATCCCATCTACTTGCTCTGCTTTTTTCCATTTTATATATATACATTGATATATATATATACAGCTCGACTCCTTTCTCTCCTTCTTCTGCTCCTTCCACCCCTCCCTCCACTTCACCACCTCTATCTCCACCACCCACGTCCACTTCTTAGACATCTCCGTCGCCACCACTCCCTCGTCACCACCGCCTTCTTCAAACCCACCGACTCCCACTCCTACCTCGACTTCACCTCCTCCCACCTTACACACACTAAACACTATCCCCTACTCCCAACTCCTCAGGATCCACCGCCTCTGTAGCCGAGATGCAGACTTTGAGTCCCAATCCTTTTCCCTAGTCAGCCATTTCATCCGCAGAGATTACCCCACCCCCCCTCGTCCACACTTCCCTCAATCGCGCCTGTGCTGTCCACCGCTCCACCACCCTCACCCCCACGCCACCGCACACCCACCCACCGTCTCCCCTTCCACATCACCTACAACCTCTACACCGCACCATTCTCCGCCTCTTCCGACGTCTCCAGTCCGACCCCTCCACTTCCCACATCTTCCCATCGCCCCCACTCCCCTCCTTCAAACGCGCACGCAATCTCCGCACCCTCCTCGTCCGCACCCCCCCCCCAGGTTCCCTTCCCTGTTCCAGTCCTCGTTGCAACACCTGGCCCCACATATATTTATTTTTATTTGTACCCCTTCCACCGTTTTTCCTCCCCCCGTTTTTTCTAAATGTCTCTCCTCCACTCCCCCACACACCCTCGGAACTCTCTTACCACACACCTTTCGCCTGAAGAAGGGCTTATGCCCGAAACGTCGTCCTCCCCACTCTCAAGAGCGTGAAACTAATAAACCTTTGTTCGTACTACCTCTCTGCTTTGTTC
>OZ024741.1:97995732-98008232 GCA_964016885.1 Eledone cirrhosa
CATCGCCGTCCTCCCGATGACGACTACCTAGCCTCCATACAACTAGCTTCCATTTTCAACTCATTATCACTATTACTACCTCTCCACCATAACCAAATACGAACGTACCACACCCTCACCAACAACACCAGCTTTTCAATAAACAACTGCTGACTTCCTCAACCAGAATCTTCAACCCTTCCACAAACATTAACAACATCACCAGCACCACATTTACCATTAAAACTACCCGTAACACCAACTCTAACTACATTGCAACCACCACGCATTATGATTACCGCCACTACTATTACCACTACCACAAGTAGTGTCACCACTTCCATTACCACTACCACCACTACTATCCCCACAACCACCTCCACTACTATCCCGACACCATCTCCACTACTACCAGTTCTATCTCCACAAGCATCACCTTTACCACAACTACTATCCCCACTATCACCGCTCCCGCCACTACTATACCCACTACAATCACCACTATCACCACTACCACCACTACCGCCACCACTAACACCATTACCAGCGTTACTATCACCCCTGATATTACCACCACTAATATAGTATTATCATCTTTACCACCACTATCACCACTCTCACCACTATCACCAATACCAACACTATCACCACTACCTCCTCTACGGTCACCACTACTACCACCACTGCTATCCCTACTATCATCTCCATACCACCATTAATAACCCCACTACCATCACCACCATCACCATTACCACCACTACTACCACCACTACTACCACCGCTACTACCACAACTACTATCCCTACTACCATCTCCATACCACCATTAATAACGCCACTACCATCACCACCATCACCACTACCACCACTACTACCACCACTACTACCACAACTACCATCTCCATACCACCATTACTAACCCCACTACCATCACCACCATTACCACCATCACCACTACCACCACTACTACCACCACTACTACCACAACTACCATCTCCATACCACCATTACTAACCCCACTACTATCACCACCATCACCACCATCACCACTACCACCACTACTACCACCACTACCACCACTACTACCACCATTACTACCACGACTACTATCCATACTACCATCGCCATACCACCATTACTAACCCCCACTACCATCACCACCATCACCACCATCACCACTACTACGACCACTACTACCACAACTACCATCTCCATACCACCATTACTAACCCCACTACCATCACCACCATCACCACTATCGCCACTACTACCACCACTACTACCACTACTACTACCACAACTACCATCTCCATACCACCATTCCTAACCCCACTACCATCACCACCATCACCACTACCACCACTACTACCACCACTACTACCACAACTACTATCCCTACTACCATCTCCATACCACCATTACTAAGCCCACTACCATCACCACCATCACCACTACCATCACTACTACCACCACTACTACCACAACTACCATCTCCATACCACCATTACTAACCCCACTACTATCACCACCATCACCACCATCACCACTACCACCACTACTACCACCACTACTACCACAACTACTATCCCTACTACCATCTCCATACCACCATTACTAACCCCACCACCATCACCACTACTACTACAATTACCACCACCACTATCACTAACGCCTCCCTTCCAAGGTTAATGAGTACTCCCTTGCCATTCCGGAAATAATATTTCAAAGCAAACATTCTGTTGCTAAATACCGACTTCTCTTGGTATTGTATCGTTTCTAGTCATATTGTAGGTTGTGGTGGCGGCGTGCTATCATTGTGATGGTCATAGTGGTAAGGTTGTATAATTGTAGTGGTGATGGTAGTGGTGTGATGATGGTGTTAGTGTGGTGGCGATAACACTGTAATTAGGGTGGTAGTCTGTGGCGATGGTGGTGTTATGGTGGTGGATGTAGTGTTCTTGGGAGTAGGGTGATGGTGGTGGTGTTGTAAGGGGTGTGGTTGTGTTTTTGGTAGTAGTGCTAGTTGTCCTCCCCGTGTTTAGTAAAGGGATCTTGATGGTGGCAGTGTAATTTTCGTGGTAGTATTTTGTTATTGTTGTTCTTTTCTCAATGGTGTTGGTTGTGCTGCTGCTGTTGTTGTAGCTGATGGTGTTGGTATTGCTGATGGGGGTCGGAGCATTAGGTGTGGTCATGGTGATGATGATGAGGTTGCTGGTCGTTGTTGTAATGTAGCTGACGTTACTTGGCGTAAAGAATTTGGTGTTAGTGGCGGTAATAACGGTACTGGCGGTGCTGGGAATAGCGTGTATGTTTTTATGGCGTTAATGGCCCTTGTTTATGCTTTAGTAGGTTATGAGCATTTCAGCCATGACCAGCCTGTCTTTTATTGTTTTTTAGATAGATTTAATTTAGGATCATAGCTATTGTGACCATTTTATTATCAGATTGCTATTTCTAGCAGATCGAATGACAACACAGAGGATGCTGCTTTGGAAAGTATTATTATTGTTGTTTCTGTTATTCGATTTTAATGTTGTAGCTCTTAATATTGATATCGCTTTAGTTCCAGCTATTGTTAAATCCGTTGCATTTGCTATCTACTACATTGCTGATGTTTGGCTGTTGTTGTTGCTCTCGTTTTTATTATTTATTCATTTTTATTTTGTTATTGCTATTATTGATATTTCCATTATTATTATTCGTAATTAGAATGATGCATTTGAAGTATCGGTTGGGCATCGGAAAAAATTATTTGCAGTATTGAGTTAGGAGTTTCTACATTCTAAGCTCAAGCCCAGCTGAGGCCCGGTCGATAAAATATAGAACCAGGCAAGCACTGAGATCAATATAATTGACTTTTCCCTTGCTGGACTTGTGCGAATGCTAGAAAGAAACATTGTTATTTTAGGCAATGCATTGGAAAAAATCTTAGGACGTCAGAGAAAATGTTTCCCGTTATTTCTTCCGGGTTCAAATCGCACAGAATTAGCTTTGATTTCACCCAATCAAGTGCAGGCTCAATATAAAATGTACCAGTATTGGTAGTCAACACCACTCCAAAATTGCTGGTCGTGGTCCTAAACCCATTCATTATATTGTTAGTTATGGCTCTTTGGAAACACGGAAGGGCATTGATTCGCAGAATCGTTGGAGTTTTGCACTAAATAATTAAACCTTTTTTCCGTTCTAACTTCGAATCCCACCGAGGGCAACTTTACCTTTCTGTCTTCCATCTATATATATATAACTGAGGATGTCTGTCTGTGTGTGTGTGAGTTTGAATCCTTAAAACTTGAGAACCACCCAACCGACTGTTTTCAAACTTTAAACAAGTAATACTTATCTTTTAGGGAGTGTTCTGAGCAAAAAAAAATTCAAATTTTCAATGCCCTAGGGACCAAAGAAAATCCAACTTGTTTATGGCCTAGGGCCGGCATTAGGTGAAAAACTTCATTTTTTCAGCTTTTTAGGGCTTTTTTTGGAGGCGTTACGTCGAGCCAATTTTCCCGAAATTTCAAGACATATTATGCATATAAATAATTCATTTTCTTGATCCCCTAGGGTCTGCATTAAGTGAAAACCTACATTTTTCCTGCTTCATCGAGGAAAATCTTAAAGATTATCCAGACATCAGAGTATTCGGTTTATTTTCTTTACATATTGTCCACGCATGCAGTTTTTCCACGATTAGATCTGTTGGCGGCCCGCGTTCCAAAATACCTTATCCCGTGCAACGCCGGGTACCACTGCTAGTGGTCGATAAAATAATTGTTTCTACTTTTGGCGCAAGACCATCAATTTCCACAGTGCATTACTGATGCTTATTTTATCCACCACGTAAGGATGAAAGGCAAAGTTAACTTCAGCGGGATTTGAACTCAGAACGTAAAAAGCCATAACTCTATGCAGCAAAGCATGGTGGCTGACGCTCTACCAATACTGATGCCAATCACGTAGTGAGTCTATGTAATGAACTTTCCCCTCCCACCAAATTGCTGGTCTTGTACCAAAATGGGAAACCTGTATTTTGCCTTTACTAATGCACTTTGTGCTGTTGTTGCTATTATGTTCACAATAGTTCTCTTGGTGATTGCTATTGTTGTTAATATTGTTTGTTGTTAATGCTGTTGCTATAATTTAGGTTTTGTTGATGTCCACGTTGTTAATATTTCTTTTACTATTATTAATACCCATGTTATTGTTATCTATATTACACATGTTTTTATTTGAAGTACTGTTGCTATTGTTGATACTCTCGTTGTTGGTATAGTTCATTCAAATCTTTTGCTATTGTTGCTGTTCCTTTTAGTCAGATTTCTCGCAGTAAATCATTGTTGCTATATTTAATGCTCTAAATTTTATTATAGGCAAAGTTGCTATTTTTGATTCGGTAATTCCTGTTGTAATCACTGCTGCTATTGTAGGAATGATGTTTTAATTCTGATTGTAATCACTGTTGCTATGCTTGAATGTCTAATAGATTCTGTACTCACATTGCTATTTTGGATTCTGAAATACTTGCTGTAATAATTGCTGTTATTGTTGCTGTGATGCCTTTATTCTGTGTGTAATCGCTGCAGCTATTGTTGATGCTACTATTATTGTTCATGTTGTTGATGTACTTCGTGTTACTTTTCTAACTAGAGTCGCATTTCTTTTTGCTGTAACCCTTTCAGTAAATCCTTGCTTGATGCTCTTCTTATTTTTTGTTGCTCTAGTTCTATCGTTAGTTATTGTTGCATCTATTGTAGTCGTTCTTCTTATTGATTTCTACAGTTGTTATTCTTGTTTACTCCAGATCCTGCTTTATTTATTCATAACATCCTACTGTTGCTGTTATTGTGGTTTTGGTAGCAGTTTTAGTTTTGTTGTAATTGTTTTTATTGTTTCTGTTGTTCATATCATTCTGTTTTTTATTAGTATTTGGTTTACTGATGGTTTTCTTACTCTAATTAATGCTACCGTCATAGTTACTGTGTTTAGTGTTGATGTTTTTGTTGTTGATATTTTTGTTGTTGGTGTTGATGTTGATGTTGATGTTGTTTATGGTGATATGGAGATGATAATATTCTTGCTGTTCTTTAGTTTTAGGTGAACTGTGAACGATCAACATATGAACTAAGAAATTTCAGACAGAACAAAATCGTCTTATATTCACATGTTGTATTTAGAACTACTACATTACCTGGCGAGGCACTCCACTGTTTTTTAAAGATGGTATAGTATGGTTTCAGATATGTTTCTGTCAATGGTTTGTTTCTGATGTCTTTCTGATGTTCCTGTTGTTGCTCTTATTGATTCGCTCAGAGCCAACTCTAGTGGAACATAGCTGTGATTAAATTAATTCCACTCTGAATATTCCATTATTCCTATGCGTCATGTTTTAATGAGGTTCAGTGGGTTCTGATGGAGATTTGGCTGTTATTTCGTGGAGATCACGTGATCCCCTAAGTATGTCCTCGTTGTCAAATTCGTATTGACAGAGTTACCATGTATCATTCACTTAATTTTCGTTAGTGTTCTTGTTTCTGTAAATACATTCCTTGTATAGCGATTGTCTTTGCTGGTAGTGATGGTGCTAATGCTGTTGTTATTGAGCCCTAGGTCAGCCCTCGAGTGTAGACCAATATTCGAAATGTTTTCAGTTATATTTTACATATCCAGTATTGCATTCTACATCATCCCATGTGTCTACTCTTTATTTAACAGGGTAGTTTGATTTAATGGTAGTTGGCATGAAGAGCGAAAAGGAATATGTTATTTCTTCGGCTCGGTTAAGTTTCTGAATGGATTAAGTGATGTTGATCCTCTTGTCTTCGTTGTAGTTAGTGTTATTTATATTTGTTGCTGTTGCTACTTGTGTGTTATTTTTGTTTATTATTGGTGAATTGGCACTACTGGTATATCGTCAGACACGATGCTATGCAGCATAGAATTATGGCCCTTTTACGTCCTGAGTTCAAATCCGGCCGAGGCTAACTTTGCCTTTCATCCTTATGGGGTCGATAAAATAAAGTACCAGTAATGCACTGGGATAATTGCAGGCCTTGTGCCAAAAGTTTAAATAATTATTAAAACTATGTGCAGGGCTGTGGATTAGTGGAATCGTTATAGTGTCGGACAAATGCTGTGCAGTATTGTGTCGAGCTTTTTATCTTCTAATGTCAAATAGCGCCGAGGTCAAATTTTCCTTTCATCCATACAGGATCGATATAAAAAAAGGACCATGAAGCACTGGTATCGATGTAATCTACTTAACCTACTCTCTACAGTTGCAGCCCCTGTGCCTATATTGGAAATCTTTATCACAACTGTATTTTTAGTTTTTTGTTATTGCTATTTGTTAATTTTTTGTTATTGCTCTTGTGATTGTTTATTTTGTTGTCTCATTTTATTTTTTTCACTATAGGTTATTTATTTGTTGTTGTAGTTGTTGCTGTTGTTGCTGAGTATGTTGTAAGCTGTTATTTGTTTGGTGTTGGTTGTTATATTTGTATAGTGATTATCTTAGTGATGTATATATAGTTAATTTTATCGAATGTTTCCTTCCCTCTCCTATTGTTGTTGTTGTTGTTGTTAAGTATGATGCTGCGGCTTGTTTTGTTGTGGGTCTTGTAACAATAGTTAATGCTGCTGTTGTTATTACAACCATTGTAATTATTAGTTTTTTTTGTTTTTCTTTTTCGAAATGTATATTGTTGTTCACGATGATGATGCTTATGATGTAGTTGGTGATGTTATTGTTTCCATTGCTGCCATAGATATTGCTACATTCTTTGTTGTTGCAGTGGGTTGGAAGTTGCGATAGGGTGGCCTACTTCATCATCATTATTATTATTATTATTATTATTATTATTATAATAACGACATCGATGACGATGATGAGGAATATGATGATACTGATGACTACGAAGATGAGAATGATTATGATGATGACGATGATGTTGATGATGATGATGATGATGATCTTGTTATTGTTGTTGTTATGATTTATTCGTTCTCTGCTGGAGGGTTTTTACGATGTTGTTGTTTTTGTTTATATTATCGCATTTGCTAATGGTTATTTTTTTCCACTATTGTATTCGATCAACATTCAAACATCATCAACCCTACTCCCTTCCACTTCAGTGTCTCATTAATTGAAATGAAAATAAAAGAATCGAAGTTAAGGGCAGGGTGAACGTCAAACTAATCAAAGCATTCAACTGTGTGTTTGTGTGTGTATACGTTTGCATGCTTGTTTAGATGTATGTGTGTGTTTAGGAGTGTTTGTATATATGTATTTGTGAGTATTTGTTTGGTTATGTGTGCGTGTTATATTTTCAGAACCGCATGTATTTATGTGAACTGTTTATATGTTTGTATGTATATAGGTATGGGAATATATAAGTATAATTGTGTATGTATATGTGTGTATCTATCAACATGTGTGTGTACAAATGTCTCTGGTATATTGTGAGTCTTTCTATGTGCATGCATATATATATATGACTTTGAACGTCTGAATGTTTATATATACATGCATGCCTATATTTCTATGTATAAGTGTAGCAATGTCGACATATACGTTTATATATATATATATGTAGTTGTGTAAATATTGCTATATATATATATATATATATATATATATATATATATATATATATATATATATATATCATTCGGTGTGTATCTCGTTGTGTATTTATGTACATTGAAAATGCCGTGTTATATGTGTGTGTTTGTGTGAGTGTGTTTATGTTTGTGTATGCATGTTTGTGTGTGAGTGTATTTATGTTTGTGTGAGTATGATATGTATAACAACAGAAACAGCGTTTTTTTAAGCAAGCCATATTAAATGCACGACTCTTCAACAGTGAAGTCTATTTTGTTTGGGATTTTTCATATTTCTTTATATTTTTAGGTTTCGTTCCTAAATACACATCGGGACATTCACCGCCTCAGTTTCTGAATAACAATGTATGTATTACTAGCATATTGATCACGTGTTTTGCAGAGGTTGCATAAGAGAGTAGAAGTTGTAATAAAATCATGAATATACATAAAGATATATAACTTTAATAGGATCTTGTCTTACCTAACTTAATGGCACCATCGGGGCAGATTTATTCCACATTAAAATCATATTAAGGTACACCGTAGCTCATTCCTGCAGGTAGTTCTTCTTGGTCAACAGATATCTAGTATTTCATCGAGTAATTTGTCCATGTCCCTTTTGGAGTTCATGGGATATAATTATTCCATAATATATAGGATGTTAAAACATGCAGAGACAGTTGGGCGCTATATATATGCGGCAATGTAATTTGAGCGGGACGATTCTAGGGTCCGTTTACATACACACACACACATATATATATATATATATATATATATATATATATATATATATATATATAGGGTAACACTTTAACAGCCGATACCTGAACGTGTGTATACAATTTTGTGACATCCTGTGTATATATATTTAGGGGGAGTGAGAAAGAGCTTGTGATTATATGGATTAGTAGTTCGGGATTTTGAGGATTCTCGATCTTATGGTTGTTTGTTGGATTCCTAGACCGAGTGCCACGTTATGTTGCGCACCAGGAAACTTCAATTATCTTTGCTCTAGTCCACTCAGCTGGCAAGAAAATAATAAGAAAATAGTACGAATCGCTGCTATCGGTTAATCCTGTCAATGAATTGTGTGTCTGTGTATGAATTGTGTGTCTGTGAAGAAAGGAGAATGTAATTCAGTTTTTCTTATGAAATAATCTAGAGCTAACTGTGAGTAAGAATGTGAGATTATTTCATCGCATCTTTAAACGAGTCGTAATATATAATTTACATCACCGCCTTCCATGCATTGCTTGCCGTTGATATCAATGTTGTTGACGAAATATTAAATACTACGGACATATATTACGAAATAAATAAACGAGTCATAATATCATGATTACTAATATTTGAGGGATTAGGGATAAATGGTGAAGTGTTAAGCACGATGTCTTGCAGTATTTTGTAACACCCCTTTCATGGCTTCATATCTTCTTTGATAAGTGTGAGATTAGATTTTGTCTGATGGACTTTTCAACAAAAGTCAGGTAAAATTTCATTAAGAGAGTAATGGGTTTCAAATCCTTTCCGAGGCCGATAAAATACAGTACCCGTAATTTATAGGTGACTAATAATCGACCTCTACCTCTGCTCTAAAACGTTCTTGGACTTGTATCTAAATTGAAGCTAGTAGTGTAGTGTATTGTGATAATTAATAGACAGGTACCTGATTACATCTCTTTAACTTTTGAGTTCAAATTTCTCCGTTGTTTGTGATACACTTACATAGCACAATTTTACTTTACAATAATTCACATACATGTATCATTTATATGTAACCTGCTCTTAGATACCACAAACCACACAAGGAATAACAGAGAATGTGAAATGCAGCTTACGAGACCTTCGTCCTTCCCATACTAGCAAATCAAAATCTAATCTTTATACAGACAAAACAAAGGCAAATTTCAATATATATTTATAATACTCAAATTTGTTATATCATCCGTAATAACACCGTGATGATATTGCCAACATAGCTACAAACACGAAGATTAGAGAAAAAATACGTTAATTCTTATTGGTTATTGATACGCGCATATACACACATAAACACTCTGTCGGTCTCTGTCTCTCTCTCTCTCTCTATCTAAGAAAGATATCTATCTATCTATCTATCTATCTATCACCCCCTCTCTCTCTATCTCTCTATCTCTCTCTCTCTATATATATATATATATTTAAAGGTTAAACAAGGTTGAATGAATAAATCAAAGAAAGAGTTTTACAATAGATTGGAAGCACTCAACAGCTATGATTTTCGGGAGTCATTAATATTAATTCAAAATGTTAACAAAATAGATATTCTTGTAATCAAGTATATTTTATTATACATATTTCAGAGGTACTGAGTTAACTTCAGCGGTACGTCCTCATCAGATAAAATAAGTTGATGCATGACATACCCTGACATAGTAGATGATTAAGATTCAGTCATGGTAGAATATATATATATAAATATATAAAATAAAAAAATGTATATATATAAACAAAATATATATATACGTATGCATATATATATATATATATATATATATATATATATATATATATATATATATATATATATATATATGTATGTATATATATATATGCATATATGTATGTATATATATATATGCATATATGTATGTATATATATATATGCATATATGTATGTATATATATATATGCATATATGTATGTATATATATATATGCATATATGTATGTATATATATATATATGCATATATATATATATATATATGTATGCATACATATATATATATTTTGTTTATATATATATATTTTTTTATTTTATATATTTATATATATATATATATATACTACCATGACTGAATCTTAACCATGTCAGGGTATATATATATATGCATGTATATATATATATGTGCGTGTGTGTGTATCTGTGTATCTGTGTGTTTGTGTGCGTGTATTCAAAAAGTGAGGGAAAGAGTACAGAATGGAATATTGAGGGAAAAGTGAGGAAAGACACACTCTCGCGTGGTACAGCCATAGTCCATACATTTTAAAACTCTTCTATGGCTAATAGAAAAGCTTCTCTTACTAGGAACTACCAAATTGCATACTACATTCACCAATCAATTTCACATGCCTCATCTGACATTGTCGATGTTTCCCCTACCTTACTAAAAATATTATTTTGAATTGCTTCACTTCCTAAATTTTGATGTAACATCCATTGCTTTGAGCTCCCCACATATTATCAATGGACTCAACATATTACGGCACGATTCTGTATTCTGCAATGTCGAGGCGGCTTGGGCTCAGCTGTCGGGGTCTTACTGGTTCCTATATATATATATATATATATATATATGAAAAAGTTTGTCCTCATCAATGGCCATCCAACCGTCGTAGGCATTTCGTCGCATTAAAGGCCATATACCTCAGGTTGGTGCGAGCAGCGGCTAAAAAAAAGTCGTTGGGACACGTAAATAAAGGGGATGCTAGGGTAAACAAACAAAATGGTTTAAGCAGCAGAAAGTGATGAAGAAGGAAACAAGTCCCAGATTTCTATGAATATAAATTCGGTGGAATTGTGAACGAGAGAATAAAGTCCATCAAACCTGGTTGAAATGTGAGCAAGGAAGGAATTTCGCACAGGTCTAACGGGAGGAAGAAGGGGTCTGGTTTGCGAATTCGGTAAACATAAGTTCTGTGAAGTCGCAGACGACAGAGACAGAGAGAAAAACAATTCATACCGGCTTGGCCAGGTGCCCGCCTGTGCGAAATTCCTTCCTTGCTCACATTTCAACCAGGTTTGATGGTCTTTATTCTCTCGTTCACGATTCCACCGAATTTATATTCATAGAAATCTGGGACTTGTTTCCTTCTTCATCACTTTCTGCTGCTTAAACCATTTTGTTTGTTTACCCTAGCGTCCCCTTTATTTACGTGTCCCAACGACATTTTTTTAGCCGTTGCTCGCACCAACCTGAGGTATATGGCCTTTAATGCGACGAAATGCCTACGACGGTTGGATGGCCACTGATGAGGACAAACTTTTTCATATGTAACCCATTTGCAGCGCCGCAGCTCCATTATTATCATATTTACATATATATATATATATATATATATATATATATATAATGGATTCCCCTTGCAGTACGTACAATCTGGACACTCACACACACCTTGGCAATAAGCCAATACTATATATCATTTCACACCTTTTATTATTAAGGTTTTTGATGTTCTACTGAGAGAATCGATTTTACTGAAAATATCGAATAATGTACACCATTTTACCAGAAATAAATACTGTTCCACCCACACACACACATATATATATATATACAGACACATACACACGCGTACATTATCATACAAAGAGACACACACACACACACACACATACACACACACACACACACACACACACACACACACACACACATACACACACACACACACACACACACACACACACACACACACACACACACACACTTCTCCGTATAAGACAAGAGCTGAAAAATATCTTTTAACATGTTAAAATATCCCCCACACACTTACAGACACATTCCTACTGACCATCCCTCTACCACGAATTACTCTGCTACACACACACACACTTGTCTTAATAGGCATTTGAACTGTCAAAAGGCTGCGGTTCGCACACACATCCCTGCTGACCATTATCACAACAACGAACCTCTTTACTACACAACCACACACACATATTTGTTGTGAAAGCCTTATTTCTCAGTGACTTCTCAATCAGCCAACACAAACCTGCATTTGGCGCAAAAACAATTTTTTACATTCACATGACCTCTACCGACCAATCAATATTGTTTTGACCACAAGAATTTTTGCAACACGAATTGGCGCAAAACTTATTTTAATACCGCTGGAGCCACATTTTTAACATAAAAACAGGTAGAATTTCCAAA
>OZ024741.1:98010732-98015732 GCA_964016885.1 Eledone cirrhosa
AAATAGTTTTGACATTTGTTACTGCACATTGCTATAAAGTGAGATATTCCTTCACTTTGTACATTGACGCGCTACACCGGTTACATTGTTATATTTTGGAATTCTCATATTTTCCAATAATTAAACAAACGCACTGATTATAATTACTCAGAGTTATTATTCCGTTCAGAGTTATGAGAAGTCGGTAGTTTTGCTGAAATGGTTTAAGTAGCGAACTCAATGTCTCCCGATATTTGTTGCCGTACATTTGCGTTCCGTGTTCATATCCCGATGCGATCGATTCTTTCTTTCATCAAATGAGATTGATTTCCAAAACGTACTGGCTCCATACAAAAGAATGTCTTCATTTAACTGATTATATTTTCTTCATCAAAAATTGTAGTAGTATGCTAATTTTAGGAATTATTACTACATATTTATATTGCCTGCTCATGGTGCGCATTCAAATGATCAGGTTTTATACGATGGTTTTATTTGTTAATTATTTATTCATAATTTGTTCCCTACGGAGTAATAACTGCATTCTTCTCAATTTAGATTTGTGTAAAGCAAGGATAAACTTTAAGACCTTTGAGTAGCTATTGCTCTGATCGAAGCTGCTTCCACTCTGATTTGCAGCGACTCTCTGATCTTCGAGCTATGCATTCTATCCAAAAGCCTTTGTATTCACGATCGTATACTTTCTGTCATTACCCAAGATTCATGACCATATGTAACGGTTAGCACGAATAAAGAATTGAAGATAGCGAGTTTGGCTGTTACACCTACTTCCCTCAGTCTGATTATCGAAGGAGGAAGCTGGTGCATTACTGCAGCAGTTCCTGCAATCCTTACACTTAATTAAGACTCCTGCCTTTCATCACTCGTGAAAACGGCCCCGAGATACTTGAACTTCTCTACCGTCTTCAGTGAAACTCCATTCCTATGTCGGTTGCACTGATCAAGTTTCCTTCAGTGTGGCATCTTGGGTACAAAACACACTGCTCACCAGATAGCTTAGACTCGTCAATCTCTCTACATCGTTTCACCAGACATTTAGCAGAGGCTTTATTTGGGAGTCTTTAGAAGGAGGTCCCTCTATAATTAGAGCAATCTCTCTTTTCTCCCCTTTTGAAAGTTGGGAATTATCACTCCCGACTACCATTCTTCGTGCCTGCTGGTACTGCAAGTGCCATAAGGGGAGTTATGGAAGCTTTGTAGGCCTCCTTCTTTTCTCGGATGGCATCTTTGACTTCTTGATTGAATTTCGGGGTCCTCCTGCCATCCGGCGCCACACCTCTTTCACCCGCAGCATTTAACAGCTGAAGCAGAAACTGTTGAGCTGAACAATTTCCACTCCGTTTCAACGTCCTCAGTTTTCTGAGCAGGATCTCTGGATTTGGATGCAATAGTAACTGCATAACTTGGTCCTGACTTCCTTATACACCAGTCTAAAGTTTCATATTACTAGATGTTGATCAGTTGTCAGCTCAGCCCCTCTTAACATGAATATTAGGCACAGAATCGAAGAAATCAGACAATAACTAAATCAAGGTAAAGTCAGTGCAGCGTTGGATGTAGTTAAGAAACTAGATGCAATGCTGTAGCGACTTCACCAAGGAAGGATTTGTATTTGGATTCCTGACAATGTATACTGATAATGTTATCTGTATAATATATCGATATTCAAGCGTTTAATTGTTTTGTTTTTTTTTGTTTTTGATTTTCATAGAAAATTTGTCTCTCCTAAGATTAATGCCTCAGAAGATACAGGTGATTTGTAGAAAATGTGTGCTAAGGTAAGTTCTTGTTTTATGCTTGCATTTTTGAATGTTGATTTATTTCTTGTCCTTGAATCTTACCTTAACTGAAAATCTGCCATTAGCTATATTCTACTCAATTCATTTGTGGGAACGGTCATATGAAAAAATTGTCTTGGATTTCTTCTAAACGCTTAAAATTATATATATATATATATAAATATAAGTTGAAAAAAAAATGAAAACGAAATTTCATTTCTCACTTTTAGTATGGCACTTACTTAAATGTAAGTATGTATGTATACGTACATACATATATGTATACAGACGTACAGTAGCATGCATATATATATATATATATATATATATATATATATATATATATATATATATATATATATACAGATACACATACATATATGCACGCATCAGTTTAGCGTTAATTTTCATAAGGAAAGTATATACTTTCGAACGTTCAACTATCTGGCAGATGGGTAAACGGTGCTGATGATAGCTAACAAGCTTGAAACTAGTACATCGTTTCTGTGTCAGTGTTGAACAAAAAGGTGGCGTGGTTGCCTTAACACCGTATGGCATAAATTCAGGTCGTTGAGTTTGTTGACAAACGAACAAAGCGGCGTTATAATAAGCGTCCGCTAAACTGATGCGTGCATATATGTATGTGTACCTGTATGTATATATATATATATATATATATATATATGCATGCTACTGTACGTCTGTATACATATATGTATGTACGTATACATACATACTTACATTTAAGTAAGTGCCATACTAAGAGTGAGAAATGAAATTTCGTTTTCATTTTTTTTCAACTTATCGTTTTCGGTATGCCTGACCGATTTAACTCACTCAATATGCAAATTAGGCTGCTCAGCCGTTAATTTTCATAAGGAAAGTATATACTTTCGAACGTTCAACTATCCGGCAGATGGGTAAACGGTGTTGATGATAGCTAACAAGCTTGAAACTAGTACATCATTCCTGTGTCAGTGTTGAACAAAAAGGTGACGTGGTTGCCTTAACACCGTATGGCATAAATTAAGGCTGTTCAGTTTGTTGACAAACGAACAAAGCGGCGTTATAATAAGCGTCCGCTAAACTGATGCGTGCATATATGTATGTGTACCTGTATATATATATATATATATATATATATATATATATATATATATATATATATATATATATATATATATATATATATGCATGCCACTGTACGTCTGTATACATATATGTATGTACGTATACATACATACTTACATTTAAGTAAGTGCCATACTAAGAGTGAGAAATGAAATTTCGTTTTCATTTCTTTTTCAACTTATCGTTTTCGGTATGCCTGACCGATTTAACTCACTCAATATGCAAATTAGGCTGCTCAGCCGTTAATTTTCATAAGGAAAGTATATACTTTCATACGTTCAACTATCTGGAAGATGGGTAAACGGTGCTGATGATAGCTAACAAGCTTGAAACTAGTACATCGTTCCTGTGTCAGTGTTGAACAAAAAGGTGACGTGGTTGCCTTAACAACGTATGGCATAAATTCAGGCTGTTCAGTTTGTTGACAAACGAACAAAGCGGTGTTATAATAAGCGTCCGCTAAACTGATGCGTGCATATATGTATGTGTACCTGTATATATATATATATATATATATATATATATATATATATATATATATATATATATATATATATATGCATGCTACTGTACGTCTGTATACATATATGTATGTACGTATACATACATACTTACATTTAAGTAAGTGCCATACTAATAGTGAGAAATGAAATTTTGTTTTCATTTTTTTTTCAACCTATCGTTTTCGGTATGCCTGACCGATTTAACTCACTCAATATGCAAATTAGACTGCTCAGCCGTTAATTTTCATAAGGAAAGTATATACTTTCGAACGTTCAACTATCTGGCAGATGGGTAAACGGTGCTGATGATAGCTAACAAGCTTGAAACTAGTACATCGTTCCTGTGTCAGTGTTGAACAAAAAGGTGACGTGGTTGCCTTAACACCGTATGGCATAAATTCAGGCTGTTCAGTTTGTTGACAAACGAACAAAGCTGCGTTATAATAAGCGTCCGCTAAACTGATACGTGCATATATGTATGTGTACCTGTATGTATATGTATATATATATATATATATATATATATATATATATATATATATATATATATATATATATATATATATATATATATATGCATGCTACTGTACGTCTGTATACATATATGTATGTACGTATACATACATACTTACATTTAAGTAAGTGCCATACTAAGAGTGAGAAATGAAATTTCGTTTTCATTTTTTTTTCAACTTATCGTTTTCGGTATGCCTGACCGATTTAACTCACTCAATATGCAAATTAGGCTGCTCAGCCGTTAATTTTCATAAGGAAAGTATATACTTTCGAACGTTCAACTATCTGGCAGATGGGTAAACGGTGCTGATGATAGCTAACAAGCTTGAAACTAGTACATCGTTCCTGTGTCAGTGTTGAACAAAAAGGTGACGTGGTTGCCTTAACACCGTATAGGCATAAATTCAGGCTGTTCAGTTTGTTGACAAACGAACAAAGCGGCGTTATAATAAGCGTCCGCTAAACTGATGCGTGCATATATGTATGTGTACCTGTATGTATATATATATATATATATATATATATATATATATATATATATATATATATGCATGCTACTGTACGTCTGTATACATATATGTATGTACGTATACATACATACTTATATATAAATATATATATATATATATATATATATATATATATATACATATATATATATATATATATATATATATGGATGCGTGTAAATCTGTGTGTTTGCGTATGAGTGTGTGTTTGTGCGAGTGTGCATGTATATATACTGTATTAGCAAATAGTGATATACATATCTAGGTGTGTTAGAGAAAGTGAACGTTTGTTAATGCATACGTGAGAGTGATAGATAAGCAGATAAAAATATAGATAGATAGACGAATTCATTAATATATAGAAGATTTGGATTTACTTATTCCATAATAACAATGAATATTTCGATAAAAACTTTAAGATAAGCAACAAACATAAAATATATCAAGAATACATAGGACAAAAAACAATGACAACTTCAGTCGCAGATAACACAGATTACTCCCTCATCTCTGTAGCTAACATCAAGAGATACGGAATCAACTATAAAAATAAAAAGAGTTGC
>OZ024741.1:98018232-98028232 GCA_964016885.1 Eledone cirrhosa
TAGAAGCCAAAGCGTAAAGGCATGTGCTCAATGTGCAATATGCAGTGGAAAGCAGCTAGGTGGCTGAGTTCATGCAGAGGTTAGGTGCACAGAGCTGGAAATATTCATTAGTTAAGCAAAACAAGACCACAAATTTCACAAGGAAGACATTATTAAAAGATTGTCAACATATTTTAGTTTGATGTAAGGAATGTAGAGAATTATAATAATAATATTAATAATAATTGTTTCTACTTTAGGCACAAGGCCAGCAATTACCCAGTACATTACTGGCACTTTAATTTATCGACCCCGTAAGGATGAAAGGCAAAGTTAACCTCGGCGGGATTTGAACTCAGACTGTAAAGAGACGTAACTATGCTAGAAAGCATGGCGTCCAACACTCTACCGATTCTGCCAATTCACCGACCTTTATAATATTAATAATAATTGTCTCTACTTTAGGCACAAGGCCAGCAATTATCCAGTACATTACTGGTACTTTATTTTATCGACCCCGTAAGGATGAAAGACAAAGTCAACCTCGGCGGGATTTGAACTCAGATCGTAAAGGGACGTAACTATGCTGGAAAGCATGGCGTCCGACCCTCTACTGATACTGCCAATCCACCTATAATATCAATAATAATAATGTCCGTTTACAATTGTTTCGCTACTCCATATAATATTTCTGGATCAAATGATTATAGATCATTATTGATCTGGTTCAGTTGAAAATAATTAACTTAGATAAAATAAGAGCAGCTCAAAAAACAATTACATAGATTCTTTAAAAATAACGGTCTGTCTATCACCATCGAGCCGAACCATAAAGTAGTAAACTTCCTAGACGTTACCCTAGATCTTAACAATAACCTATATTACCGTTATCATAAACCAGGTGAAATACTTACATATATTAGCCCACACTCTAACCACCCACCGGCAGTCATCAGAGCAGTAATCAAATCTATCTCGAATAGGATCTCCATGCTATCAGCAAATGAGGAGATATTTATAAACCATGCGGCATATTATAATAAGGCTCTTTCTGAATCTGTTTATGAACAGTCCATTTACTACATACCTAAAAGCCATAACACAGCACTTCCCCACAACTATAATAAACTTAACACTAGAACTAGAAATACCTTAGCATATAGACAGATTCGCCGGACTTTTAGCAGTAACAGCACCTATACAGGGAACCTTAATGGTGGCTGTGGCCTACTTCCCACTCCAAGTAGTAAACTAAAAATCAACCCTAGAATAGGAATGAGCAATGGGATGACAAATAACAAATGCCCAGGTAACAATAACCCTAAGAAGGCCTCTACCAACTCCACTAGAACCCCTAGAAGGAATAGGCCCAGAAATATCACCTGGCTTAACCCTCCCATTCTCATCTAATCTAGACACTAATATCCCTAAACGCTTCTTCTCTATACTATCTAAACATTTCCCCCCAACCATAGATATTACAAACTCTTTAATAAAAACAACATTAAAATCTTATTCTCCACAACACCTAACCTAGCTAGCCACATCGCATTCAGTAACCATCATAAACTAAGACAGTATAACTCCCACACCTCGGTACCACCACCCGCATCAAATACACCACGCCACTGCACCAATACTTACTCTAGTAGCACACCTGCCCCATCTAATGCTTCTAGCACTGACCAACCGTTTCGTTTAAACAACCCTACTCTCACTAACCGCAGAAGTAACTGCAACTGCCGTTACCCTAATTCATGCCCACTAAATGGATATAGCCTGACACCCAATATAGTTTATAGGTGCACAGTTAAAACTGCTTCGTATACCAGCTCCTATATCGGCTCTACCTCTAACCCATTTAAGGTACCCTATAACGCGCACTCTTTTTCCTTCCGAGACCCTAACAACAGATGTTCGACATCTCTCGCTAGACTCATTAAAAACCTTAACTTAACCAACATTGAACACTCACTAACATGGGATATCTTGGCTGGGGCCCAACCGTTCAATGGACGAAGACACTCTTGTGACCTCTGTCTTACCGAAGCATATTACATAACTCTATCACGACCATTACCGATTAACGATAGAACGGAGGTAACTATTAGCTGTCAACATCGAAGGGCTAATTCATTCGCCAACAGAATAGTTGACCCAACATAGTCATCTAGCCCCATGTTTACTTGTAGCTAATAAGTTAAATAGTTATAGCTAGCTTAGATAATGATAAGTTACCTTCCTTACATTGTCTCTCAATTAAAATATTAAAAAATTAGCACTTCTTAACTATAAACTACCCACAATTTCTAATTTCTCGAGGAGTTATTTCCCCTTAAACCACCATCTAATTAGTAATGTAAATATGTCCACTGGTGGCCATCTTGTTACCCAAAGGCAGATCTCACACAATGCAGCCTCGACATAAGAATACTGCTCGACTATGGCAGACAATATATATACCCAGGACACCATAGTGAAATACCAATATATGGAACATTACATTCATGTAACATTCTTTCCTTATTTTAATTTATATTCCTTTTGAAGTTCCGATGAGCTGCTCTAATTTTACCTAAGTTAATTATTTTCAACTGAACCAGATCAATAATGATCTATAATCATTTGATCCAGAAATATTATATGGAGTAGCGAAACAATTGTAAACGGACATTATTATTATGGATTGGCAGTATCAGTAGAGGGTCGGACGCCATGCTTTCCAGTATAGTTACATCCCTTTACGATCTGAGTTCAAATCCCGCGAGGTTGACTTTGCCGTAATCCTTACGGGGTCGATAAAATAAAGCACCATTAATGCACTGGGTAATTGCTGGCCTTGTGCCTAAAGTAGAAACAATTATTATTAATATTATTATTAAACTAAAATATGTTGACAATCTTTTAATAATGTCTTCCTTGTTAAATTTGTGGTCTTGTTTTGCTTAACTAATGAATATATATATATATATATATATATATATATATATATATATATATATATATATATATATATATATATATATATATATATATATATATATATATATATATATATATATATATATATATATATATATATATATAATTCAAGGCGCGTAGCTGAGTGGGTAGAGAATTAGATTCGTAATCACGAGGTTGTGACTTCTAATCCCGGACCGGGCAATGCATTATGTCCTTGGGCAAGACACTTTATTTCACATTGCTCCTTCTACCTGGAGTTGCGACCGATAGAGAGTATTAGCAATTAGAAAGACCAATGGAAACATTGTTTCCTCGGTCTGATTTGACGAAAGTCGATCGACTGACGATATCATTCAAATTAATAGATATATGTAAATATATAAAGAGATATGTATTAATCTGTATTATTGATGTTCTGGTCAATTGTCCATAGACCTTTTCTCTTGAGAAGCACAAATAACAGACATAATTAATATTGTGATACCTTAAATTTGTATCTAAATATATATATATATATATGCGTGTGTGTGTGTGTCTGTATGTGTGTGAGAGAGAGGTTCAATCAGGGGTAACAACAGAAAGTAAGGTAATGGCTTCTACAGGATTCAAACTGTTTCATTCAAAGTAAATCATCAGCTAAAACCTTTCCTTCGAATGAAACACGGAGAGGGTAAGGGTGTAAACCTGGCTTCGGTGGGGCTCTGATCAATTTAGATCATGCGAAAGCAGTCGATAGGGTCGATCATCGCTACTTGTAGGCTGTCGTCAAGGCAGTTGACTTTGGCCTCGTCTTCAGAAGCTGGATCGCTGCAATGCTCAGCGGCATCTGTCGGTAGTCAAAATTAGTGGCCATCTCTCGGAACCGTTTCAGATCTCCCGATCGATCCGTACTGACGTACTCACTCTCGAACTTTTATTGCGGAAGCTGGAGCTGTTGCAGGGCATCCCGCTCCAGCCGGGTCGCGGAAAGGCTGTGTCGGCTTATGCGGACGACATCAGAAATGGGCTGCGAGGTAGCTATCACTGAAAGGTCGGCTGGAGAAGGCGAATGATTACATCGCGTCTGTCATCTACTACCGCCTGCCATCGTGCCATGGCCGCGTCTGCGCTTCGTGAAGTTGGAACGGTTCCTCTTCAAATTCTGTGGAGGGGACGGTTTCCGTTGGTGACGCGGTCCACTTGCTGCCGGTACCCTCTAAGTGGAGGGCTGGGGATGCCGTGGCTAATGAAGCGCAGATGGGACCGAGACTGGGTGAGTGGCATCTGGAATGTTGCTAGACTCTCACTGCCCTCTACCATGCGGGAAATGCGGTCAGTGGAACATCCAATCTCGATAGCTATATAGGATTTGTGGTCGGCAAATGCGACGACGCACCCCGAGAGGCTCTGGGTACCGACGTAGTCGTAATGACCAGTCTGTTCTGGAGGACTGTCGAGCCGGAGACGATGGATTACTTCCAAAAATCCCTTGCTTCACAGTGATAACGGAGGGCACTGCCGGTTCAATATAAACTCTACACGCATGGAAGTGCTGTCAGACGGACCTGCGCGATATGCCCGCAGTCGTCCTGTGTCCGTGGATTACTGACATCTGTGAGTGGGCCTACTCTGATCATGCACCTGTAGGCTAGTGAATTTGAGGGGAGAAGGGTGCCCTTCCCGGGGTCCTCAAAGCTTTGAATGGTTCAGGATTGGTGGGGTACCTGAATCAACCCTATTGGGGAATTTTCATTGGTATATTTTTCTTGTTTATTTTTATTGTTTTCCTATGTTTTACTCGATTTTTAATGTAAAACGCCCATTGTCCCCGTATATTGTATTGCCCCCTATAAGTCGGCCCTCGTGGCCAATAAATGAAACCATTATTATTATTACTATTATTAATATTATTATTATTATTCAGTATTGCACTGGGGTAATTGCTGGCCTTGTGCCAAAAGTAGAAACATTATTATTATTATTATGCGGTCGATTGGCAGTATCCGTAGAGAATCGGACATCATTCTTTGCAGCATAGAGTTACGGTCCTTTATTTTCTGAGTTCAAATCCCGCCGAGGTTAACTTTGCCTTTCATCTTTACGGGGTCGATAAAATAAAGTACCAGTAGCGCACTGGGGTCGATCTAATCGATTTTCCCCTCCCAAAAATTGTTGGACATGTGCCTAAATCAGAAACCATTATTTTAATAATGACCAGCCAGTCAGACTCTAACTAAAAAGCGCGGCCTACTAGAAATAGTACCAGTAATGCCAAACGTAGAAACAATTATTATTATTATTATGGGCTGGGTAATTGCTGGCCTTGTGGCAAAAGTAGAAACAGTTGTTGTTATTATTATTATTATTATTATTATTATTATTATTATTATTACCACTATCATCATTACCGACATCATCATCACCAACAACAAAAACAACAAACAGCAACAACAACAACAATAACAACAGCAACAACATAATTAAAATTAACACATCTAGAAAGTTGCAAGATTATATTTCCTTGACTTTGATGTTATTATCACTGTTGCTGTTATATTTGGCGGTATGCTACTGCATCAATACAAATCATTTGCCATACATTCATTCTACAATCGCTCATGTTATTAACGCTGTTTAATTTTATTTTCTCATGCTATTATTCTTATTACTGATGTTCGTAACATACGTATCTTTTGCCAATAATAATCTGCAATGAATTATACTATTGATGAGAATGTTAACGTTTCACCGTTGATTTTATATTTATACGTTTCCATAAAATGTGTGACCGATGTAGACGTAGTTAATACATATTCACCATTGTTTCCCCATTGTTGGTGTTCAGCTTCTTCTTTCTCTGTTTATTTTTCATATTATTCATATTCTTGATGAAATCATTTGTAATTCCACGACTGTTGTTTGATAAGTTATAGAATAATTTTTCCATGTGTAATATCATCTTCATCATTATTACAAATGAATCATTTCAGTTACAACATTTCTGTAAACAGTTGAAAAGAGGTAAAACATGGTGAAGGGGAAGCATTAATTGTATCACAAACCTTTGTTCAAGAGAGTTCTGTGTTCAAAACACACCAGGATTTTCCTAACCATTTTATCCGATGTCGATAAAATACTTTAAACAAATATACTGGCATAGCTTTATGCTATTTTAAAATGCTAACTGATGTTTAATTCCGCAGATTGCCAGATTACAAGATTACAGCACTTGAGTCGTTTAGTTACATCAATATGAGTCGTTCTAGAGACAAATTCTATATTCGTTTGTTTCACTAATAATACTTTGGAGGCTGGAATCGATTTACTTTATTATAATTTTTTTTACAAACATTTGGTAGCACAACTTTGTTAGAATTGGTAATTATTATTAAACCTAGACAGCTAATCAAAATGTTTTAGTTGAAAAATACGTAGGTGAAGAATTGAGAATTTGTTTGTATCACATCTTATCCACTGGAAATAAAACAGAGAAGAAATACAAGGAACCCAGCCATAAATAATTAAAACCTCAATGTGGTGAATGATAAATCATAAGTGGTAACATTTCAGAAATCCTAAGTCATTAAATGGGGACTAATAAATGAGTCAATGAAGTAGAAGTATGTTGGCGCGTGATCTGCTACAAATAAGATTCAAATTTCCCTGAAATCGCTCTCAAATATATAAAAATGGAATGATACATATGATAATGTTGACCTTGAAAGTAAAATGGAATTCTCCGAATTGGATTAGAGTTGATCATTGGTCTGCTAGATGAGGACTCACATGAGGCTAAATAAAATCAACTTCAATGTATATGACGTTGAAAAGTCAATCATCAAAAGATATTGACGAGTTGAGGGAAACGTTGTTTCTCTTGTGGACTAGTCGTCAATAGGAGGTTGTAATAACGGTTTTAAAAAATAACATCAACTAAAACGGTAATCCATCTGTTTGTGGCATTATATGTTAGAGAACATTCACGAAGGATGTTTGAATCAATTAACATCATACAATTAACATCATACAATAAATGACCATTGTCCAGGTAGGTTACATCTCCGAAAGATCTAACCATTTTCGAAACATATGTTGTGTGGTTAAGACGATTGCTTCTCAACCATATTCCGTTTATCATATTTTTTGGTCTTCTGTTATAGCCTTGGATTGCCTAATATGTACATTGCACAGTCTGTTATAAATGTAAGTTTGTAAATGGGATTTTTCTTCGTACCAAAAGATGTTGTCTTTGACGTCGTGTGTTTACCCATCATTGAATGTTAGAATGAATCCAGTCGAAATAAGTCAGAAATCATATTGTTATTTTTTTATATTTAGACCTTTGACAAACCTGATCGAGCAAAGGTTTGGGCCAAATATTTGATTCCGTAACGAAACGTCTATTACTCAGCTATGCTGTATTTAAAACGAAATTATCCACCATTTCCAATGTTTCATACAACTCGATATCAAGGATTCGCTTATTATTTTTAGGAAATCGAATGATTGCATTTAAGATTTAACTATTCTTCCATGTTGATGATATAGACGATGGTGTTTTTCTTCTTCTTTCTTATGTCTTGTAGAGAATGTTAGTGCTTAACCAGTGAATCTATTATCAGAAAGGTTTATGTTTCAATTGTTAAAATAGCTGTTGCTATTGTTGTTCTAGTTGTTTAGCCACATGTATGTCAGTTTGCATACAACACACCTATGATCAAAACCATTCGAGGTATCATTGTTAGTTTGTGTTTTCAAACGATTATAACTGTTGTTTCGCTTGGGGCATAACTTTATTCAATGAAAAAAGTTATGCCCCAAGATCTATGAATAAATCGTGTTTTCTTTTAGACATAAACTAGACTAAACTAGGACTAAATTATTCAATCATTGAAGACGGAAGTGTGTCACATTTTATGGTAAATTTCCCGTTCACATTACGTGACCATGTGAACGCTGTGTGGTTCACTTATCGACACGTATTGTTGATTGTTTTGTGATTATTGTTGTTCTGTAGTTATAGTCCAGGCCCAATTCTTTGAACGTGAAGCATATTGAGAATTTGAGTGAGAGATAATGTTTCAAAATTTTAGGTTATTTCATTTTAAGGCCAATTTTGGTTTTATATTCAGAGTGGAAACAATTATTTTGACATCATGTAGAGGTGTTGTAACGAACCTTTCTTCATAAATATGTTATACCCGTCTGCATTATCAAGTTGACCCTGCATTTCTAAGACGGTGAAATTTGTGACTTGAGGGAGTTGCGCTCTGCTAATTCTTGCAGATCCATTGAATGTTTCGTGAATCACTCATTAACCTGTAAAATAAACCTACGACTCACCTATAACGATAAGATTGAAGCAAAAATTGCACATTCGTCTGATCTAATTTTGCCATTTGCATCAACAAAAATAAGCTAACAGAAACCTTGTTTAGATGATGCAGTGATGGAACGAAGCTAGTGGTTTACTCATGCCACGAAGAAAATCCAACAATGCCTTTAACTCATTTTTAACTTCCAAACGAACACTTCACTGAATCTTTTACAGAATCTAAATCGATTGTGACTATATTATTGTTGGAGCTATGATAAAAGTCGATCATTTATCACTCAAAATTCCAATTTCCATCTTTTTGTTATTCTTTGTCATCCGATTTCGTTTCATTAATATTTATTTTTATTGTCTACTTCTTCTCCATGTTAATTATTTTTTGCATTTTCATTTTAGCTTATCCTCACATTCTAATGTACCCCTTTTATAGTGTTTTTTATATGTTTATACTTTACGTCCCTTTTGCGAATTTTTCACGTATTTCTATATTTTCCTTTTCCTATTTTCCGGGTTTCAAGTATTCTTCTGCTCCGTCATATTGCTAACATCGCTTTTTGTTTTAGTTGTTTTTTTTCTTTTTCTTGTTGTTGTTGTTGTTATTATTCTACACCATCATCATCATTATCAACATTATCAACATCATCGTCGTCGTTGTCGTCACTACCGTCTTCTTTTCCGTTATTGTAATTTTCTTCCTGTAATTTCGTCTGCAGTTTTTTTTTATATTTCCTTCATGCAAATCTTTTTATCTCATTCTTCTCAGTCTGCTTTCTTATAGTTTAGGCATGAAGAGGAACGCCGACAGAACATTGAAAATTAAGAAGCAGTTATATTACGAATTGAGAACATGAATGGAAACGAAATGTATTACAAAGAGAGAGATTAGCAGAGATAGGGAGAAAGTTCGGGTACGAAAATTGAAAAGGAATTTTGAATTGGAATATGCAATGAAAGAAAGAGATAGAAAAGATCACTAATGAAGTCAAATGGGCACACATAAATACATACATAAATGCATATATACATACATATGTACATACATAAATACATACATACAGGCATGCATACATATATATAAATATATGCATACAAATGTAATGGTTGCATCTCAGTATCGAGAATTCCCATCCCTTGATACTTTTCTCATACATGGGTGTCACGAACATAACATGTTAGCCCTACCAAGGATTTAGATTCTTTTATGCATATGCTGCACTGAAATTTAATAAAGTAAAGGCCATGCCCACGCAACATACATGAACGTCGTTTACATCAAGAGATACCTGTGCTTGAAGCCTGAAGACTTTTTAAATGTAGAAAGGTCTTGCACTAGACCAATCCGATTCTCTGAACAACAGTAGCAGAAGAACAGGTCAACATCATTGGCTGCCATTGAGTCGCAGTTCTTTTATCAGCATATTTCTTATCCTGGAATGATATCGTTTCAACAACTAGTAGGTATCTCACTCCCGGTGAGATAATCGCGCGCTCAGGCACCAGCTCGAGTAATTGTGTGTCTTTGCAATACATACATACATACATACGTTCCAGTAAAACCCCAATAAAATACAGGCATAAGAGACCAGATATTATGATATGGGATAGGGAGAAGAAAGCATGCACAGTAGTGGAAATTAGCTGCCCAGCAGATGCCAATATAATATCAAAGATTAGCGAAAAGGAGAATATGTATGCAGAACTGATGAGAAATCTGCAGATACTCCACCTTGATTACACCTTCAG
>OZ024741.1:98030732-98063232 GCA_964016885.1 Eledone cirrhosa
GAAACCGATATTGTTATACTTTGGGAGGGTCATGTTGCTAATAAGAAACACACGCACCAGTTGCTTTCACTTCAATTTATTATATACTAGCAGTAAAGCCCGGCGTTGCTCGGGGTCGCTCAGTAGCTGTGTTAAAGTTACAATGTTAAGTTTCTTTTTTGGCTTAAAAACTGTAGTGTCTACTGTGCAGACTTGCATGTGGTGTTTTTGATTAATATTCCCTCAACCAACAATATGCCTTATGAAGTTAAGAAAATATAACGATAACCCGAATGTTATAACAAAAGAGGATGCTGGGGATAAAAACTGCACTGGTTATTTATTAACAAAGATCGAAAATGTAAACACTGCAACGCAGAGAAAAACATTAGCGTAACCAAATTATCAGCTATGTCTGTCTGCACGCCTATATCACCCCTCTGCACGACTGTTTGTCTGCACGCCTATATCACCTCTCTGCACGACTGTCTGTCTGCACGCCTATATCAACTCTCTGCACGACTGTCTGTCTGCACGCCTATGTCACCTCTCTGCACGACTGTCTGTCTGCACGCCTATATCACCTCTCTGCACGACTGTCTGTCTGCACGACTGTCTGTCTGCACGCCTAACGAAATTTACAGATACATATATTTTAAATAAACTTATATAATTTTTCTTTTTTTTACGAAATATTTGCTTGTTTTACGTAGTCTTTAAATAGACTTGTTTTCAAGTAAAAATGTTGTTTTAAAAGGCTTTTAAATGGAAATGAAGCAAAACGGAAGCTTAGTGTTCGAACTGATGAATTTTGCAGGTCAAAATTTTGCTGGCTCGACAACTGTTCGTGTATTGTGTTAATGTCATTTTAAACGCTGAGAAAGCCAGCGTAATTTTTTTAATTTTTGCCAGCGTAATTTTTTTAATTTTTGCACGCAGAAAATGTAAACAGAGCGTAAGACGCTACGCTGAATGTAAACAGAACAAAGGGAAATCATTTTTTTAATTTTTGCACGCAGAAAATGTAAAGAGAACGTAAGACGCTACGCTGAATGTAAACAGAACAAAGGGAAATAACTCATCACTTACGCTCAAAAATCGATACATTATATTCGATTTCGTCAGATAGGGCGGGTCAATTTGAAATATTTTTTTCCGATGTCTTCGCTAGGGCTCAATGTACAAGTATAGCAATTTCGGTGCAATTCCGTGAGAGATTCTAAGAGGAGATGTGTGCCAACAATCGATAGACAGACAGACAACCTCAGTTTTATATATATAGATTTATAAATTTATAAATTTACAAATTTACAAATTTACAAACTTATAAATTTTTGGTTGGTTGGTTGGTTCCACAACCAGATAGTTGTTTATATATATATATAGTCATAGTCCTTTCGTCACACACTCTGTGACCTCTTCAGTGACTGGGGATTCCTTTCTTCGTTTCTGTGCCTTTCCTTTCTTCTATCCTACGCCATTTTGTTTCTGTGTGTGTGTTGTGTGCTCAGTTTGCGCATGCGCCACATGCGGAAAATTCATGAGGCAATGGCCATCAAGAAATGTGTAAATATATATATACATATGTATATATGTACATATCTATATATATGTTTAGATATGTGTATATATGCGCGGGGACATAGAAATAATCGGGCAGGATACCCGATCGCGTGGTTAAACCACTGGGTGAGATGGACCCCTAGCATTTTTCAGGGCTTTCCTAGGAGAAGGCAACTCAGAAACCTGGGATAACTCCGACATAAAACCTGCATCTCAGTAGTTACCGATGATGTTGGTCTTTACTTCTTTTCAGGTTATAGCTTGCATGCCCCACTTGCATGCCCCACGTGTAACTAACACATACACTAACTACTACATCTGACTAAAAAACTCTTGCATTATCTGTGTTAACTGCTGAATGTATTTTAATTTTGTTTTAATTTTGTTTTAATTTTAATTTTGATTTTGATTTTGAATTTGAATTGCTATACAGAAATAATATAGTATAATATATGTCACTCCACTGTACATCAATATATATATACGTATCTGTATGTCTCTTGTGTGGAAAGGAGGTCAATTATGTGTACAAACATTGCAAAATGCTCCAAAGACCCCAAGCCTAGGTTTGGATGAAACAATTGTAAGTGAATAAATGCTTTGAACATAGCTTTGATTCTGTAGTACAACTGATGTTATTACATTGAGCTATTTATCTTACTGGTAATAAGGTAGTAATAAATTACTGACCTTCACTGTTTAGGGTTTAAACTATACATAACTATAAAAAGTTTTAGTACATACATAACCATAAATAGTATCCTTAATATTATTATTATATATTGTTATACTTTGGGAGGCTCATGTTGCCAATAAGAAACACACGCACCAGTTGCTTTCACTTCAATTTATTATAATAAATTTATAAATTTAGGAATTTATAAATTTCTGGTTGGTTGGTTTGTTCCACAACCAGATAGTTGTTTATATATTGTCAAAGTTCTTTCGTCACACATTCTGTGACCTCTTCAGTGACTGGAGATTCTTTTCTTTGTTTTTGTGTCTCTCCTTTGTTCTGTCCTACGCCATTTTGTTTCTGTGTGTGTGTTGTGTGCTCAGTCTGCGCATGCGCCACATCCGGGTGTCTGTGTGTGTTTATATTTGCTTATTTATTTGTTTATTTACATGTTACCGGTTGGTTGTTTGTTCTATGTGTGTGTGTGTTTACATTTTGTCCTTAATTGTAAGTTGTGATGTTGCTGTTCCACTCATATTTTCTATTTAATTTTGGTTGCAATTCTTTTATGTTTATTGCCTCTGTGATTTGTCTAAACATTGCGTCTTTTCTGTGTGTAGATTCTATTTTTATTTCTATGTTCTCTAATTTACCCTTATGTTCTATCTGGTTGTGGAACCAACCAACCAACCAGAAATTTATAAATTCCTAAATTCCTAAATTTATTATAATAAATTGAAGTGAAAGCAACTGGTGCGTGTGTTTCTTATTGGCAACATGACCCTCCCAAAGTATAACAATATCGGTTTCAACACACGATTTCAGATAAAGAATCTTGCTAAACAAATTCAGAAACAAAATATCGTAAGCCTTAGTCAGGCTAACAAGATACTGAAAACCACCATGTTCTGTTGTCTACGAAAAACCATAACATCTCGACAACTACACTTCATAAAAGAATGTGCCTCGTCCCGAGTTTACACCAACACCATCAACACCGACGTAAGAAGATTACAACTCACCAAAAAACAAGCAGATAGGCTAAAACGAACACTAATTCTAAACATAAAAAAGAAGATCTATAGAGAATTAAGTCATCAAGAAAAACATAAGCGTAACCTAATACAAGAAATAGCTAGGATCACCACACCAAGAGAGAAACTAATATTTATAAGCCTTATACGTCCTGAAGAACAGTACATTGCTCAAGAATGTGATAAGCACTTTAACAAGAAAGTAAAGTGGCTTAAGCAGATAAAACTAAATCAGGATACTGTAGAGAATACCAATAGATATCCCGACAAATTTGACGGTATAAATATGGCCGACACCTCATTAACAGATGAGTTCAACAACAACAACAACAACACAAATATATACGGCAACACGGCAATAGATGACGATGAGTTATCTGTATTACTTCTACCACCGAAATTTGCGACATTCAAGAAGGTAAATATGATTAGTTGTCTGTCAGAAATAGAAAAATCATTTACAAAATTACGTTGGACCCTCAAAAACAAAAACAAAAACAAAAGTAACAATATACGCACACACATATACAACACACATCCCAACAACAACAGACACACAGACACAAACAACAATAACAACAACACACACACCAACAATAATAACATACCCAGAAACAACAACAACAGACACGCAGACACAAACAAAAATAACAACACACACAACAATAATAACACACACGGAGACAACAACAACAACACATCAACAACAGCACACATCAACAACAACAACACACACACATTCAATGCCTCTCACCACCAACACAATCTTAACGAACACACAGACACAGAAAACAAGTAATGACAGTAGCACAGAAATCACAGAAATAAGGGAAAGTAATAGGATTAAAAGGAGAAGGGAGACTATGGACAAAGAAAATAATCAAGACGAACACACAGACACACAAAATAGAGTAGATAATAACAATGAGCCAGTGGAAAGAGACAGGAGTAATTATGAGAGACATAGAAACAACCATGAGGCTGTTGGTGGAAATAGAAATAGAAATAGAAATAGAAACAACACAACTAACAATAACAATAACACTAGTACACATAAAGCAACAGCCTGGAACTCTACTTTTTATAATCCCTCCGATAAGTCGTTCGACCTGCGACGAGTCCACGCCACGACTTTACCATTTAACAAACGCACGCAATTGCCGTCGCAGGTCGATGAACAAACAGAAGCACAATTTAGTATAGCTAAATCCGAACTTAGAAATATTATAGATCAGTATAGCAAGAAGCATAATAGAATGGAGGCCCAGCAACTGGGAAAAAAATCTGCAAATGGCTTGCGTAAGCTCATCCAGCGCTCGTGTAAGGGAGAGATAGCATGCTTTCCAACAGACAAGTCTGGCAGAATGTCGGTTGACAGCCTGCCAAATTATTAGGATAGAGAAAAAGCCCTCAATGCTCATATGGTGATGTGGACGAATATAATGCAGCCCAACAAAAGGACTGCCAACAACGTCCAGGCCTGGAACAATGACGTGCCGGCGTTGTGTGGGCTTCGAAAAGACCATAAAACGGGCAGTGACCCTGTCACCGGACCACCAACACGGCCAGTCTGTGGGGCTAACATTGCTAGTAATTACAGACTGTCCTACTTCATTTCCCTGATCATACGCCCCATCATTGAAATGTCCCCAGATGTATGTGACAGCACGGAGGACCTCCTCAGCAGAATCGGCGAGAGTAACCGATCTAGGGACCTAACAAACTGCATAATAGGTAGTATGGATGTTGTGTTCCTGTATCCATCTATTGACGTGGATTTTGCTGTGGAGAAATGCGTAGAAATGATCAGTGAGAGCAATGTTGAGTTCCGTGGGATTGATACCAGTGAGCTGGGACTCCTACTTAGACTGACCTATAGTAATAATTACCTAGACACATATGACCTTAGCAACCTGTGCCCTACAAGACCAGCAAGAGGCAGACCACCTACCATTACCTCAATGGCCAAGAAAACCCACACAGATAGATGGAACGGGTGGACCAGAGCCATACGGACACCCGAAAACCACGATGAACTGAAGAAAATGATTGCACATGCGGTAAGGGCCAGCATAAAACAAACCCTTAAGGAACATATGTTCAAATTTAATCGAAAAACATATGCCCAAGAGGAAGGAGCAGCCATTGGTGTTAGCATTGCAGGCGACATAGCTAACTTATTCATGGTATGGTGGGACAGTAGACTTAAACTTAAACTTAAAGAACAATTAGAAGACCCCTTAACCCTGATAATGTACTCCCGCTACTTTGACGATATAAACAGTGTAGTTAAGACACCCCCACTAGAGAACAGTCAGGAACTAGAGAAAAACACAATGGAAAGCATCCAGCAAATAGCTAACTCCATCCACCAGAGTATTAGAGTTACTATAGACTACCCAAGCAAACACGCCAACTATCGATTACCTGTACTAGACACAGAGCTCTGGTTAGATACCATTAATAACAAAGAACAAATCTTCCATTCCCATTATGCCAAACCCATGACTTCCAAACATCTGATCCACCGAAACTCGGCTGTTTCGGACCATACCAAAATCAACATACTGATTGCGGATTTGGTACGGGTGATGAGAAACGTGTCCCGCATGTGCAACCCCGAAGAACTAGAGAGACACATACAACACTTCATCCACCGTATGCAGTTCTCTGGTTACAACAGAGAGATAGAATCAGAGTGTGTAGAGGAGCCAGAACCAAATGGGAAAAAATGGTAAATAATGACACAAATGGGACCTGCCCCTTGAATAGGAGCAAATTTTGGAATAGAATAGAAAGAACTAGGAATAACGCTGATAGAATATACTCATGGTATGATAGCAATAAATACCAGAGTGTAATGTTCATCGATACAACCCCTGGAGGTGAATTAGCTTACAAATTTAGAAGGGCCCTAGATGAACATAAACTCAATATTAAGATAGTAGAAAGACCAGGTACCTCCGTAAAAACACTTATTAGCAAGACATACCCTTTCCAAAGACCCCCCCCCCTGTATAGATAAGAAATGTATAACCTGTAAAATAAGCCCCCATATTAACTGTAAAACTAGAAATGTAGTGTATAGCATAAGATGTACGGAAGGACAATGTAGAGACAAAAATATAGTGTACATAGGTGAGACAGCTCGTAGTGTAGGGGAACGGATAAATGAACACTGGCGAGACATTCAAGATAGTAAAGAATCATCTGTACTCTACCAACATGCTAAAATAGAACATAAGGGTAAATTAGAGAACATAGAAATAAAAATAGAATCTACACACAGAAAAGACGCAATGTTTAGACAAATCACAGAGGCAATAAACATAAAAGAATTACAACCAAAATTAAATAGAAAATATGAGTGGAACAGCAACATCACAACTTACAATTAAGGACAAAATGAAAACACACACACACATAGAACAAACAACCAACCGGTAACATGTAAATAAACAAATAAATAAACAAATATAAACACACACAGACACCCGGATATGGCGCAGGCGCAGACTGAGCACACAACACACACACAGAAACAAAATGGCGTAGGACAGAACAAAGGAGAGACACAAAAACAAAGAAAAGAATCCCAGTCACTGAAGAGGTCACAGAATGTGTGACGAAAGAACTTTGACAATATATAAACAACTATCTGGTTGTGGAACCAACCAACCAACCAACCAGAAATTTATAAATTCCTAAATTTATAAATTTATTATAATAAATTGAAGTGAAAGCAACTGGTGCGTGTGTTTCTTATTGGCAACATGACCCTCCCAAAGTATAACAATATCAGTTTCAACACACGATTTCAGATAAAGAATCTTGCTAAACAAATTCAGAAACGAAATATTATATATATATATATTATATATATATATATATATATGTATATGTGTGTGTGTGTGTGTATGTGTGTATGTATATATATATATATATATATATATATATATATATATATATATGCGTGTATGTGTGTATGTATGTATGTATATATATATATATATTTATATATATATATATATATATATATATATATATATATATATATATATATATATATATATATATATATATACACATGTATGTATATATATATATATGTATGTTCATACATGTATGCATGTATATATATATATATATATATATATACACATGTATGTATATATATATATATGTATGTTCATACATGTATGCATGTATATATATATATATATATATATATATATATATATATATATATATATATATATATATATGTATATATATATATATATATATATATATATATATATATATATGTATATATATATATATATATATATGTATATATATATATATACGTATCTTTGTGTGTATATACAGTATATATATATGTATATGTATATATCTATGTATGTGTATATATATACATAATAAAAAGGACGATTTGATATGTTTACATTACGTTTTTTGAGTAGTGACACGCGTTTCGCATTAAATATATATATATTGATATATATATATATATATATAACACATAGTTTATCGCTCTACATATAAATGTAATCTGAGGTTTTCGAATTATGCAAACAGCCTCCTTATAGCCATGTCTGCAGAATGACCCTATCATTCTTGCTCTTGTGTTGGCATGTATGCATATAAATATATATATATATATATATACATATATATATATATATATATATATATATATATATATATATATATATATGCATACATACAAACACACACACACATATATATATATATATAGAGAGAGATAGATAGATACATGCAGTACAACAACAACAGAAGGGCGGACAGGATATTTACTCTAGAATTTTAATGCTCCAGCTTTATCATCCGGTCATGTTGCAAGATTTAAATGATTTCATCAGGTGTTACTTGCAGAATTAGTTCCATAAGACCACAGGATTATGTAGAAATTAAAAAGAATTGAAAATAGAAAATAGGGGACAGATTCGAAGATCGTTTGGCAGGCTGACCCCCAGAACACAGTCTTCTTAGATTTGATCTTCGCCTCTAATTGAAAATGGGCTTCATCAGAGATCCACTGCAGATTGTGAAAATTTGAGTTGATTTCCATCTTCTCCAGCATTTTTCAGTCATATCCATTCTCTTGGTCCTGTCAGCTACAGCTGTTTTTTTTTATTTGTTTTGTCTTTATTCTGTAGTGGTACTTTGACAACCTTTCAGCAAATCTCTTTGGAGAGATGTGATATAGATGCATCGTGAGAACGAACACTCAATACCGAAGTAGTATTTAATAATAATCAGACAATAATTTTGCCTGATGATCGAATGAGTTCACAGGCAACACTCCAGAGTAACAAGTACTATAAACTACCCATAATACATATATATATATATGTGTGTGTGTGTGTGTGTGTGTGTGTGTGTGTGTGTGTGTGTGTGTGTGTGTGTGTGTGTGTGTGTGTGTGTTTGTGTTTGTGTGTGTGCGTGTGTATTTATATATATATATATATAGAGAGAGAGAGATGGGTAAATATGTGTATGTGTGATAAATATGTGTTTATACGTATAGCATTTACAAATCTCCAATTCTAACAGAGTGAATGTGTGTGATTGTGTGTTGTGTGTTCTGTTTATCTGTGTACAAATTGTTCAAGATTCGACATGACGATTTTCAAATATAATATATAAAAAAGAAACCGCATATAACATCCCCTGCCCATCTCGATCTCTTTTCAACTTCTCCGTAATGAAAAATAAAACCACAAAAATTAACATAAACAAAAAGGAGCAAATTAAAGCTGAACAGAAATTTGACAGAAAAAAAATAACAGAAAAAATACAAAACTTATAATAAATGATAAAAGCAAACAAAAATTAAATAAATACATATTCAGGGAAAATATTTAAACATTAAATTGTGCACTCCAACGAACAGTGTATTAAACGCTTACGTCAGACATGCTAGATCAGTGATAAATCTTTGTAGAAAACACATTTTGTACAGTAAATGCTTCATGTACATTTAACAGAGCATGTTATACTTAAGTTTAATTCATTAATTCTAATTCAATCATTTATCAAGTTATTCCATCTATTTAGATTTTGTATCTTATATTTTATATTTGCTTTCATAGATGTATATTGTTTTTTTTTTATTTTGTTGTTGTTTAATGTATTAAGTGTACGTTAAAATGTATATAAATTCATAAATACATTAAAGATCTCTCCCCCTTCCCCTCTCTCTGTCTCTCACTTTCTCGTGTTTTGTAGAGTTTGATTTTCAATTCCGCCCAATGTTTTTGTTTGATTATATCCTGTTTTCATAATATTTTACGATCTTTATTTGCTCTTTTTTTGTATTGATTTTATTGTAAGAGTTTTGTTTCCTTTTTGTTGTTTTATTATTATGTTCTTTAATATTATGCATTATCGTTTTAGTAAAGAAGAACTGATGTGTTTTCGTTTACGTGAAAACGAGGGTTATTTAGTGTATACCAGTCTATATGACTATCTTTATGGATGTAATGTATATTCTTTCCCATCAGTGTTATGTCTATAATGAGAATTCACCAATACAAATGTCTACTTTTATAATATTTTCCAGTGTATCTCTCTCTCTCTCTCTCTCTCTCTCTCTCTCTCTCTCTCTCTCTCTCTCTCTCTCTCTCTCTCTCTCTCTCTCTCTCTCTTTCTCTCTCTCTCAGTATATATAATTTGTTTGACGAGTGAGAAAGAGCGGATTATGAATGGAGTGTCACAACATTATGTTGTTTAGAATCTAGTTGTTCGAGCATATGTATTTTTTTGTTGATGAATATTTATTTTCAAATTTGCCTATTACTATGTATAAATTTATTTATTCATATATATATTTATTTATTTATTATGTATAATAATTGTTTCTACTTTTGGCACAAGGCCAGCAAATTATCCAGTTTATTACTGGTACTTTATTTTATCGACCACGTAAGGCAAACTTAACCTCGGCGGAATTCGAACTCGGAATTGAAAGGGCCGTAATTCTTTGCGTCAAAGCATGGAGTCCGACCCTCTACCGATACTGCCAATCCACCGCCATTATGTTTAATAATTGTTTCTACTTTAGGCACAAGACCAGCAATTATCCAGTGTATTACTGGTACTTTATTATATCGACCACGTAAGGATGAAAGACAAATTTAACCTCGGCGGAATTTGTACTCAGAATTGAAAGGGCCGTAACTCTTTGCGTCAAAGCATGGAGTCCGACTCTCTACCGATACTGCCAATCCACCGCCATTATGTTTAATAATTGTTTCTACTTTAGGCACAAGGCCAGCAAGTATCCAGTGTATTACTGGTACTTTATTATATCGACCACGTAAGGATGAAAGACAAATTTAACCTCGGCGGAATTTGTACTCGGAATTGAAAGGGCCGTAACTCTTTGCGTCAAAGCATGGAGTCCGACTCTCTACCGATACTGCCAATCCACCGCCATTATGTTTAATAATTGTTTCTACTTTAGGCACAGGCCAGCAAATACCCAGTGCATTACTGGTACTTTATTTTATCGACCCCGTAAGGATGAAAGGCAAAGTCAACCTCGGCGGGGCTTGAACTCAGATCGTATTAATAATGATTTATAAAACAGGTAGAACGCCTCAAATCATCGATCATGTTAGCAACATTACTTCATTGCATTTTACCAAACACAAAAGGAACCCAGGCAATTTTCACATACGACCCGATTAAATAGACGGCCTACAAATTATATATTTATTTATTTTAACATATCATTATCATTATGTACTCAACTACATATGTGATGGGTCAATCTTTATAGCTATCCTTGTATATACGTTCATGTTTATATGCATTTTGTATGAAAATATAAGTGTAGAAAATATACTACGAATATATAATTTATTTAAAGTATATATAATTTATTTAAAGTATATATATATATTTTTTTTAATATATATATACAAGTACGTGTGTGTGGTGGGGGAGGGGGTTGCACCTATATATAGCTTGGACAATGGAGAAAAAAAACGACGAGTTTAAGTGCTTAAATACTTCATTGTTTTCCGATCGTTTCAAAATGTTCTATGAGCCATGGTAATATTGATATAATTACCAGTACATATTATTACCTTGCCGATGCTAACTTTGCCTTTCATCCTTACACAGTCGATAAAATAAAGTACTAGTAATGCTCTGGGTAATTGCTTGCTTTGTGCCAAAATTAGAAACAATTATTTGCTTCGATAAAATCCTCCAATCTCCTCAGAAACAACGAAACATTTCATTTACTATCTCAGTCATGTTTCTGAAGTACGAATTTACCTTTCCCATCATTAGGTTATGTGTTCAAACTCTATATTACAACCTGTAAATAGTTATCTCTCCAAATAGAGAAAGAAATATTTAGAGAAAAGTAGAGTGTCAAAAACTGATTAAGATTTAGTTTTAAAATGTTTCGTGCGTATAGATTTGCAAAAGGAATATCATAATATATATATATGTGTGTGTGTGTGTGTGTATGCATGTATATAATTATGTTTGTATATATATATATATATATATATATATATATATGTAAGTAGAAGGGTTATTTAATTTGCTGGAAATTCAACAAATATAAATGTTTATAACTGATTCAGAGCACTCGACAATTTTCTGGAGTATATACACAATGATATTAAATAAATGGAAACTATATTTATAAAACCATATTTATTCTATTATATATATTTCAAGGGTACCAAAAACTTTGGTACGCATTCATCAGATAAAATAATAGAATAAATATGGTTTTATAAATATAGTTTCTATTTATTTAATATCATTATATATGTAGGTATTTGTGTACGTATGTATGTCTTCATGTGTGTATATATGTATGGATAGATTGATGTATGCATGTATATGTATATATATGTATTTGTATGTATGTGTATATATATATATGTTATATATATGCATGTATTTATATATGTATGTATGTATGTATTATATATGTATGTATATATGTTTGTATGTATCCATCATTTAATATTTTATACATTTGCTGAAAATATCTTAAAAGTGCTTAACTAACGATAGTTGCTTTTAATATCAAATATTTGTGCATTATCATGCCTGAAAGATGTTGCCTTAATTCATTCATCCTTCACAATATTAAGGGTTTAAACGAAATCGTGAATCGATGGTAAGGGACCACATCAAATAGATTTAAGTGTCTCGTTCGTGTTCTTCTCGCAATTACATGGTTTACGAACAGATATTGCTGAAACAAAAGCTATAACGGAATAATTTACTTCAGAAGTGTTTTGGGAATGCGTATCGTTATATCTAGTATAGACACAGTCTGGTGAGGAGACACAATGCATCAAACACAACATTTAGTTATTTATTTAAGTATTTATGTATTTATTTATTCATCTATACACATTTATTTACATTTTTGATATTGAGATAACATTTTCAGCAGTTCAAATTGTATCAATATTATTATTAACTTTTCTCTTCGGCCAATCCCTTATTAACTTCGTCAAGTTTCAGTTGGAAAGAAAAGTAAGGTGGGAGAGAGAAGTGGTGCCCCTCCCCCTACTACATTTGCTTAGAGGTGGATGAATGTGGGGAGAATGGCCCGTGTGAGTGGGCATACTCTGACAATGCGCCTGTAGACTGGTTAATTTGAGGAGAGAGATGCCTACCCCGGGTGCCCTAGAAGCGTCCGGTGGTTCAGGATTGGTGGGGTACCTGAATCAACCCTGGGTGGTTAACCCCACCTATTGGGGAATTTATTTTGTTATTTTTATACATAGTTTATGTTATATTCTTTCATTGTTACATTGGTTTTGCGATTGTGCGTTTTTTATTCGAGCTTATTGGAAACCCCTAATGTCTGTGTCATTGTATTGTCCCCTACATGTCGGCCCTTGTGGCAAATAAATGAAATCATCATCATTATTATGATTATTAATGGTCGTCGGATTGTGAAGACATATATTTATTAACTCCAAGAGTTGGTTAATCTTCAAGTTTTTGTATTGAATTAATTGTATATTTTGTGACGCCACTTGTTATGGACTTGTGTAAAAATGGCCCGGTAACATTTGGGACTTTGGGCCAAAGAAAAATATGAACAAGACATACCCCCTCCCGTTAAGTGAGCTGTCAAGTGACAGTGACTTAAACTTCGAGCGGAGTAGCACCGTGCCACCCACAACTATTGAAAACACCATCATGACTGTATCGCCAACAACAGAACAACCAACAAAAACAACGACAATAACAACACCAACACCAGTGAGAACACTAATGAGAACAAAAATGATAACATCAATAACAGCAGCAACAACAGCAAAACCATCAACAACAGCAACAACGACACTAACGAAAACACTATCAGCTACAATGAAGAGCAACAAAACAGCAGCACTAAAAGGAACAACAACAATAGAGGCATCAACAAGAGTACTTCAGCAGTCACAGCAGGAAAGAGTCAAACGCTTTACAATTTCGATTTAACAGAAAAAAATGTAGAGAGAAAACCTGGACCATCTTAAACGTCCCGGCAGAAGTAATGGCAGCGAAGGCCAGGAGAAAATTGTAATATAGATGGATTTCAGTGAAATCTCGGAAAGTCAAGATAGCTTCTGAAGAACAATAATTGTTTCTATTTTTGGCACGCGGCCAGCAATTACCCAGTGCATTACTAGTACTTTATTTTATCGACCCCGTAAGGATGAAAGTCAAAGTTAACCTCAGCCGGATTTGCACTAAGAATGGAAAGGGCCGTAACTCTATGCGTCAAAGCATGGCGTCGACCCTCTACCGATACTGCCAATCCACCTCCCTTCTGAAGAACAATAATTGTTTCTACTTTAGGCACAAGGCCAGCAATTATCCAGTGCATTACTGGTACTTTATTTTATCGACCCCATAAGGATGAAAGTCAAAGTCAACCTCGGCGGGATTTGCTCTCAGATCGTAAAGAGACGTAACTATGCTGGAAAGCATGGCGTCTGACCCTCTACCGATACTGCAAGAACAATAATTGTTTCTACATTAGGCACAAGGCCAGCAATTACCCAGTGCATTACTGGTACTTTATTTTATCGACCCCGTAAGGATGACAGGCAAAGTCAACCTCGGCGGGATTTGAACTCAGATCGTAAAGGGACGTAACTATGCTGGAAAGCATGGCGTCCGACCCTCTACCGATACTGCAAATCCACCGATACTACAAGAACAATAATGACATACAACAAGGGCCAAACAATTTGGAAGCACCTTGGTGCTCGTCAATCCTGAGTCTCTTGCTATCAAGCATTCTGTTATCTCCTGAAAACGGACCAAATGATCATGTACTCGTCCTACCTGGGAAGGGGGGGCTATAAGGGCCCGTGTTCCCTGGATTCCACTGGCACTGAACTAGTTGTGGATCCTGGAATACGTGGTAGCAGAGGGCCCTGACACCCTCCTCGGTGTCAAGTTTACAAAGACGGGAGGATGTTCGGGACAGGTTTATATGTTCTTCTACAAATCAGACGTCAAGACATCAAAAATATCTCGGACCGCTTCATACTACCGGACGTGTACAAAATCCAAGTGGTCACGGAGGACTAACGGCCGCACTGTTTCGTTTGTGGTGAAGCCACACATCTGTGAGCCTTTTTCCACCAACTAAAAACTACAAGGGCTCACAAAATTCCGTTTTTCCCAAGACCCGGACCAGTACAAAAGACAACACTAACATCAGCAGTAGCCAGAGTAAAGGAAACAGCAGCACCAGCAACAGTAGCAGCAGCAGCAACAACACCAACGAGGACCATTAAAACCACCCTGGTAGTCGACCAAACAACATCTCCTTTTCCCCCCCTTTGAATCATTCACACATACAGAGTAATACTCATACACCCGTAAACACACTCACACTCCTCTCAGACAGAGCGTTCCCAAGCATCAGTTTCTTCACATCCCCATGTGAATATAAAAGGGATCCCTAAAAACTGAAAAACCAAAAATGAAAACACGAAAAGAAAACACAGACACAACTACAACAACACCAACATCCCAACCGTCAGCCTCCACCACGAACAACACCGACAAAACCGCAAATGATGCACCACAAAAGAGAACACACACAGGCACCAACAATGACAGAAACACCTTCCTTCATGTTTCTAAGAAGGGCCATCATAAACCGTATGGCCCTTATAACACGAAGTCAAGATATTGAGAAAGAGGTGGAGATTTTGTTACCTGCACTTTCAAAGTACCCCAAATACTGCTGATGGTGCGTATGCCGATAAACACTTATAACACATTAGGGAGAGCCACCCCGACGACGTGCAGACACCTAATGTGAAAGCCACGAGCAGGCTTTTAAATGGGTCCCCAATGAAAACACCACCAACGATGGAGGTCGAACCACCCGGTCGAAATCTTTCTGTCCTGTTTTTATCTAGCAACTTGGCCATCCTAATAGTAAGATGTTTAAATATTCGTGGCGTTGTGTCGTCCTGGAAGTAGGGTAATCTGCTGAACGACCTAAAGTCACTAGATATGGATTGATTGTTGTCAGCGACACCAAGATTTCCGACACAAATGCATTAGCACCCATTTTCGATGACTATCAACTCTTCGTACCTCTTCGTGGATACGGAATAGAAGGTGGGGTGGTAGTGCTATTTAGGAAAGGCCTGGATCTCGAGGTAAGTTCGATCTTCCGGGATCTAGACAGTAATTTGGTGGATCTGGACGTGAACAATTGTGAAGGTGGAACCTTTACACTGATGGCCGTCTACGCCCCGACTGGGGCCCAGCGGCCGGATTACGTTAGAAGCCTGGAAGCGTTTCTGGGAAGTCTCACCATTTACTTTTAGCGGGGGAATGGAACGGTATCTTAAACACAAGCTGGGATTTGCGGGAGTAGATGATAGGAGCGAGGGGTGCAAAAAACACAAATACCTAATCACCAGCGTCCAAATGTCTGACATGTACCCAGTAGATTTCCCTAATGCGCCAGTGTGAAATGGGCAAATCGTTTAGGGTCATCTAGAACGTATATAGATATGATTCTCATTACGACTATAGATAGAATTTTATAGGTTGTCCACACTTTCAAACGGTCACCTATTCATATTACAAGCTTGTGATCTGTATGGTTGACCTACACAAGACCCGCAGGTTAGGAACTGGTTACTGGAAGTAGCGTGAGAGAAAAATAGAAAGGAGGAGGAGCTTATAGCTAAATTAGACGAGGCTATTTGTAGTGAATTGTTAGTAGCAGAAACCTTTTCTTGTTAACTGTTGGTCGCCGTTTACTAGACGCGTTTTCCCCAGCTCGTCTCCTTGATGGAGTTGCAGCCCTGGTTCAACCGAAGACCGAGATGGAGCTTTTGGAGACTCGAATGTCTTCAGGCGCTCACAGCCCTCAGCCAATCTGGTACTACGATCGGTGGATACTCCACTTTGGTGTTCTATGGATAGTTAGTCGAGGATAAGAGCGACGAAGTTCTAGGGGAGACCCTGGGCGTCGATGAAAATCAATTAGCCGATCTCTTCCGGACAGCTTTCGGGCTGGGGCCCAAGACAGTTTACAGAAATCCCTGGCCTGGCCTGGCCGTGCTACTGAGGAGCTTTGCCACTTCCAGATGAACTATACAGGTATGGAAGTGCCGTCAGCTGGATCATTCTTTGTTTTTGTGTTTCTTTTATACACGCAGAAACCCATATCTGTACCTCCTCTGTTGTCCTTATTTTTTTTTATTTTTCGTAAACTCTTTTGAGGTTAATAAAGAAAACATTATTATCATTATTGTTGGCGGTGGATTGGCAGTATCGGTAGAGGGTCGAACGCCATGCTTTGCAGCACAGTTACGTCCCTTTAGGGACTGAGTTCAAATCCCCCCGAGGTTAACTTTGCCTTTCATCCTTACGGGGTCGATAAAATAAAGTACCAGTAATACACTGGGTAATTGCTGTCCTTGTGCCAAAGGTAGAAACAATTATTATCATTATTGTTAGCAGCAGCAACAGCAGTAGTAGTAGTAGTAGTATTCGTTGTTGTTGGCGTTGTGTACAACAAACCAAATCGTTATTTCAGTGTTTATCATAAGAGATATCATATGAGTAAGCAGAATATCAGTCATACTTGCTTGGCGCCATTCCGTCTTGCAGCATGTCATGTAATATGTTTCTTGTTTGTCTCTCGAAGAAAAGTTTTATTGCCGTCTAATCTCAGGTTCTCTGGTGTTTACATTTTATTTTGTAATAGTGGTGGCGGTATTGGCTTTACGGGTATCATTAACGATCATGCAGATAATGATGATTAGAATTGAATATGCTGGTGATGAAGATACGATATGTACCAAGCGATATATTATATTCAGCCTGTTTTGAATAAACCCCACCTTATAATCCAAACATTTATCTCCCCTTCCACTACCAAAGAAAATATAATACATGACACCTTACCAAATATTTCCATAATTACACAGAAAAATGTTAGAAGTTACTGTTGAACCATTGGGCCTGTTCATAAAGACCAATGATTAAAAGGATTCTAGCTTTTTCGATTTTATCCCTTTGTATATCGATTGGACAATATGTTCCATTGGGTCTTTCTTTAAGAGGTTAGTCTAAGTTTTGATAAATGTTCAGCTACTATTTCTAGTAGGCCGCGCTTTTTAGTTAGAGTCTTCTGACTGGCTGGTGATTATTAAAATAATTGTTTGTACTTTTGGCACAAGGCCAGCAATTATCCCAGTACATTACTGGTACTTTATTTTATCGACCGTAAGGATGAAAGGTAAAGTTAACCTCTATGGGATTTGAAGTCAGACCGTAGAGGGGCATAACTATGCTGGAAAGCATGGCGTCCGACCCTCTACCGATACTGCCAATCCACCGTATGGTTTCTGATTTAGGCACAAGGCCAACAATTTTGGGGAGGGGAAAGTCGATTAGATCGACCCCAGGGCGCTACTGGTACTTTATTTTATCGACCCTGTGAGGATGAAAGGCAAAGCTAACCTCGTCGGAATTTGAACTCAGAATGTAAAGAACCGTAACTTTATGCCGCAAAGCATGTCGGACTGTCTACAGACACGGCTAATCCAAATAATATACTGTTGTGTTAATCGACAAATTACGATGATGGTAGTTAACATAAACCTCCAGCAAACAGATATTCATACTGTCTGATTTACTATTGGGATATATTTACCTTATTGACATATGGCAATTGCTGCCTTAGTGGTCCTCATTGTTGTAGTTCTTTAGCCCGAGATAAACTGATCCAGGAGAACTAAATTAAAATCACTTTTAGCTGTGGCCACCACGTGATCTTTAAATAGCGTAGTGTAACTAAAACAATATTGTCTTCCTTTTCCTTCATTTTAGAGGACAGAGTGTGATTTGAGAAAGATGTAACAACTATTTCTTTCTGATCAAGTGACGAATTAAAGACTACTTTCTTGGAACGGAGTATAACTCTGATTTGAATGTTCAAAATGTGTGATAGCAGAGATATTCGAATGAGCCTCCTAATAGTTTGAATGACTACACAGAAGCTTCCCACATTGACGTGTGTCATATCATGTAATCTCAAGAGATATTAACGTTCAATGAACTGGCTCATTTCTCTTAAAGCTCCATAACATTGCGAACAACCACTGGCGACTAATTTGAGTAACACATTGTGCTTGACAGGAAAATATCCGAGGAGAAAACAAATGTGGCTTCCCGTTGCTTTTTATTATTTACAAGACACTATCTTTTCGATTAAATACAAGACGACTTCGCCATTACTGCCAGGGCACTTAACACATAAAGAGCCGGAACATATACAGAAAACCACTATTTCCAAAGCTTTAATAAATATGTTAACCAACGACCCCCTACCTACTACATCGTATTAATACTTGTTTGAGACCATTTAATTTCTCTTACATTGCTAATGTTACATTGAAAATCATATCATCTGAATGCTACATTTCACCACTTAACTTCTAAAACTATTATTTGTGTTAAAAAAATATAAAGCAAAATAATTTGACACGTTATGAAGGAGTTAGTTTTCACTCGTAATTTGTAGTATTTCTTTATCTTAATTCTATTTATATTTTTTTTAAATCTAATATCAGATTTGTATATTTCATTATGCATATTTTGTTCCATTCCCTGTTCAATATCGATATTAAGTCTTGATAACCAGGAGATCTAGAGAATAGTGTACGGATGGATTTCATCTTCGTAATCATTTATGATCCGTCGTCCAGGATTCTTAATTTGAATTGATTTTTAAACTCTCAAAGTTGACATTGTGTTTTATCTTTTCGGGATGCATGAATGTAAGTATCAGTTTTTCATGTTATAGGAGGATTATTTCATCCATACGCTCCAGGCATGGCTATCACTTATTTTCTGTGTGTGCATCAAAGATTACAATATAACCTTGTCCTCCCAAATTTAAGGTGTGAAATTAAGAAGATTTTGGCTGCTATTTATAGAAGATCAAGTGATCGCTTGGAGCATTAACTTTCTGCCTCAAACCAGTGATATATTATAGTTGATTTAATTAACTATAAACACGTATCTTGAAAATGATTGTATTTTTCGAGTCTAATGATGCTAGCAGTTTATTTATTTATTCAGTTTCTTAGTTTGTCGGCTAGTTAGTCAGTCAGTTAATTTGTTAGTTACTGCATGCAGTCTAACTTACATTGAACAGATAAGCTAGTGAAGCGGCTAAATACCTAAGATGTGACGAAATATATTGTCCATGTCACATTTCTGTGGAAAGTGTATAGAATTTAACTCATTTATTTGTTACACAATCGATGTTACACGTGTCGATGGTATCTGTTATGTAACAGTTATAAAACCGTTACCAAAGAAATGCGTATAAGAGCGAATGTTTAATAAATGATAGTCTCTTGAATAGACTCCACAACAGGATTTGTTCTTGAATGCCTTTAGTATCAGAAGCGTAAATGTAAATCAACTGTGGCCGGATTTCAAATACCGAGCCCACTTAATGTTGTATTTTATTGTCTATCACATCATTAACTATAATATTAATATAGGCCTAACCCTGAGGAGGGCATATTTTACAAGTCCTGGAAGGATGAAAGCGCTGTTCGAACTTAGCAGGATTGGAACAGAGAAACAAAGGGGACCTTACGTAATACTTCAAGGAATGTATACTGTTCGACTCCTCCCAACCCAGTGCTATCAGCAACTCATAAAATATTACACATTAGAGGTTCGTATAAATGTAAAATATTATGCATCACGTGACATTTAATCTTTGGTAGCAGAATCCATTAAACGAACAAGCTACACCATGTCGTAATTTGATCCCGACACATGACATTATGCTGCGCAATATATTTCATATAATATCTAATCTTCTGAAACCTCTGGAATTCTATAATGCCCCCAGAAATTGGGATTTGTTAACGTGACAAAAAATGAAAATTCTTTATTCTCAGATCTATTTAACTGTATCATATTGATCTTCCTGACTTCTGGTTGTATTTTCAATTAGGTATGGAAAATAATTGCATTTGCTTTGCATACGTGAAATAGAAAAAAAATTATAGATATACTATTAAATACAGTTAGAAAAAAAAAGAGAGAGGAGATTAACAGACTAATAGACAAAATGATAGAGTGTAATATATATATGTTTATATATATGTGTGTGTGTGTAAAGGGGTTTGTCGAAGTCACATTTGCAGGTTGGCAACACGAGTGGATTCTTCTCTGATGGCCCTACCAGCAGTCAATGATACACGAAATGAAATCATTTTTTCAGTGTGGCGATTTATTATTCGATCTTGAGAGAACAGCGACCAAATAGCACAGAAAGATGTATGCATTTCATACAGAAAATGAAAAAAACATATACATACATACAAACAAACAAACTGTTCTCTCTCTCTCTCTCTCTCTCTCTCTCTCTCTCTCTCTCTCTCTCTCTCTGTCTCTCTCTCTCTCTTTCTCTCTCTCTCTCTCTCTCTCTCATATATATATATAGTCAGTGTTGGTTGATCCAAGCAATCGACCAACTATGGTGTAATTAGGCTGGAGTATATATATATATATTGGTAAAAGGAAAAGAAAATGCTGACAAATTGTTCCCAGTGAAAAATAGTTTAATATATATGTGTATATATATATATATATATATATATATATATATATATATATATATATATAACGAAGGAGGTGTGGTAAGGAACCAGATGGACCACTAACGCACCAGAGTACTCAATACTTAGTTAGGGTAGTAGAGTGGGTAATAGGAAAATGTTTGACCCCGACGGCAGAGCTCAAGACGTTTCGACGGGTATTTCTGGACACTGAAATAGCCGTCGAAACGGCGTGAGCTCTGCCGTCGGGGTTAGACATTTTCATACATACATATATATGTATATATATATATATCATCATCATCATCATCATCATCATCATCATTTTACGTCCGCTTCTCCCTGCTTGCAAGGGTGGGACGTGTGTGTGTATGTGTGTATATGTGAGTGTGTGTGTGTATGTACACATAAAGTAGAGGAAATGTTGACAGTAGTTTAAACACAATGAGAGATGGATAGTTTGATAACTAGAATGATAGAGTAATAGCAAGATCTGGTGAAATACTGGCATACAGCATTTGATTAATTAAAGAATTTGGATACCTGCCTGTATGTTTAGGAGTGGGAAATTATGAGAGAACATATCTCTATATACCATGAATTATGCATGTGGGTGTGTCTCTGTGTGTATGCCTTAATGCCTGTGTGAGAAAGAAAATGTATGTAGTTGGGTTCATGCTTGTGTGTGTGTGTGTGTGTGTGTGTGTGTGTGTGTGTGTGTGTGTGTGTGTGTGTATGTGTGTGTGTGTGTGTGTGTGTGTGTGTGTGTGTGTGTGTGTGTGTGTGTGTGTGTGTGTGTGCGTGTGTGTGTACTGACCACTATGCATATATGACCTGCTAATCTAATTCAAACAAATAGCTGTACGACCATCGTATAATATTTATACAACCGAGTGACCTTTGTTGCCACCTCAACAAACACGCTGTCTCTCATAAACCTCATTCTGTTTTCTTGCACGCGACAAGCCCCCTCCTCTTTAATATCTTCCTCCAAAACGCCTGCATACAACCCTACTGCCATATTTTAACCCCTCTTTCATTATCATTGCTGACAACTCTCAACCACCATTAACATGTTCTTCCTTCTCAACCCTCCTTTATCTCTCTTTCACATTTCCCCCTCGGCCGTCGTTTCCATAAGAATCCATTCTGATATGAACTTCGTTAAGTCAGACTTAAGCTGACCAGATGACAGTCCAGTTAATCTCATCAAAATCGACGGACACAACAGTCTCTGTTGGGTTTGGAAGCCCTGTTGAACCCACCGTTCTCGCCTGCCATACGCAGCTGACGTACAGCGATGTCATCACATGTTGGTGCACACTTACACATCACTTGACCGATGCTTTATTATATCTTAGAATTATTGCAGCAGCCGGACACCAACTTCTTGCACTTTTTTTTTCATTTTAGTGATCTATATCCCACAACCACACACCCCAACACACTTCAAGATTGCACATGAATATGCATGCATGTATATATAAATGTATGTATGTATGTATGTATGTATGTATGTATGTATGTATGTATGTATGTATGTATGTATGTATGTATGAATGTATGTATGTATGTATGTATGTATATATGAATGTACGTATATATATATATGTATGCGTGCATGTATTTATGTATGTGTTTGCATGTATATATATTTGTATGTATTTGTAGGAATATGTATATACGAATATATGTGATTGCGCGTGTATAATAAGCTTGAGTGCATGGCTATAGTTCATTTTTAAAAACGTGTACATCAATATATATCAACATTAATTTCAGTATTATGCATTTACACACACATACACAGAGAGAGAGACTCACACACGCGCGCACACTCACTCACACACACACACACACACACACACACACACACATACATATATATATATTTATATATATATATATATATAGGATGTCCCAAAAAATGTATACACACGTTGATTACCTGTACAGGCGATATTTATCAGAATGCTGTTCAAGTGTATATACCTGTTGGGGACACCTTGTATATATATATATATATATATAAAACGAGTCTGGACCCCGATGGTTGAGCTTCGGCCATTTCGACAGCTAGATCGGAAATGCCCGGATTTCAACCATCGGGGTACTGACCCTTCTCCTATTACCCACTCTAGCACTCTAAGTATCGAGTACCCTGCCTGGTGCTTTACGGTCCATCTGGTATCTTACCACACCTTCTTTGTTGTGTATATATATATATACATATATATATACATATATACATATAATATACATATATATATATATATATATATATATATATATATATATATATAGAGAGAGAGAGAGAGAGAGAGAGAGAGAGAGAGAGAGAGAGAGAGAGAGAGCGAGCGAGAGAGAGAGAGAGAAAGAAGAAAAAAAGATGAAATCGAAAATGCAACTGGAGTCTTATTTTTAAAAAAAATATATATATTTTTATTTGGTTCCTTTATATATATATATCATTTTTTTTTTTTAAATAAGACTCCAGTTGCATTTTCGATTTCACCTCTTTTTCATTATACTTTCACTATTGTAGGACACCTCAGTTATTTTTCATTTTGTAAAAAAAAACGTCACTTTCTAATATATATATATATATATATATATATATATATATATATATATATATATATATGAAAACAGGGAGAAAGAGACGATTATGAGGAAGAAAAATATATTTTGTCCCTTTTTTGTTTCTCTCTCTCTTTTTTCTGGGTTAGAAAATGATTAAAACGAAATGTTTTACTTTGTGTGAAGTGTTAAGGTATTAGTTGATTTATTTATTATTTAACAATGGCATTTATTTATCTATTTATATATTTAATTATTGTCTATTACCGGTTTCAGCATTTATATGCATTATCAAGTGGTGTCGCGCATGTTAAAAAGGAGGTGCAGAAAGAATAATGTTATATACAAACAAGGTTTAAGAAGTGAAAAGAAAAAAGAAAAAGGAAAAAAAAAGTGCATAATGTGGAACGTAAAAAGTCAATGTGGAAGAAAAAATAATGTTATTTACAAGCACAGTCATTTAAGTTAAGCAGTTCAAAATGTGTTAATATCGCAAGAGTGCTTAGTTGAACCACGGTTCTGTGAAGGAGGTAAATGCTGGACTGTGGTTTGATATGATTTCCCTTTTTAGAGTGTTAATATGCAGGGGGAAGCAATTCTTGCTGGGTGATATTTAATTTATTTGAGAAAAAGGATTAGAGGGAGGTAACTCTTGTAAATGTTTGATGGTTTGTTGCAGTTTTAGATTGGTCTTATTTTTAGGGCATTCAGTAGTGGTTGAAATTTATTAATGAAATGTGTTTCCTTATTGGTACGTTGGATGAAAGTAGCGTGATCTATGAATTTGTAAATGGGGAAAATTTTAAAGTTTGGATGTTGGTTGAGAGCACAATTGGCGATATGTTCACTAAATGCAATCTTTCTGTATTCCTCTATTTTAATTTGTGATTTATGGACGGTCTTACGTTGACGGAGGCTGTTTTTTGTCTGTCCTATGTAGTGCTCTTGACAACCTGAGCATGTCAAAACATAGATAAGGTTTTCAGATGCACATGTAAAGTTGTGTTTAACTGTGAAAAGTTGTCCTTGTTTAAAATGGAATGTTGAATCTTCTATTAGATTTATGCATATGCCACAGTTGGGCCTTCCGCATTTTGTTACTGTAGTGTTCATTGTGAGGGTTTGTTGGATTTTGGCTTGTGTGAGGATGTTTTTTTATGGATTTGGGTTGTCTTTTGCTCTTTATGATGTTGTGTGTTTAGAGCATATTGTCCATTCTTGTGTCTCTTTTTAGTAAAGGAATGTTCTGGAGGATGGTGTCGAATGCCGCATTGTTGAGGGGGTTGTGTGTGGAGATGTATGGTAGAGTTATTTGTTGCGGTTCACTCCTGGGTTTGGGGTGTCTGAGTTCCTGGGTGTCTAGTTTTAGGGCACGTTGGAATCCATTGGTGATTAGGGATGGTGGGTAGTTTCTGCTGATAAGTGTGTTTTTTTAATTCTTCTAGTCGTGTGTAGCATATGTATTTATCTGAAACTATTGTGCAGATCCTTCGAGCTAGGTTATAAGGAATTGCCATTTTGGTGTGTCTAGGGTGGCACGAGTAGAATGGAAGGTATATTTTGGAGTCTGTGTGTTTGTAGTATATGTCTGTTTCTATGTTGTTGCTTGTTTTCTTGATGAGGATGTCGAGGAAAGGGAGTTGTTCATGGCTGCAATCCATTGTGAATTGTAAGTTAGTGTTCAGCTCATTCAGAGGGGTTTTGAACTCAAACAGTCTTTCTATAATTTCATGCCAGAGGATGAAGCAGTCGTCCAGATATCTCTTCCAGTTCTTTTCTATGTGTTGGTAGAAGTGGTTGCCGTATTTGTCTAGAACTTTGCGGTAGAGAATGGTTTCCAAATATCCCATGAAAAGGTTGGTGTATGAGGGGGCCACTTTCGTGCCCATGGCAGTCTCAGATTTCTGTCTGTAGTATTTGGCATTGAATTCGAAGAAATTGTTTTTCAAGATGAATTTGAGTCCCTCCAACACAAATTCTTTAGGGATGCGCTGTGGAAGTTCACTAGGGAAATTTTCCATTCAGAACTGTATTGCCTCTATACCTAGGTTGTGTGGGATATTGGAATATAAATTGATGACATCAATGGTTACTAGTAGGGTATGTTCGTTATTGAGCGTTGTTGGGAGGTGGTTAAGCATGTCAAGGTCGTCCCTTATGAAGCTTTTTATATGTTTTAGGAAAGGTTTAAGCAGAATATCTAGGAAGTTGCTTAGGCGGTGGGTTTCACATGTGGTGCCTGCTATTATGGGTCTTAATGTAAGGTCATCAGGAGGGGCTATATTGATGTAAATGTCTGTGGCTTGCTTGCAGGCCCTGCCTATTACTTCGCTTTTGTGTGTCTTGGGGATACCGTAGAAGAGGCTGGTTCTACCTTTGAAATTGGTGATGTAGTTGTATTCATTGTCAGTAAGGCCTTCTTTGTAAATGGTTGTTAGGGATTTTAGGTTTCTCATTATTTTCTGTTGTGTGTAGTGTTGGGCCTTTTCATAATATGTTTGGTTTTCTAGAGTTGAGAGTACTAGAGTTGTGTAATAATCTGTCTCCATAAGGACTACTGCACTCCCTTTATCTGCCTCTTTGGTTGTTAGGGTTTTGTCGTTTTTTAGACTGTTAAGACCATCCCATTCTTTTTTGCTTAGGTTTGGTTTTTGTTTATGTCTGTCTAGGTGGTGGTATGGGTAATAAAGTAACGTGTTCGCAGAATTGAACGATGAATTTATTCTTGCCTTTTGGTGGCGTGTAGTTGCTTCTATTTCTGGCTATTGAGTCATCCTCATTGTATTTGTTGTATAGTTGTTCGCTGAGTCTTAGTTTTCTACAGAATTCTGCAATATCTTCCTTCATTTCGGGGTAGTTTGATTGTTGGGGAGTTGGTGTAAATTTTAGACCTTTAGAGAGTATGTTGATTTGGTCTGTTGTTAATTCTTTGGAGGTTAAATTGACAATTTTTTTTGCATTTTGTGTCTCCTGTGTGTTTTGTGTTATTTTGTAATCTTGGGTCTGTGTGCTGTGTCTAAAAAATGATTACGGAAGTTGTGATGGCTGTTGAAGTTTGGGTGTCTCTTATAGTTGTATTGGTTCCTGCTGTTGTTGTAAGATGGTGTGTAGCTGTGATGGTTGTTGAGTGTAGGTTGTATCGTATGGTTGTATTGAGCCCTGGTGATGTTGTTGTAGGGTGTGTAGATTTGATGGACGTGGTTATAGGGTGTGAAATTGTGGTGGTTTCTGAAGTTGGGTTGTATCGTGTGGTTGTGTTGAGCACTGCTGTTGTTGTAGGGTGTGTAGACTTGGTTATAATTGTAGTAGGCTTGTCTTGTGTGTTCATATTGAGTCCTGTTGTTGCTGTTATATGGTGTGTAGCTATGGTGGTTGTAGTGCTTAGGGTGTCTGGTGTGGTTGTATTGTCCCCTGCTGGTGTTGTTGTAGTAGGGTGTGGTTAGTGGGGGAGAGTAGATTAGGGTTTCCTTATAGCTGGTGAGTGGTTGTGAGGCCCTGTGTGACATGTGTGGTAGTTGTATATTTTGGTTTCTATTGGAAGTAATGATGGTTGTGGGTTTGTTGTGTGGGGATGTTAGGAGGGTTGTAAGGGTGGGGGGTTTATGGTTTCTCCTGGTGGGAGAGAAGTTGTAGTGTCTATCTTGTAGCTGATGTTTCTCTATTACTATATTTGTTGCTTGGGAGTCCGTATGGTAGTTGTGTGGAGGATGTAGGAGGTTGGGGCAAGGTGAAGCCTTCTTTTGTTGATATGTGGGGAGGTATTGTTTTTTTGTTGTTGTTGGTTGTTGTGTGTTGTTTGGGTGTTGATTGAGTTTTCTTGTTATTATGGTTTTAATGAAGGGATTCTTGGATGTGTGTTCTTTTTGGAAAAGTGTTTCATAGTTAGAGAACCAGGTTTCGTTTATTTCCCAGCGTTGATGGGATTTTAATTCTTCCTTATTACAAATGTTTGACATTGCAAGCCAGGACGTTCTCGAAGGAAAGAGTGTCCCATTTGAAAGAGAATAAACTTTCCTTGTGAAACAGTGGGATGATCGAGTATATTCATTCGTGGCTAGTATAGATGCAGAAAATGTGAGAGCCATTCAGAAGAAGGCACCAGTATTCACGATATGAAACTAAGAAAGAGGAAGCACGATGAAGAATTTAAGATGTCCAAGAAAGTAACACTTGAAAGTTCGTCATCCAGTTCAAGTATTATTCAAGTCAGCCTCACCCCCAAATCACTGCAAATAAAGCCGACTCTCGACGGCACACTTGTCACGTAGTAACGGGAGAAATTATCGGTACGACAAGTAATTTTTACATCGCAGTTACGAAGTCTTGGTCAGGATGTGTCTGAACTCTCGATTCTCCCCTCAACTCTTTATCGAACAAGAACCAGTCACTGTGAGAAGATAGCTTAAAAAATCGCGTTATCGGCTTTCTCACCTGAAGATAGAGCCTGCCGAATCCTCTACTGGGATCGAGAACTATTACCATTGGCTTCCCAACCTCTTGGGTGTTCAAGTAGCTGAAGTCGTTTCGAAGGAAATTAAACGACTCAAAATAGAGGATAGAATAATTGGTATATCTTACCACACCAACGCCAGAAACACCGGCAAGCACCAAGGTGCCAATTGGAGTAGTGTTGAAAAGATGAATTAGTGTGGCTAGATTACCGTCTTCACATTCTTTAACTGGTTTTGAAGAAAGTCTTCGAAACCTTTTCCCACCATCTGGTCCCGGTGTTCCATTGTTCAAAATGTGCCAAGAATGTTGGGTCTCCATTGATAAGTCGTATTATCAAACTATCCTGGACGATGACGATCCCAGCGAAGATTTTTACAAGCCAAAAAGAGAGGATAAGGTTGAATATCTACTGATTGTACTGCTTTCTGGAGATCATTCCCGAGAAGAATATATCCAGTTCATAAAGATCTCCCCTCTCTATATAGCTGGTTAGTAGTCATCTCATCAGTCTTCCTTCTCGGTCTCAGTGCTTACCAACAAGGTCGCTGGATGACTAAAGCCATATATTAAATCAAGATAGTTCTGTTTAAATAACAACTTAAGCTTACGCCACTTGAGTCGAGAGATCTACAAAATATCGCATTGTAAAATCAGTGTAATATAACATTCTGGAACGAATTCATGGTTTCCAGATAATCTTCAAATAATGATCTCGATTTGATGAAGGTGTTACACATGTAGCCTGACCAATAGATTGGAACTGGGGTAGAGGCAGTGTCATCTATGTTACTTTTCAGAAGAGTTAGGAGCGTTGGTTTTCTTTGACAAAACTCTTGGACTGGAACAGAAGGGAAAATATTGCTTTCGGCCATAAAGAACTTATTGACTTTTTCCATCAGCTTGACATTGTCCTAAACAATTTGGTTGTTTGCACTGATGATGATATCAAATCATCTGTTAATGCTCTGGTAGTTGTGAACGACACTGCTAAGCGTTGAATTTCTCGCATAAAAAGATTTAATGGTTTCAAGAATGATGAAACTGAGAAAGATTCCTCTAACTCTAAAATTTGTTGTGTACCAAAGGAAACAAGTCCCCTAAAGGATAAAGGGGGCCGTTTCCGGTTATATATTTAATTCATAAAAAGTGATTCTCTAATTAACCCCTATATTACTGAGTATTTAGAACATATTCATTCTGTTTGTTTTCATTTCATTTATCTGCTTATTATCATTTCAACAAGTCCCCAAATGGAGAGAGGGGACCATCTCCGGTTATAAATTCCATTCAAACAAGGTTTCTCTATTCAGCCGCAATATTATGTATTTAGAACATATTCTTCCTGTTTATTTTCATTTAATTTCCTTCTGTCGTGTGGTTTCCTCGTTGGATTCAGTAAAGTGAACAGAAAGGACAACATACCATAGGCCAGGTTCACAACATTGTCAAACAAAATGAGGTGAGAGTGTGAAATATAAGTCGATTGATCTATAATTCGGCATACTTCGCCATTTCATCAATTCAAACATGGGCGTAATGGACACGAGTCACACACACACACACACATATATATATATATATACATATATGATATATATATATACATACACACACACACACATATATATATATATACGAGTGTATGTGTCTGTGTGTGCCTACATGTATTTGAGCGTGCATGCGTGTGTGTGTGACATGTGTGTGTGGTGTGTGTTTGAGAGATACATGTTTGACAGAGAAAATATATGTATGCAGATAGTGGATGCAAATATATTGACACATTCTGCTTAACATTCCCTCACTTGTATGAGTAAGCAGATGTAAATATGCATATTCAAACGAAGCCCAACATGCATATTAAAGATACTGGATATGACATCTCTACACATTGTCTTGTACATTTTAATGGATATTTAGAGATCGACAATTGAGTTTATATATGTTTTTGTTGTGTTTGCATTTTCGCACATGATTATAACGTATATTCTTAATCGCATAATGTGTTCATTGGGAGGAAGTGAATTAAAAGTTAAACCGTATATCAAAACTGTTTTGGAGATTTGATTATTGATGATAATACCATAATTCGAAAACTTAAATACGTTAAATATGTAATAGTCAGATATATAACGACAGTTAACGATAGTTAATGTTTCTTGAAGGTATGTCTGCATCTTCTTTTCAGTTTAATTATGAAACCATACACGCCTGTAGCTCTTTTTTTTTTGTTATTGGATTCCATCCAAATGATGAACCATGTTGTACTTCGGCTCATCATTGGACTGATCTATATGCATATCAGTTTCCGCTTTGATGCTAGTTAGCAATAGGTAAATCTAGATAAAATTATAAGCTCACATTATATCAGGCTAGCGAAAGCAACATGTCTGCAAAAACGATTCATATGGAATCAGTTGCCGTTTGGAAAGTATCTCTACAGGGTAGCTCATTCAAATAGAAATAGTAAACAAATATTTCTCAAATGCCACATTACACTTTTCAACCAATGCTAGGATACACTGATTAATATAGATGTAAAATAATGCCTTTAAATCTTAATCTAGAATATTTCTTCTTTGCAGTCAGTCCAGCCAACTCTCATTCAAATCAAACATTACTCCCTTAAGGTAAGACAGACGCCTTCAAAAATGGAATCCATGATAGATAAATTTGACGCAATAGCTATAGTTGGAAGCAATTCGTGTTGAATTTGCTTGAAGAGGAATCAGAGGTTTGAAATACACTAAGGATAGATTGAATTCACAAAATGTGTAGAACGCCTCAGTTTCTGACTGGAACTAGCTGGACTTCTAGATCTTCGACACCAAATTCACAATCGATAAAAAAATATTTCTTTACCCCTCCACCACATCAAGCAACTCCATAATCTGCATATTCCACACATCTGCTATCAATTCCCTAACCAATATTCGCAAGCCCTAATATTCTCCACAGCTAAATGCCCTACAAAACTCTTATCCAGGTTTATCGTCTATATATTTTCACCATCGAATGCCCTCTTGTACCTCTATTATAGTAACCATACTCACTACTTCTGCGTTTTCCTTCCACCTTGCGCATTCACATTGCATTTCACCATAATTGTCCAGCCAACTATGTTGGCATCCCACATAATCAATCCCACTTCAGTGCAATACATTTATTACATCGACGACTGTATCGGCACAAACGCAATTCCCCATCAACAGCTCATCTTTAATAACTTCCTTAAATTCTTCAACTCTACCATACAATTCTCTGCTACACTCACCACAACATCTATCAAATGACAACACATTCATGTTTCCATTAAAACACCTAACCTGTCAGTTACGAACTCAGTAATTCGCGTGTCCTCCTCTATATCACTTCACGCCATTTCTCTCACATCAAATTGGCAATTCCCTACTCGATATATGTCTGTTTGTGCCTCCTATGTAATCGAAGCTTAGTTCCTGGTTAGCTTACATCATATGGTCACCAACATGGATACAGAATAACAGACCGAAATGCGAAAAGACGTACGACTATATGAACATTATTCCCATACCAATATGCGACTTAAACAGAAGCCAGGAATTGTACATATGCACGTGATACAGAGGACGATTTTTTTTTTATTATTAATTTACCTCATACATTTAAAAATAATTAGTTTGTTTCAAGTCAACAAAAAATCGCAGATCTTATTGCAAGTTATGGAAAGTTTTGTGGAGAATCTGATTTAGTTGATAACAAGTGTGAAGCTTAATTACTAAATAAGTCACCCAAAAAAGTGTATTTGCTGTATTTTCCTAATTCTTGTAGCCTGTTTATGAAAACAAATAAAATGTAAAATGTATGCAAACATTACCAAAACGCTTCCCTTAGATTACTGAGACAAAAGTCAAAGAACATATATAGTTAACGATAAGACAAAGAACCTGGCCCGAAATTAGTCGACTGTATAGAAGGGCTCAAATAATGCTAACCACATCACATTTAAAGACCAGAAACAAAATCCATTGCCAATTCTAAATATAGTATTATGTATCAGAGGAAAAGTGAACTGGTAATATTAATCAAACACATATTAG
>OZ024741.1:98068232-98108232 GCA_964016885.1 Eledone cirrhosa
TAATGATATATATATATATATATATATATATATATATATATATATATATATATATATATATATATATATAGGATTGGTGCCTCTGAAATAGCGATGTATACATGAAGATATGTATAGTATATTTGGCAATACATTGTATGCTTAAGTAAAAACATGTTCAAGACCTTGCGCTATTATATTAAAGTAGAGACTATGTCACTTAATTCTTTCTTCAACAAACAAAGGGAGATAAGCTGACAGATCTGTTTCACACTGTTGGTGATCATCAGAGCTTAGCACTCGCCGATGTTTGTTGAAAATTATAGATGCTGGATTCTTATAGAATTCCAGTAATAATCGGGAACTGATTATACAGAGCGATTGCCGGTCCAGCAAAGATTGGAAATTAGGATTGCTGCTCTTAAATAGCGATGTATACATGAATATATTTATAGTATATTTGGCAATATACTGTATGCTTAATTAAAAACAATTTGAATACCTTGCGCTATTATTTTAAATTAGTGACTATGTCACTTACTTCTTTCTTCAACAAATAAAGGGAGATAAGCTGACAGATCTGTTTCACATTGTTGGTGTTTGAGTTTTTATTCTTACCTCCATCTCAGGTCTTGAATCACCAACCACCCGCTTATTAGTTTTTTTAATTATGTCCACCCCATCCCATTTTTATTTACCCTCTCCCGGCTTATCACTTTTGCTAATCTATCTCCGGTGTAATTTTATTGATACAACAACTGCAGAATCTAATGATCATTTTATTTTACATTAAAATAACATTATATAAGACAGAAAAAGATCATTACAAGAAATCTCATGTTTACGAACGTACACTATACAATTACCGATTTCCCAAGCCCCCGCCCCTTTAGTCCAACCCCTCCTGTTATTTGAGCCCCGAGAGTACCACCAAACTCTCTTCCTCTCTATGTCTACCACAGAAAACTCTCTTTTAATACCTTGCTCTATATCAATTCCTACCAAACTTTACCCCCTCTATATCTAACATTGATGCACTCTCCGGCTCTCTATAAACATCTACACTTATCCCTCCCAATCCCCCTCTTTATATCTAACATACAAGACACTTTCCAAATCTCCATCTATATATCAATAAACATCAATCTTGCCCCCGCCTCTCTATATGAACTACAACAAAAATCTCCCCCACTCTATATCTAATATACAACATTTTCTCTATATCAATAATACTACAATTACCCCCTCATTACCAACAAACTCACCTCCTCTCTATATCTACCATGCAACACTCTCTTTCAATACCCCTCACTATATCAATTGCCACTATACTCTCCCTCTCTATATACCTACTACACTGTACTCTCTGTACCAATTACGTGATTAGTCGATAAAAAAGTGAAAGGTGAATATAAGACATTATCGAGAAGCATGATGTCCTAATGTTTATTAGAAAAAGAATATTTTAATCTTATTTCCGGTAGAGAGTACTTACATTTGCAACAGAAATTTGTTGGAGCCTGGCTCTTGATATGATGTTTAATAACGTTGAGGCTTTTGAGTGGAATATGTGAAACATACAGATATCTACGTCTTATCTGTTGCAAGCTATTAACGTTGATGAACGTCAACAAGCCATAAAACTTCGAAGTTTCAATTATATAGCTTTAGGTATGATTATAACTGGACGACCTTATTCTTAGTGCCGAGGATTTGCACATATGCGTATATATTTGCGTATATGTGACGAGATGTCGAAAAAGAATCGAGCCCCCTCATCTTGATTGTACCCTGAATTGATCGAGATGGAAACATTTGTAATATGCAAATACAGTTTGTATGTATATATTGCAACACTGACTTCGACACTTTTCAATCTATCTATCTATTTATCTATCTATATATCTATATATATATATATATCTGTGTGTGAGTGTTATGTGTGTGTGTGGGGGGGGGGGGTAGACCCCGACGGCTGAGCTCCGACCGTTTCGACAGCTAGATCCGAACAGTTACGATCTAGCTGTCGAAACGGCCGGAGATCAGCCGTCGGAGTATTTAACTCTTTTCGCTATTACCCACTCTACTACTCGAGTACTCGAGTATCGAGTACTATGGTGAGTTATACTCCACCTGATATCTTACCACACCTTCTTTGTTATATATATGTATATATATATATATATATATATATATATATATATAACGAAGGAGGTGTGGTAAAGAACCAGATGGACCATAACGCACCAGAGTACTCAATGCTTAGGGTAGTAGAGTGAGTAATATGAATATGATATATATATATATTTATATATATATATATATATATATATATATATATATATATATATATATATATATATACATGAGGGTTTTTCTGCCATGCAGGTAACCTTTTCGTGGGGCAGAGAATATTCATAATATGAGTGCGTGTGTGTGCATCCGTATGTGGTTGAGAGAACAGAATACACAATACCAAAGAAGAATCTTAATATTCATTGTCTGATGACAGAGACAAACAGGCGAAACTCCAGCGTAACACTTAACCTTAATAAAAATGTGTGTATATATATACACATATATGCCGGAGAGGGTTGGGCTCCTCCAGGTTCAAAAGTGCCATGTATACACAGTCTGAAGGTGGTTCTACTACTCAACAAGGAGTTATGGGATCTTTATCCTCTTTATATGGTGGCTGCAAACTCTGCTAAGAGTATTGCAATCGCTTGTCAGATTATAAAGTTTGGTGCACTTTTAGGCTACCGCCAGCCACGCGGGCCTGTAAAATATCCTGAACAAGTAATGCCTGTGCTTTGAAGGTTTTTTTAAAGTGGGGAAAGGCCTTGCACTCGACCAATCCCACTCTCTAAGCATCGAAAACTCTACCCGAAAAGGAGAACTGGTCAACATCATTTGATGCTTCCGAAGCCGCAGGGTTTTTTTTTTGTCAGAGTTTCCCTCTCCTACAAAGTTGTTATATTTGCGTAAAAAATTGATGCGTTGGAACCAATTTACCAGCTATATAACAACCTACTTATCCACACATTATATAAAATGTTTACGCATTTATTTTGTTGCTCTGACAATAAATATATGACACATATTGTGTCATACACCCCTAGAATTATCTCATATGCATAGATTATATATTATTCATGTTTTTTTAAAACAGACAATATGAAGAAAAGCTAGTGCGTTAGTACTAAATGTGTTGCACTATTTATTATTTAGCGTGGAAGCGTAGCTGTGTCATTCTGAAGTTCCATTCAAAATATGGGATTTTGCGTTCGATTCCAATCTTCGGCACTATCTGTAAGTGTGTTCTGTTATAATCATACCCAGAGCATTATAAGTGAAAGTTTGACCAATAAGTAAGCCCATAGAGCGTTCTATCATTGTTATGGCCTGATAACGGTAAACCGTCACCTTGTTTAGCAACACCTTTAACTCTGGATAATGTTATTGTATCAGCCACCGTCACCATCATTCGAACCAGGTCTCTGGTCTGAAGATATCATCATTTCATTTTACGAGTTTTAATAAAATTGAAAGTCGAATTGGTACCCAACGTCTCCCTAAACCGCTAAGAAATATTCTTTTACGTTATGAGGTCATATCCCACACAAGTCATCTACATAATTTATTCTTCTAGTGACAGCGAACAAAATACCAGAAACAGACTGGAGTCAATTGAAGTCATTTTATACTTTTATATAAAAAATGTATGCGCCATTGTAGATGTTTTTTTTCTTCATTTCTTCAGTTATGTTTAACCCTTATGGCGAACGTGCTGGATCATAGCTTACGATGTAAGATGTCATTTCTTATAAGATTGTTATATACTGCCCGGTTGTTTTCTTCAACAGATTCTGTTAAATGTCGGTTTTAAGTAATAGATATGCCATTAAGACAAACGTATGGCAATGTTTTGTTTATGTTTGAAGCAAAGAACAAGTTGATGTGTTTATAAAAATAAGTTGTTAATTAACTCAACAGTAACTTTAGACAATATTCCAGCTGTATTTCAAATCAGTTAGGGCAGAAAAAATCATGTTAGAATGAGGTATGGCACTTACAACCCCAAATAAATTCGGTTAGAGATTTACTTATGCCTCATCTTACATCAACCATCACTTTCCCTTTCCTCACAAGAGACCCAATACGTTTCGCTATAGTCGCCAACACAGGAACCTCTATACATTCGTTTGACCTAGGAATAGCTCTGAATTATCCCACAATGCTCACACTATATTTATGAAATATGAAAGCAATCTTTGTCAATGTACGAAACATTGTACCTGTGTTTCTAAATAGATGATATTACTGTATCTATGCCGATGTTTCTATAAAGATATTTTGCTCCTATAAAGATATTATGTAGAGATACGATTAGTTTATTTATTTTTTGTTTTTTTTGTCTTCTGTTTTTCATCTATATAGTTTTACTTGTCGTTTAAAATATCAGTCCGCTAAATATTTCAAACTGAAACCACGCTGAAGATATTTTTAACGATATAATGTCTACATATCACAAAAATGTATTTTTAACAATACAATTTCTACATTATTCAACCTGATATTCGTCTGAAGGCAGACCTGCTGTATATCTCAAACTGATATCTTACTGAACTTTAAAGACAGAAGTGTAATTTCTTCTAAACTGGTGAGATCAATGCTGTTGCTACTCAGATTGTATTGTAAGTCCACGTCTGCAGGAAATTAAAAAAAACATTGATCGAGACGGAATTCTAAGGTTTACAAGTCGGGGTAGGAATAACTGGGCAAAGTGTTTAATGCAAAACATAAAGAGCCAGTGAAAGATTATAATAGTAATTAGAAAATCAGATACATAGATGACCGGGGATTAAGTGGAATGGCTAGGACAAATAATCAGTGTGGTTAGTAGTATCTATATGATACAGAACATTTGTGAGCTAGTGTTGCAGAGCTTCAGATTGTAAATATGTGCCTATTATTCTGAAGAGAAAATGAGTTATATTATTAAATTATATTCTATTTTCTTCAGCGTTTAATCAACACTGACAACGTTTGTAATTCTTCAATACTTCATGAGATAAGATAGTAATCGTTTTGAAATGACATAAAAGAGCCTCCGGGGATAAAATTAAAAGTTTTAAAATATCTTGATTCCTGAATTTTCTCTGTTGCATCCTGAATTGAAAAATACAAGAAATAAGTTTCACGTCACAAGTTCATTCAGAAACTCTCAGTTGATTTGAACACGACCATTGACATTTGACACACGGACCATTGTGCTCAGGAAATATTTATTACGACATTAAATAATATCTGCCAAATGGCTTTGGTTTGAACCTTTTGTAAACTGTTCAAGTATACAGATGGTGCACTGTACTATCTTGCAAATATGTCTTTACCGGAGCTAAACTCTCCAACGAAAGCTTCATTTACTTATTCACATGGTATTGAGGTATATTGGAAAATGTCTCAGAACCTACGTTATTTAGTGCACCATATCTATGTTTGTCTTTAACGTTTTTATTTGTTTGCTGTTACATTATTTAGTAATCACATATAAACTGTCTAAAGTAGATAATTTCCCGTGGAAAAAGAATTTGGCTTTTGCTATAAACAGAAAACTTTTTTCTTAAGATTTTCTCTGATTATGTCTGTCAATTTGCCATAGACTTGTTGTTATCTATAAAATTCACCTCCAGACAATGAGTGCAACGCATTCAAAATATTTCAACTTTTACATAAAGTCTAAGTGACACTGGCACACGTGTTACAAATATGTGAACTCCACTTCTGCTTCAGTCGAAAACAAAACATTTATAATTCTTTAAGATGCATTAGTCAAGCTATAACTTTGAAGTAACACTTCATGAGTTGGGAGGAATTCATCAGAATGTGCACACAAACTGTGAGAGAGGGATTTAAAATCAAAGGTCTAGACTATTATTGGTGGCGTACTAAGATGTAACCCCCATATTGCTACACTTTCAATCACACTTGAATTGATGGTTTACACATGTACACATACACAAATACACACGTATACATGGCAACACAAACACTCTCACATAACACACTCACACACACACACACACATATATACATATATATATATAATAATAATAATAATAATGATAATAATAATAATAATAATGATTTATTATTAACCACAAGGGTTTACATAAAGTAGACATTAAGGACAGTGCAGGACAATACAGGACGGTACAAATGGGCATTAGTGCGTGTAAAAAACAAAAACAGAGGATGTAACAAAAAATAACAATGAAAAATTCCCCAATAGGGGGGAGACTTCGGAGGGACATTTGTGGAGAAAGCCCAGTAAAAGGCCACAATGACCCTGACCACCAAGGCAAGTGCCCTCGCCCAGTTTTCCACCTTTAATTTACAGATATATACTCAGAGTAGGCCCATTCACTCGGGCCATTCTGCTTCTCTCACCCATCTTTCAACAAAATGCTGGGAAGAGAGCACTTCCCTCTCTACTCTGATTTTCCTTTTCAAATGAAATTTGAAAAAGTCAATCAGAGCATCACCGAAGATGTAAGTGCTCGTCTTCAGCCCTTTCAAACGTGTCCACCATACTATCTCTTTCGCCATGGCCACCAGACAGATAAAAACTGCCTGCCCTTCCCGGCTAAAGGAGGAGGGCGGGGCAATCCTCACGATGGACTCAGATGATAGCCGGATCCGTCCTAAACGCGACAGCAGGTGTTCGACATAAACCCACAAGTCAGCAATTTTCGGACACTGGACGAGTTCGTGCAGGACGGTTTCGTCGCCCTGCGCGCATCTCGGACATGCCCGGCTGACGGCACCTCCATGCCTGTAGAGTTTATCCCAAACTGGCAAGGCTCCTCGGTAGCACTGCCAGGCCAGAGATTTCTGGAAGTTGTCCATAGGCCCTGGCCCGAAAGTTCTTCCGAAGAGATTGGCTAGTTGATTTTCGTCGACGCCTAGAGTTTCCCCAAGTACGTCGTCGCTCTTCCCCTCCACTAATCCACTATAGAACGCCGAGGTGGAGTTTCCACCGATCACATTGCCCGATTGGTCGAGGGCTGTAAGCGTCTGAAGACATTCCAGTCTCCAGGCGCTCCCTCTCGGTCTACGCTTGACCCAGGACTGCAGCTCCGTCAAGGAAACGAGCTGGGGAAATACGTGTCTAGCAAACGGCGACCACACCTGATCACCGTCGAGGAAGAGGTGGAGATGTCGTAGCCTGAGCGCGTGCCTGCGCATCATCAGCCACGGCATGCCCAGCCCTCCATGTAGCGGGTGTTGACAACAGATGGACCGCCTGACCATCGGAGCGCGTCCCTTCCACAAAAAGCGAAAGAGCAAACGCTCCAGCGCAGTCAGGCGAGGCTTAGGACAAGGTACGACGGTCAGGCTGTAGCAGATGACAGACGCGATGTACGCGTTAGCCACCTCCGCTCGACCTTTCATGGATAGCTTCCTCTCCGCCCATTTCTGGGTGAGAGAAGCCACCCTGCTCATCACCTCGTCCCAGTTTTTGTCCGTCTGGAGGTCCGGACCGAACCAGACCCCTAGCAATTTAACCGGTCCGTCCATCCAGCGTCCGATGGTCGACCCTATCGAAAGCTTTCGACTGATCTAAATTGATCAAGGACACACCCGTGCCAGGTTCCCTAGATAACCTCTCTACGATGTATCGCATGAGGTGGATGTTTTCGTGGATGGATCTGTCGGGAATGGCGCATGCCTGCGCCTCTCCCACCAGACCACCAACGACAAGCGCCAACCTCTTTGCTAACACCTTGGCCAAAATCTTGAACTCTGTGTTTAGCAGAGTTATGGGCCGGAAATTATCTATGTTATCCCCCTTGTTCGGATCCTTTCTCAGCAGTGCCACCGCTCCTCGGCTCACAGAACTGGGAATTCTCCCGTTCTGTTGCCAGTTGCAGTAGACGTCCGCCAAGAGGCCTCCGAACAAGTCTGGCATCTGTACGTAAAGTTCATAGGGCAGACCATCCAAACCAGGCGATTTACCCCTTGTGCAGCCAGTCATTGCCTCCCTTACTTCAGCGGCTGTTATCGGCTTTTCGCAACACTTCGCCTCAGTGGCCGAGAGCCGCGGCAGTCCGTCGAGGTAGACACTAAAGTCCATCCCTCGACCCGGCCCACCGCTGCCCCCGAACAGCTGAGCGAAGTGTCGCTGAAAAGCTTCACACATTTTCCCGGGATCGAGTAGCATGCGCCCGTCGTGGTCCACCAAATACCGGATCGTGGCTTTGTTGCCACGACGCCCCTCCGCCACTCGGGCCCATTGAACGGCTTTCGTCCCCTCGTGTCTGAGAGCACGCACCCTTGCTCTGACAACGCAGCCTTCGTGCTTTGCATTGAAGAATTGGTCAAGGGCCAATTTCGCCGCAAGCACGTCGGTCGCAATGCCTTTGCTAAGCGCCTCGTCTAATTTTCTAACTAGTTCTCCCTCTGCTCTATTTTTCTCTATTGCTAAAGCCTTACTAAACCTAATCGATTCTATTCTAATCGCTCTTTTCAGAGCAAACCACCACTTGTTGTTGACGATGGCCCCCGTCAACGCCCGCTTAACTAGTTCGCTAATCCGGTCTCTGTAGGCCTTGGGCGCTGGTAAGGACGCGTTTAGCTTCCAGTAGCCGGGTCCTCGTCTATGAAGCCTATCTAAGTCAAGCACACAGATCACGAATTTGTGGACTATCTTGAATTGTGGACAGCCTATGCTAGACCTATCTATTTCCCTACAAAATACTCTATCTAGATATGATCTGGATGACCCCATACGATTTGTCCAAGTCCACATTGGCACATTCGGGAAATCCAATCGGTACCTGTCAGACAGTTCAAAACGCCTGAGCAGGTTGGTGAGGCTCTTGCACCCCCCGCCCCTATCCGCTAATCCCACACAGTCCCAGTGTGCATCTAAGACCCGTTCCAGTCGCCCACTAACACTAAAGAGCGGGACGTTCCAAGAAAGGTCTCCAGACGCCGGAAGAAATCAGGCCGCCCTGCTCCTGTCGGGGCATAGACAGTCACTAGCCTGAAACTTGCCCGTCTCCGCTGGTCACGTCCAGTACCACCAGCTTACCCTCTGGGTCCAGGAAGATGGCCCGTATGGCGAGAACCAAACCTCTCAGAAAAAGCACAGCAGCTCCTCCCCCGATCCAGGACGGCTGGGAGATGCGTACACCTCGTAGCCGCCGAAGATCGGTGCGAAGGCCCGTGCTTCGGAGATTCTGGTCTCGCTGATGGCCACTACATCTATGTTTAGTGACCTCAGGTCGTTGAGCAGGTGACCCTGCTTCCATGACGACCCCAAGCCACGCGCATTTATGCTGCCTATTCTGAGTGAGGTCATGCTTAAAATAGAGTGGAAAAGATGGGAATGACCACTTACCGTACTTTTGGTAGAGGAGGGATTGTTTTTACATCCCTTTTCACTTGATCGTCTGGTGAAGGGACCGTTGAATCGTCCCTTCGGCTGGTCGTCGGGTCTTCTATGAGTATGTCCGAATATACTCTTCGATTGATAGTTCCTCCTAGGTCCCTGAAATCACAAACTTCGTTGGGGAATTTCGTTTTAATGTTTGTGTATTGTTTCTGTGCTATTTTTAGCAGTCTTATGTTAGTTGGCGTTTTGATTGGTGCTGGTATTATGTAGTCGTGTTGTGAAATGTCTGTGTTCAATTATGTAAGTCATTAGTTTCTTGTTGTGTGTATTTATTGCCGTGCATTTGTTTTTCTGGGGGTGGGGTGTGGTTCTGCTATTTTCTTGTCGTTGTTGCTGGGTGTGTGGGTTTTGTTGTTGTGTTTGCGATGTTGGTGCTTGTGGTGGTGGTGTTGAAGGTGTTGTTGGCGGTGGGGTTGTCGCCGGTGGTGATGCTGGTGCTAGTGTGGGTGGTGATGGTGTTGGTGGTGTTGCTGCTGTGAGTCTCTTTGCAGTAGACTTTACCCTTTTCTCATTTCTTTCCTCCCTTTTCAAAGGCGAATATGCTCTGCTTCTGCGTTTGTGCCTTCTTACGACCTTTTGCCATCCCTCTCCCACCTCACACTCCATGTCTGATTCTGTGAGGTCGGGAAGGGGTACCAGCTCCACTCTTTCACTTGTTGTTGTTGGTGATGTTTGCACTGGAGTCTCTGTTGCAGCTGCATTTGGTATTGCTGTTGTTGTTGTTAATATTTCCACTGCTGCTGCTGTTTTTGATTTCCGTGGCGTGGGTATGGGTGCCACGGACCTATCGTTCCTGGTTGCCGCTTGTCCTGTTGCTGGTAGCCGTGTAGCCGGTTTCGGAAGGAGGGGGTTTTCTCCTTTCTCAGGGACTTCTCGTTGCAGAAGGTGAGTCTTCGATCCACAGCGAAAGCATTTCGGGCGTTTTCCCTCAACACTTATGGGCAGTTGAGTGCCGTTATCGAAGTCTATCACATCCGGGATAGCTTCGATGTACTTCTGGTTGGTTTGGATTAGCATCTCAATGGAGGTGCTGACCCAATCTTCTTTTACTTTTTTCTGTACTTGCAGTACAGTTGTTTTGTCCTCGATTCCGACGAGGACAGACGCGGCCAGCCAAGAAGGGGCCATCCCGGGGGGGGGGGGTCAGTTTGACCCTCACAATTTTTTGCCCGCAGTAGGAGGGCACCAACACCATTTCCTCGCTCCTTAGGGTCACTACGGATTGAGCCTTTGCCTCCTGGGGTGTGGCAAAAAGTACGTCTACGGTGGCATATTTTTTGCCTCGGGTGATGTGCGTTTTCCTCTGCCACACAGACCCCAAGGCTTTTTGTCTTTGAGCCTCTGTGGCTCTTTCAACCCTACGGGATTTTGTACTTACTGTACGGTACGTGACCGTACAGTGCTGTTGGGTTTCGAAAAGTTTTTCCGCTGCCTTGCAGATTGCTCGGTGTCCAGTCTTTGTCACCATCTTCTTCGCTTCCTCTAATTCCTCATTTCTTATGAGGATTGTTTCCAAGTTTTTCGCAATACCTGCAAATGAGATTGGTTTTTCTTTGCTGCTGTTGTTGTTGTTGTCGTCAGAGCTGCTGTTACTTTTGTTGTTGCTGCAGGTACTACGACTACTGCCTCCGCCGCTGTTGCTGTGGTTGTTGTTGGTGTTGCTGCTGCTAATGCTGTTGTTGTTTATGCTGCTGGTGATGCTGTTGCGGCTGCTACTGTTGTTTTCATTGTCACTGTTGCTGTTGTTATTACGGCTGCTACTGCTATTATTCCTGACGTCAGACGAATGAACTGGGTTTTCGTATTTCCCGCACACCTGTTTCGTCGTTGTCGTCGTCGTCGTGGAGAAATCTTGCACGCTTTGCACGAGACTTTTCTTTTTTGTCGTCGCTTACGAAAGAGAAGGGAGGGAGAGAGACAATCTTCTCTCTGCTGTAGTGATGATTGAGGAAGAAGAAGACGGAATGAGTGGGAGTGACCTATGAAAATTCTTTATCGTAGCCATGTTTTTTTTGTTTTTGTTTAAAATAAATATTGGGCACAAAACCCCAATAAGCAGTTATTTAACCCCGAAGGGCCAAATAGCGGGCAGAAAGACCCCTCTCACGAGGAGGAGGGTGTTTTTGTCTACAAGTTCGTTAAAGTTTTAAACAATTAACAATTGTTATAGCGTTCAAAATTTACAATACCTTACAGAGCCGAGCCTCCGTCAATCATAGCATTCAATAATAATAATAATAATGATTTATTTATTAACCACAAGGGTTTACATAAAGTAGACATTAAGGACAGTACAGGACAATACAGGACGGTACAAATGGCCATTTCTGCGTGTAAAAAAAGAAACAGAGGATGTAATAATAGAACAATGAAAAAAAACCCAATAGGGGGGAGACTTCCGAGGGACACTGGTGGAGAAAGCCCATTAAAAAGCCACAGTGACCCTGACCACCAGGGCAAGTGCCCTCTCCCAGTTTTCCACCTTTAATTTGCAGACACATACTCAGAGTAGGCCCATTCAGTCGGGCCATTCTTGCCTCTCTCACCCATCTTTCAACAAAATGCTGGGAAGAGAGCACTTCCCTTTCTACCCTGATTTTCCTTTTCAAATGAAGTCTGAAAAAGTTAATCAGGGCATCACCGAAGAGGTAAGTGCTCGTCTTCAGCCCTTTCAAACGTGTCCACCATACTATCTCTTTCGCCATGGCCACCAGACAGATAAAAACTGCCTGCCCTTCCCGGCTAAAGGAAGAGGGCGGGGCAATCCTCACGATGGACTCAGTTGATAGTTGGATCCGTTCTACACGCGACAGCAGGTGTTCGACATAAACCCACAAGTCAGCAATGCCTAGACACTGGACGAGTGCGTACAAGACGGTTTCGTCGCCCTGCGCGCATCTCGGACATGCCCGGCTGACGGCACCTCCATGCCTGTAGAGTTTATCCCGAACTGGCAAAGCTCCTCGGTAGCACTGCCAGGCCAGGGATTTCTGAGCGCGTGTCTGCGCATCATCAGCCACGGCATTCCCAGCCCTCCACGTAGAGGGTGTTGACAGCAGATGGACCGCCTGACCATCGCAGCGCGTCCCTTCCACAAAAAGCGAAAGAGCAAACGATTATATATATGCGTTGAAATGTCCCTGATCTCCAGCAGACAACTGAAGAAGGGATTGTCCCCCGCTTGTGCTTTCCTTTCAATTTTTAAATACACTTTATCAAGCAACCACACAGCTCCCTGTTTCTACCCAATATATATATATATGTGTGTGTGTGTATATATATATATATATATATATAAAGTAACAGTCTAATATTGGCAGCAATTACTTTCATTATTTCCCCACCCTCTCTCACTTTCTATTTTTCTATTGCTCACACTTTCTCTTTCATTCAACATTGGCTACATAATTGTTTCTACATTTGGCACAATACCAGCAATTATCCAGTATATTACTGGTACTTTATTTTATCGACCCCCGTAAGGATGAAAGGCAAAGTTAACCTCGGTGGGATTTGAACTCAGGGACGTAAAGGGACGGAACTATGCTAGAAAGCATGGCATCCAACCCTCTACCGATACTGCCAATTCACCGCCCTACATAATACAGTGAGAAAGGTTACTGAGGACAACACATTCCACCCATTTTTCCAGAAATAGACAGACCTTGAGCCAGGGTTTAGTAAACGTTTCTCATAAAAACCAAATTGATATGCCAGTGAAACGTCAAAGGCCAGCCAATATAACAAACATGGAAATTAGGAATATTTTTTAAATCATCCGTTTGCCATATGTCATTGATGTGTAGCTTCATAACCAACGTAAATGAGCTGACATTATGATGAAATATGTTGCATTCTTCAATTAAGTGTCCATTATTGAGTTTCTTTCTTTGTTTCTACATATATGAGATACGGTACACCTTCCTAATTAAACGAGGGTCGGATGAGATTGATAAGAGATTGTTTTACTATTTCTATTAGATGAAGTGACAAGTACAACTTGTAACTAGTGGTTGTTTAATTTATTTATTTTCTTTTGTCGGACATTTTCTAGACTCTAACCGTGTTTTAGTTGCAATGCGATGTATTTTCCATCTACCCATTGTTTCCACTATGAAGATTCTATCTATACGATCTGTATCTCCAGCCACCATCTCTCCCAGTCGCATCGAATTCATACTTCTTATACAATTTATTAGCAGATGTCTACCTGTTTAGTTAAAACATTCGTTGTCCGAGCATTGTTTTCACTGTCAAATTTCAATGAATTAAAATGTTTCCATCATAATTAAGGTTGGACCCAAGCGTTATGAATGGGATTGTGTACACTGAATTTATGTTGAAACCCGTTCTGAGCACTGTATTTGAAGTTTGATAGAATAAATTGGCCATTCGGTTTAATTTCGTTGCAGAGAGTTAGGTACCTTAGTTTTTCTCACCAGTCATAAATTCGTACGAACTATTCAAAATCCGAGGAAACACTAATAGCATTTTCAAATAAATGTGAACCGGAAGCTAAAAATATTTCTGGTTTTCTGGGTTAATGATTGTTTCACTTTCTCCTACACTAGTACACAGGGAGTAGGCCTTCTACATCGAGGGCTACTCTTATGGGGGATTAGTGCACTATTTTGCATTAAAATTGCCCTACAATTTGACCTCCACATCTAGGAACCACACAAAGGGTTCTGTGACATCACTGACGACGTATTTGTTCCATATCCACAATTATACTACAGTAAGGATCATGCGTCTTGCCACGCCACTTGGACTGCCATCATTAAGAGGAGCATAGATCTGGCCAATTTTCCGTCACAACTGGAGCTTGTTGGCCCCGACTGCGAGGATGGTAAACAACTAAACGTGATTATCCGTTTCTAAGTTGAAATGTGCAAGTCACTCATCTGGCACCTCAAATGCCGCGACAATTGTTCTGGAGACAAACTTTATATTTTCCAATACAAGACCCATAAAACCAACTTTCTGTTGCACAAGAGCAGGTAAATTATTACAGTTAATTTTGGTGTGATAATAGAGTCTTAGAATTAACAAATTAGAACATTTAGATTCGCCTCAATAATATGCTAAAATTTTACCAAGATATACTTTACTGCAGCCTCTGTATTCTTGAAAAAATAAGCTCATTAATTATAAATAATGGGCAATTGCATTTCACCTTGTCCGGTACAGATATCTAATCTCCATCAGTTTCACTTCCTCACCTTATAACTTGGCGTCCTCTCATTCTTTCTGTAAAAGATCATCTGTGCACAGCAAAATGGTCTCCGCAAGTTCAAATGCATGATAAGCCGTCTATAATTTTATCTGGTTCATGGAATATAAAAGTTCGTGAATTTTAAAAAAATGTTTCCATAAAAGAATGTAGATGCCGTGACCAGGATTCGAACCTGGGTTACCACGGCCACAACGTGGGGTCCTGACCTCTAGACGATCACGGCTAACATCCATCTCTGCTAAGAAAGCGCAATATAGCTGCTTATAAAACAAATAATTGAAACGCAGCATCGATGCAGTGAATCTCTCTCTCTCTCTGGAATGTAGCTCTTCTATACTTGATGTCTTCGTTAACACTTTAGAACAAATTTGGTAGGGGATAAAAAAATACATTTAACTCATATCGAATTCATAACCAGCAGTGTATGTCTTGAACAATTTTGAATTATTTTTCCTTCTTTTCCATTTCTGTATGTTGCTTTCAGTGAAGCATCAGCTGCGCATCTAGCTTTTTTGCATTGCTCCGATCACTAATAGAGAGTATATACCTGGAAGCACTTGTAAAGCAAATGAAAATTGCAATCATTAGAACTGAACATACCAACGTTGAGTTACAGAAAGAGTCAGTTTGTTTCGATAAGTCTTGCTAATGTGTTTGTATGCATATAGGCATACTCGTTTTGCGGCTAAGATACAACGGAAGTAGTGTGTTAGATTCCTAAAATGATATCGGTCTTCATAATTACACTTATAACACTCCTACTTATAATCATGCACATACATTTGTTACCAGAAACTTTGCGTACGCTCACTACTAAAAACTAGAAGAAAACTAAAGTATTACATTTAAGTTCATACATAGATATTATTTTGCATTACAACCAATATATATAATTTGTTTAAATCATTGATTTAAACAATAGCAAATATTTAGCGATTAACATAACCTAGTAATTAGGATCATGTGTTCTATGTATTTAGTTAAAAGCAATTAGTGTTACTTAGTAATTACAAGAATGAGTGAGAAGAAAATACACAATGGCGCATATATAGTATTAAAAAAAGAAAATAATGTTGGCGCTAGCATATTTGATATAGTGAAACAAGGAACGTTATGTAATTCAAATTCGACCATTTGTGATGACGAAAATGTCATTTCCTTACAAACTGATTCTGGTAGAAACAAACCAAAAGCAGTACAGCAATTAATATTAAGTAAACACTAATTAAACGTGTTCATCTGCACGATGAAATAGTTGTAAAATCTAAATAAATAACTTGAATGTATGAAAACATACTCTATTTCTCGTTCTTTCTTTATATAAATTTGAATGTCTGATAACTGTTGTGGTTTAAAGCATCTAACCTGTATCTGGAAGATTTGGAGTTCGATTACTCATAGCAGCCAGTGGCAATTTTTATCCTTCTATAAGAGTCTTCACATTTTTCTCATAAGCTACTTTGCAGCATCTTCGCGCATGAGCATTCCATACTTTATATTAACTGTTGCATTTTTATTTACTTATGGGAACAAAGTAGAATGAAAATAACCAAAAATTAATAAGAATTCGTTTTCATTTATCTTAAAGAAGATTTAGTCCATTTCTATTTAATGCAAAATCTTGTGAGTATTAAGTAAAGTAATTATCCATATTCAAACTTCTATTACAAACTAGCATATCAAATTAGAAGTCGTAAATTTATACTGAACGTCAAAGAAATGCCTCATACTTAATTTGCAAACATTATTTACAAGTAGGATAAGCATGCTATGGTTTTGCATGAAGATTAGGAACCCAAAATACCCTGCTTTCTTCGTTGATTTAGGGTCATTTTGTATGAGGAGGAATAGGCAATTATGTTTTATTTGACAAGAAAATCTGAATCCTTAATTCGAGATGAGAGAAATAGAGCAAATACGATCAATTTATGAACATGTTCCTTTGAGTTAGAAGAAATGTCAAAACAGATTCGTAGGAAAAGTCGATAGACAGGCCAATGAAAAACTGGCAGAAATATAGAAGATAATAGTTTACAAAGAAATGTGAAATGTGTTGACATAATATAGAAAATCCATGAGTTCATCCCTGAAGAATGAGCTGGAGCTGGGGCAGCTGTATTGATAGGTTTATAGAAATTGGCAGTAAAATAAATATCGCACGTTAGAGATGTTTTATGTTAATGTTAATTGTTGTGGGAGGGAGTGGGGAGGAAGTAATGACTGACGTAATAGTATGCGATTAAAGTATTTGGCTCTGAAACCTGTTGAAATTTGGTAAATGGTGCCGTATAAGAAGGTATTACTGAAATACTTCCTAATAGAATTATCACCTTGGTTCACCTGCTTTGTTATGTCACTTCTATTCTGATAGTATCCTAGTGCATGGTGTTAGAGGACATAGATGTTAAGATGTTGAGCACATTTACAAATGGAAAAAAAGATCTATATTCCAGCAACACGTCTTCACAAATAAACTGATAGAGTTGATCTTAACTTAGTCATGTGTCTATGTTGAGCTAACTTGTTTGATCGCAGTATTTGTACTTTATTTAACTAAAATGGGGCTTAAGATACGCTATTCAGAAACTAGCAGATGAGTGTTCAATTCCTCCAGATGGCATAGATGTGTTACAAGAAATGGGAAATAAATAAAAGGAAACTGCATCTTGTGTATATGAGTACCACCAAGCAACCTTTTCATAAATTTCTATATGACAAATAGCACGTGCTTAAATCCGCTGCAACAATTCCATTGGGTGCGTTACAAAACACTCGTTTCTTGTAATTTGACTGCAAGAAGAAGTAAGATACCAACATTCTCTAGGAATATTACATTAATACATAAGAAATAAGATTCATATCTAAAATATGATTCTCTTTAGCCATATAAAGCTTTGACTGATGTTGTTCATTGTCAATCAAAATATCACTTCATATTGGAGACTAGTCTGAGAGCTGCAGGATACCTCCAGGCAGGCTGACAAAGCATTGTCATTTTACCCTTCACTTAAACCATTTTACTTCACTTTTGTTAATAATATCGTTGGTTAAATGTTTAAAATTACTCTTCCTAATCCACTTAATTTTACATTGAATCTTTACGCCTAATCAAATTGAACCGAAACTTGATAAACCTTAAGAAGCCTATGACGTAGTGATGTTTACAAAGAACCAAACACAAATGTTTTACACAGTATCGGTAGAGGGTCAGACGCCAAGCATAGAGTTATGGCCCTTGCCATTCAGAGTTCAAATCCTGCCGAGGTTAACTTTGCCTTTCCTCCTTATGGGGTCTATTAAATAAAGTACCAGTAATACACTTAGATAATTGCTGGCCTTGTGCCAAAAGTAAAAACAATTATATCCTATATTTTAACATTCAAAAGCAATGTTGTATCATATATGTAGTGGATTATATTTTGTCAGAGATACGGGACCTACTTACCTTTTACAAAGTGGTGAAAAAAAACTTTGTCTCATCAAGCATAACAAAAAGAATATCAGTAACACAAGAAAAGTGAAATGAGTGCGGCTAAAGATGGCAAATCGTTTGTTGACTTGGTTCGAGTAGAAGGTTACCGAGTACATTATGACACACCCTCTGTTTCAAGTGTCAGCTATTTTAAAGCTAGATTTAAAGTGAGGTAACTAAATATTGCAAAGGTATTTTGTCCGTCAATCTAATGATATGAGTGTAGAAATGATTAATTGTTGAAGAAATTCATTTCACAACAACGCGATATCTGATTCAATTCAACAGCGTTACACATTTGGTACATATCATCAAACTTAAAACTAGGTCGGGCTTGTGAGTGAAATTTGGTAGAACGAAAACTTGGGAATTTCCTCACAGGGACAAACGTCTTTTTTCTTAACGGGAACATTTCTTTAATACAATAATGAGTAACTACATGAATGAATGACTATAAAATAATTACAAAAAAACACTACAGCTAGTTAAAAACAGAAAAGAAAAGGAAATGTAAGGGATCTAGAGCCACATAAGAATGGGAGGGGGAAGGGGTGATGGTCTCTAGGCCTAGAGCATGCTAGTGTTGGTGCTGCGCCCTGCGACACCTGCTGCGACAGCTGCCCTATCTCGCGGGGCTCTTCCCTAAGACGGGCTGCTAATGTTCCGATCATGTGGAGGAGCGCGGCAGAACGAGGCGGGGGGTTACACCTGAGGTCTCGATGGCGACAGGTACGAAGAGGAAGCGGTCCGGACAATTTGTTTTTTTTTCTTTTCTCTGCTTTGTTGGCCGCAGTACCGGGGTTTGTGACCGAATTCAGTGACAGATTTAATATGTTGCACGGTTTGAGACTACCAACTAAACCGTGGAGCCTTTAGTAGTACTTAGCAGCCTCGCTAAATCAACTAGTAAGGAGCATCAGTGCTGAACTTCCTACTCTTTATAGGCCAATGTAATATTTTTCCCATCCATCTTCATCTCTATAATCAATATAATCAACGTCTTCATCACCGTCCTGATTCTCAAGATATTGTACGACACACTTTAGAGATAACCATGATTAATATCTGACGGCTCTCATTAGCGATTATCACCTGCCACCTTCATCCCTCTCTCTCTATCTCTCCAATAACCCTCTTAGATCTCTTTTCCACTAGCCGTTCAATATATATTAGCAAAGACTCTAAAATAAAATGGCGTTAAATTTATTTGCAAAGTAGTAGTGCGAGCTGAAATCAGATAGATACATATTTGTAACATTGGTATTTTATATTTAGTTTAATGCTCTTGATTTCTGGGTATAGCTCGTATTTTCAATTTCTAAATTCACTTTTTTGGATGGTGTGTGTGGGGGGGGGGCATTTGTTCTGTTTATGTATACACACACATATATATATATATATGTGTGAGAGAGAGAGAGAGAGAGAGAGAGAGAGAGAGAGAGTGTGTGTGCGTTTATATTTGTTTATACGTATATATTGAACAGATTGAGACCAATTTAATGGAAGATGGATGATGGGAAATATGGAAAAATAAACAGGGAGTACGGGTGGTTCGGTCGATAGCATAATTAATACGCAAAAGAGAAGTCGCCAGTTCTTTTCATTTCACTGATGAAATGTTTTGTCAATGAATAAGACACTTAATCAAATGACCCATTCTGTCAAACCGAGAATATCTCCTTTAAAGTAGGAATAGGTTGTCTTCGTTCGAAAGCATAGCGCTATAAATTTTTATCTATTTCGTTAGTCCACTGTGCTGAGTTCATGTCATCTTGTAGGAATGATGAAACGAGAGATTGAGATATCATGGTCTTATCTAGATATTTATAGTTATGATTTCTTATTAGTTAAATATGAGCAGATAATTGTGGTGATCTTTTGGACGAACGTGATCATCTTTACACACACACGGAATTGAAAGTGAGCGAAAGAGGAAGAAAATGAGAGAGCGATAGAAAGAAAGAGATACAGATATATATATATATATATCCTCTTCCGACCACCGCTTCTTGGATTACCCACACGCGTTTTGACTTCCAACCAAAATCTCCATACATCCGTGTAACTTACCACTTTTCAACCATCCTCTAACACCATCACCTATATAACTCACCCACACACACATCCCAAAACAAATTTTTTTATCCACACGCCACCCACACCCACAACACGCTTAAACCACACACACGTGCTTCCCACCACATATTTACACCCTCAGCCCCCTGATTCCTCTCCCCCCACCCCCTATCCACACACGCACAGACCCTCCGACACACAAAAACACCCCCCACACACACCTTCCTGAACATGCAACCCCGTTCTTCCCCCAACCCTCACTTTCACATACACACACACACACACACACGCACACCTAACCACACACCACCTTCAGCCCTCCTCGCTCGGACACCCCGTCTCCCTCTCCCCACTCCACCCGCCTCCACCTCTACTCACCCCACACCCTTCCACCACCTGTTTACCCCCCTTTTAATTTCAGTTTATTTTGATCATGCCTTTATTTTTAAATGTTCTCATTCCTTGTATTTTGATCATGCTTTATTTTTATTTATTATTTATTATATTTTTGTCTTTATTTGTTAATTTTTCATTCGCACCGTTTCCTTTCGCTATATGTCTCTCCACCACTCCCCTACACACCTTTTGAACTCTTACCTGAAGAAGGGCTTATGCCCGAAACGTCGTCCTCCACCTACCCCCCACTCTCCTGAGCGTGAATCTAATAAACATTTATCGTACTGCCTCTCTGTTCTGTCCCTGTTCAATTTTTTATTATATATATATATATATATATATATATATACAGAGAGAGAGAGAGAGAGAGAGAGAGAGAGAGAGAGAGAGAGAGAGAGAGAGAAAGAGAGTAATTTAATATAATGCAAGAATACAGCAAAAGCTTGTGACGTTATAGAAACTCGACTGAAACAAGTAGATAGATATATGTACGACAATGGAAAATAGAATACAGAGGTAGAGGAGGAATCAGTTGGGAACTAAAAAGTTTCATTGTTTCAATCGTTAAAGCACCAAACGAAATGTCATCGTTATATCGTTATAGCTCTTTGTGATAGCTCAAATATCGACAAGTTTAACTTTGCTGTTCATTTCTTCCTACATACCTTTGTAGACAACAGACAGTTTTAACATTCATATAAGCATCCAATATGGAATTATAATATCTGAAGTTTGATAACTTAGAATGCATACGTAATGTGTAAAGAAGTGAACATTAAAATATAATCTTCACCAAGAAGTATGTCATGAATGAATCAAATATTTCTTAAGATGGCTCGGCATTTAAAGATATGCTCATAAAATGTAGATATAGCAGAGGCGAGATATAATTCTGCTTTCCATGTATGTATATTATATATATATATATATATATATATATATATATATATATATATATATATATACATATATATATATCCTTGTGTCAGAAAGATGGGTGGTTTGGATGGGTGTGTCTCTAAATACCTGGTGAGAAGCAATGTGGCTATCACATTTAGTTCATTTACATTTTATCTTTCTTTTCGTAACCTACTCGTCTTTTAGATGTATTATAGATTTATTCAATCTCTTACTCTATCTAGCTTCTTCCACCATGCATTTAATCTGTCTCTCTTTCTTTCTTTCAATCTCACTCTCCCCCTCTCCCTCTCTCTTGCACTCTCACTCTCTCCATCTATCTATCTATCTTTCTCTCATGATATATATATATACATATTCATATTCACACATAAAGGAAAGCAAACAATTACGCACAAACACACACTCATACGCATATTCTCTGCTATATGGCGAACTTCACCAGCCTCACCCTGTCTCACAGTCGTTCGGTATGAGCTCTCTAACAGCAGCACCACTACCACCACCATCTCCAGAAGTTCTAAGTTACTTACATCACGTCTGTCTGCCAGTGAACACACATCATCTATCATTATTTACAACCATCTCATCACAGTATCCGCGTAATCCATCATATTTTGTCACTTGTTCGGGTTTGTTTGCAACATCTTCCTCTGTTAATGCTTCTGTTTGAACCTGTCTACGGTTTCATTATAATTCGCATGATGGTTTTGTGTGTTGATAAGGAGTCCCTTCACTACCCGAATGGGTTCGCATTCGAGTTTGATTATATATGGTGCATTTCTTTTATGAATGCATTTTCTTTTTACACTTCTCCCTATAGAAAAACATGTACCATAGAGAACTAAGTCTGTCGAATTACCTCAGCAACAGGAGTTAACTAATGAAATAACTACACATCCTTACTTCAGCCTATTACTATATTTGTTCCATTGGGGTGGAATACGTTAAGCTGACGTGTACAGTGTACGCAGGCCATAACTCTTGTGGGGCTAAGAAGTTAACGTTTTGCAACTAAGTGGATTTCTCTACGTGACTCATTGCTCAAATATCGTCTACCACAAACTTCGGTTGGCCAAAGTGTGAATCGTTTAGTAGGCGAAATCTGTGGAAACTTGTCAGCTATCCGGTGCTCTTCTTGGTTGGTAAATATAATACATTGCCCGGTTTAAAATCTCAGCTTCGCCATTGCAAATATTCGATCCAGACCCTCGGCTTGAAGATACATTTTTCTCTCCCCATATGTGTCTAAGAGGCAATGAAAAATTGCTGTGACGGTTGGCCTTCAAGTACAATAAATCATACATAATGTTCGCTTTAACGAAACCATCTGATGCACCACTAAAACGTTGGATTAGCATAGGAATTATTTTTATTCTCAATTCAGAAGTTATGGATCAAACACCAACAACGAAATTCCAGTCGTTACCTTGCGAACATTTTCTACGGAAACAGTTTATGTAGGACTACATTATTCAAATTTCAATGGTCTTTCTAAAGACAGCTGAGAGTGAAGTTAATGAAATTTAACTTTTATTCATTACCAGACCTGTATGTGCGAAGATCTTCCCTCGTTGGCACCCAACAAACAACTACATAGAGCAAGAGTGATGAATCTTTTTAGTGCCACAACTAAATTGCAATTAATTAAGAACATGCATCAATTCTGGGAGAAATAATTAGCCATTCATTTATTAAATCCATGGGTGTGTATATTCTGTTAAATAATTATATAATTATTTAACAGAATATACACACCCATTATATATATATATATATATATATATATATATATATATATATATATATATATATATATATATATATAATATATAAGAACAAAAGATGGTTAAAAGAGTTCCATGTATTTTATTATGCGCATTTCAAAAACAAATATCATCATGCAATAATATTTGTGTTTTCATCAGATAAAACAGGAAGACATGATATGAAGGTTAAAAAACACTTGTGGATAGTTCAGTTTTAAATCAACATATGAAAAGTAGTTTTAGATTGATGTGTGATATTGGGAAAAATAATTTATTTAGTGGGGGGGTTGGAAAGGATGAAAAAGAGGAGGAGATGAGAGTAAAAACTATCGCAAATAACTTCTCCAATCCAATTCCTTCTATAGATAACACTAGGTCACTCATTAAGAATCTCTCTAATCGCAATTGCAATTGCCCTATTAAAAATAAATGTCCTCTCAACAACCATTGTCTTGATAAAAACTTAATTTACGAATGTAAAGTTATAACTGACACCAATTCCTTCACCTATTTTGGCTCCACTTCCACCTCTTTTAAAGCTCGTCTTTATAACCATCATTCGTCTTTTAAATACAAACTTAAAAGAACCAACACGGCTCTCTCAGAACTCATATGGTCCTTGAAAGACAAAAATATTAAATATAGCATCTTTTGGAAGAAGGTTTCTTCTGCGTCTTTATACTTGAACAGTTCTCTATCCAAAATTTGCAATCTCTGTCTAAATGAAAAATTTACCATTATTTCTAATTTAGATTCTATAATAAATAGACGCACTGACTTGTTTTCTATCTGCTTGCATAAATTCCATAAAACATTTCACAAAGTATACAGCTAAGATTAAATTCTTTATCAATTTAGAATCTTTTTCTCAAAGGCACATATATATATATATACACTTCTTTTAAAAATATACCCATCTTTCTACCTTATTTCAAAGGTTATTATACATTCTATAATACTTGTTACTCATTCTACATCGCCCCTATTTATCACTTCCCTTTCTTCTCTTCTTCTTTTAATGTCTAACCCCTAATCTGTACCTTTTCTCACTCTTGCCTAACATAGAATCAATTATTACATAATACAATACACTCTTACTCTATATCAACTTGTAAAAATCCTTCGTAAACATATACACATTTTTTTGACGTTAGATTATTCATCCTCAATTCATTATCTTTTCTCCCTTTCATCTAACTCATTCATGCTCATCTCAATATTTCCTTACTTAAATAACCTGTTATTCCTTTTAATAATACATATCAACATTTTCTTAACATCGCACATATTATTAAACCTTAAATATTATTATTCTCAATACATATTAACATTTTCTTTTTCATCGCACATATTATCAAACCCCTCAATATACAAACCTTAACTTGACATTATTTTTCTCTTCGTTAATTTTCAAATTCTTTTAATTTATACATTATCTTCCAACGGTTTTCAACCTCTCTATGTAAAACAATATATCTTTCTCAGTTATAAAGCTATCTCTCCCTCTCTATCACCCATCTCTCCTCCTATATCATCCTTCCTCATTATACTCCTCCCTCTCCACTTTTTACTCTCATCTCCTCCTCTTTTTCATCCTTTCCACCCCCCCCCTCTAAATAAAATATTTTTCCCAATATCACACATCAATCTAAAACTACTTTTCATATGTTGATTTAAAACTGAACTATCCACAAGTGTTTTTTAACCTTCATATCATGTCTTCCTGTTTTATCTGATGAAAACACAAATATTATTGCATGATGATATTTGTTTTTGAAATGCGCATAATAAAATACATGGAACTCTTTTAACCATCTTTTGTTCTTATATATTATGTATACTCCAGTCCTACAAACTGTAGAGCGCTTCTTATCCGATATATGCATTGCTTTATTGTACTACAATAAAACTCACCTCCTACATATATATATATATATATATATATATATATATGAGAGAGAGAGAGAGAGAGAGAGAGAGAGAGAGAGAGGGCAGAGAGAGAGAGGGGGGTGAGAGAGATAGTGAGCCCACACCGTCAGATTTGACGATAATTCACATATATGCCAATAGTTATTCATGATGCATGCGAAAAAATTACGATGTTTAACGCTCCGGCAATGGATGAATTGAAGTAGAATGGGGGAGGCTGACTATTTAGAAGGATAATGACCATTCGAATCCTTCAAAATATACGTCGTTAGGTAATTAGAGACCAATATTATATTGACGTGTGTTAGTATTACAATTGCTTTAAATATATAACATTTAACACGATAGAGATATGGCCGTTGACTGGACACTCATATAGTTCAAATAATGCTGGTTCAACTTTTAAATAAACTGCGTTCATCTTTGCTTTATCTAAATCCATTTTAATGCATATTTTTCTGTCAAATCAATATCTCTCTCTCTTTCTCAGCACAATAGCAGAGCAGCATCAATGAGAAAGAAGCAGAGGGCGTTTTATAAATTTTTGTGAAAATGATGGGTAGATATAAAGAGAGAAATACATAGCGAGAGAAGAAATAAGTGGAGTGATAACCTACATATAATTTGTGAAAGGACAGAAAATTAATTTATATATACCCGATGCACGATTCGCGTCATTAAGTAAGTACTCCTTATTTAACTATACACTCTTCCCAGTCGTTTTCGAAAATACATCCATAAATATATCAACAAGTCTGCTAATATGCAAATCAGGCCGATCAGTCACTGTATACTTTTGAAAATAGCATATATGTTCACTAGCTCTGACAGTTGGCAGGTGAACAGTGAGCTGTACTGATGAAGGGTGATACCCAGAAATATTAGAGTCTGTAGTTCTGTTCACAGGCCAACACAAGAGCAAGAATGAAGAGTTCATTCTACTGACATTGGTTTGAAAAAATGAGGTGTGTGTGCATAATTGCAAACGTTTCGAATTTTACTATTAATATTCGAAAAACTTGGATTATATTTATATATATATATATATATATATATATATATATGTGTGTGTGTGTAGATGCACTCAGGGCTTCGAACTCACTCCCACTGTATAGCAACTTGGACACTTATCAGCTTGGGCACTTATCAACTTGGGCACTCATCAGCGACAAAACTGTTCCCGATAAAATATGTATCACAGACATGAAAAAATAAGTTCATATGGTCGATTTAATCTCTTCGCGGCGATCTCCTATCATGGCTGTAGTTTAGTGCCTGGAACCAGTGAAGAAATAAAAGAATAAATGTATAGTCAATTAGAAAATACGTCAGTGGGCAGATTCGAATGTGTATGAAGGTTGAAGGGTCTTCACCACTGGCACAGACGCTCCCTTGTTTGGCTCATACTGGCATTTATTCTGTTTATCTGCTTTTATTCGTTCAGCTCCCAACACACAAAATAAACGTTTTATTAAAAACAACAAACGAAAAGAAAAGCCTAAAACAGCTGAGAGGTACTTTGTAGACACTTAAGCTACTTATTGAGTATGTTACTCTATCACAATGCCTTTGCTAAATGAAGCATACGAATGTGTTAACCGTATTTTTCTTGCTGTTTTTAGGTGGTGTTTTTGTTGCTGTTGTTAGTATTTTTTTGTCATTTAACGAGTGACATTTTCAGCAGTCTTTGTAATTATCTTATATTGATATCTAAATTGTTATCGTTTACTCTGTCATGATTTTCGCGTGATGTGAATAGGAATGGCATTTTAAACAAGTTTTCTTCCATTCCATATGTTCCCCCTTCCTCCCCACCTTTTGTTTTTGGCTTTATATCGTTTTAGTGATTGTTTGATTGTTGTTGTTGCTACTCCTGCAATTGTTGTTGTTATTCTGCAGTTTATCGCCTGGCTTTTATTCTTTGAAATCAATTCTTGTTGGTTTGCATTTGTTAATATGGTACAATGTTCAATGTTCAATTCTGTTTCCCATTTTATTCTTATATATTTATTATTTATTATTTTTTTCGTGTGGGTCTGCTTTATATTAATAGAAACAGTGATGATGATAATGATGATGATGATAACGATGCTGAAGGTGGTGGTGGTGGTGGTGGTGGTGGTGGTGATTCTGATAATGGTGATGGTTTTTGTGATTGTGGTGATTGTGGTGGTTTTAAGAGTGGGTGTGGTGATAATGATGATGATATGCTGCAAGGGAAGAAGAAGAAGATAACAATGGAAATTAAAATAATAAAAACAATAACCAATCGATAAGAATATCAGTCGTAGTATCAATAGTAACACTATTGAGATTACAATGTGATTTATTATTGAACTGACTATATTTTTATAAATATTAACATCATAATAGAAAGAAAATCGAATAATAATGGTAAATGTAGCTGATAATAACAACACCATAATTATCATCATCAACAATATCATCAACATTATCAGCATCAACTTAATAATCATCATAACTTCCATCATCATTTACAACATAAACATCGCCATAATTAGCATAAACATTGTCAACAAAATTATTAAAACCATCGTTATCACGATCATCATTATCATCGACGTCGGCGGTGGATTGCCAGTATCGGTAGAGGGTCGGACGCCATGCTTTGCAGCATAGAGTTACGGCTCTTTATGATCTGAGTTCAAATCCAGCCGAGGTTAACTTTGCCTTTCATCCTTACGGGGTCGATAAAATAAAGTACCAGTAATACACAGAGATAAATGCTGGCCTTGTGCTAAAAGTAGAAACAATCATCATCGTCGACGGCGTCTACATCTTCATCATCCTCATCCTAGTGATCATCATCATCAATGTCATTATCGCCATAATCATAAGCATTACCATCAGCACCATATCCATCATCAATACCACCAGCGTCATTGTGGTTATTCATCATCGGGTGCTGTAGCAGCACCACCACCACCACCACCAACATTATCATCAATATGAACGTTATTATCATCAGCATCATCAGCATCATCATCATCATTATCATCCCTCATCCTCCTCCGCTTCCTCACCATCATCGTCATCATCAACATCATTATCATCATCATCATCATCATCATCATCATCATCACCCCCATGCTCTCACCCCCTCCCCCTCCTCAGCAGCAGCAGCAGCATCGTCGCCATCGCCCCTCTCCAACCCCGCCTCCTCCTCATCACCATCAACACCGCCAACAACATTATTATCACAATGAGCAACATTAGTAGCACATATGGTATAATTATTTATTCAGCTGTGAACATTTTTGCAATGTTTCAGCACAGACAAATTAATTGTTTTCAATGTTTTGTACGATCATTGACAAGAATTTCAACAAGACAAAAGCACCTACATACACAAACATATCGTTTAAATATATTGAAAGAGAATATGAAAACCAAGTAAATTAGTGTGTAAAAACGATATATATGTTGAGAGGAAGGTCTGAAAAATTTGGTGTATTCTAATGATTGCATGTTATTGTTTGTATGGGTATCGAGACTATTGAGGTAAAATAAATTGCATATATTTTTATTTTTATTATGAGGGATCGCTAGCGGCTACAATCCATTTCAGAACCCTATTGACCGTTTGGGGGTAGGAAATATGAAATAATCAGCCCGAGGACTGTCTCGTATGCATGCAGAAATGTGGGATCAGCAAAAAAGTATCAAAAGGCCAGCTGGCAACTATTAATACAGGTGATAGATTAAATCTAACATCTAAGTAGGACATGACATGATTTGAACACCGAATTGAATGCTCCAGAATAAATATGGCAAGGCATCTATGACGTCCAGGTGAGTACTCTGTTTTATTGACCTTTAAAGGCTGAAAGGTAAAGACGACGTGAAGTAACAGTCCCCGTAAAGTCTAATTAAACTGTATTGTATGATGTCAAATGTTTAATGTCAACCGTTTCATTGACCTTGTTAGTCGTATCATGCACCATACAGCAAAATCATTAATTGATTACGTAAAAATACATTTATATAATGAGAAATTTATTTAGTTTTATTCAACTGTAAACATTTCTCAAAAATGCACTTTGTTTGCGATAAAACGTCTGCATACAATAAGAAGCCAGAGATTTTAAAATATTTGGCTAGGTTTTGTCAAAGATTGGTGGAACAAATGCCATGTGATTTTGCTGAATTGAAAACGATTTGTAGATATTCAGCTGCTAGTGTAATCTTTACGACAACTATGTGAAATTAAATACTTTAGGAAACCATTCAAGCAGGCGTATATACATCAACGCTTACTCTGTTTAGATACTGTTTGACATGTCTTCCTATCTTTATTCACACATAGCAGAAAACAAATGCATGTTTGAGTGAGAGCAACTGTGGATGTATGTACATGTATATATGCATATATATCTACATACACATGCATACACACGTGTGTGTGTCTCTGTGTGTGTGTGTGTGTTTATGCATGTAAGAATATCACGTAAAGGAAAAGCGCCTAAGAGGGAGAAGGTGAAAGGCAATATGTGTCTGCATTAAATGAGAAATAGTGACTATTTTTTAATACTGAAGGATGAATGTATTAGCGAACACATGCGCACACCAATGAAAGTACTTTTAAACGGTTATATAATAGACAGGCAGAGAAATAACATAAATATTGGGTCGAAAAAAATTAAGTTCTAGAAGGTGAAGGTAAAAGGAAATGCGGCAAAACTTCAGCTCCGCCTCGCGGAAAACATGCCGAAACCATTGACGTGTAGAACATCCTGGGATTTACACTACACCAGCATTTCCACCCCATGGGTTACCTTTCTCTGGGGGATGGTCTCCTTCTATTTGCAAAGTAAAATGGGACTCGGTGGACAGAAGACACCGGAGTTCTTTATGGCAACCAGGACAGAGAAAAAGTAGTTGGATATCTTTTTTCCTCTTCGATACATGCAGAGCTTCCTCTGTTTTGTCATCAAAGAGCATTCTATCACATATGTATTCTTAAACTCACTTACACGCACACACGCACATACACTATATGCGTGTGTGAATGTGTATGTGTGATATTGACGGACGTGAGAATATATATTTAATACTGAATCAGTGTTGAAATATTATTTATTATGGTTATGTGATGAGTCTTGTTCCACTGGAGCTTCATTCAGCACTCACAGCATCATCATACATGATGTCATGTCTGTCGATCCTATGAGGGCAATGCTGAAACTCCAAAGTAATAAGACTCACCATATATATATATATATATATATATATATATATATATATATATATATATATGTGTGTGTGTGTGTGTGTGTGTGTGTGTGTGTGTGTGTGTCTAAATAGGGAGAAAGAGACCATTATTAAGAAGAAAAATGTCTTTTTCCTTTATTTTTTTCTCTTTTTTCTGGGTTAGAAAATGTTTAAAATAAAATATTTTACTTTGTGTGAAGTGTTAAGGAATTAGTTAATTTATTTATTAATTAACAATAACATTGATTTATTGATTTATGACACCATCCTCCAGAACATTCCTTTACTAAAAATAGACCCAAGAATGAACAAAATCCTCCAAACACACAACATCATAAAGATCAAAAGACAACCTAAATCCATAAAAAACATCCTCACACAAGCCAAAATCCAACCAACCCTCACAATGAACCCTACAGTAAAAAAATGCAGAAGGCCTAACTGTGGTATATGCATACATCTAATAGAAGGTTCAACATTCTACTTTAAAAAAAAAAAACATTTCAAAGTTAAATACAACTTTACATGTGCATCTGAAAACCTAATCTATGTTTTCACTTGCTCAGGTTGTCGATAGCGCTACTTAGAATAGACAAAAAAAATCAGCCTCCGACAACGTATGACCGTCCATAGATCACAAATCAAAATACAGGAATACAGAAATATTGCTTTTAGTGAACATATCGGCAATTGTTCACCTAACCAACAAACAAACTTTAAAATTTTCCCCATTTACAAATTCATAAATAACGCTTCTTCAATCCATCGTGCCAATAATGAAACGTATTTCATTAACAAATTCCAACCTCTACTTAACGGACTTAAACTTCGGACTAAACTAACTGGAACGAACAATGAACCAAAGCCCCAAATTCCTACGTTCTCTAAAGAGTTACGTCCCTTACAGCCTACTTAATCCTTTTTCTTATATAAATGAATTACCCCTCTCATCTCTCTCCTACCAGACCACCCTGAATTACCTCCCCCTGCATATTAACGCTCTAAAAAGGGAAAATATATCCAAACTCAGACTACCATTTGCCTCCATCATTGATCAACCAAGCGCTCTTGCCATAATAACACTTTTTGAACTGCTAATCCTCAAGAACTATGCCTGTAAATAATATTATTTCATTCCCATTATCTTATCATGTTCCACATCGCCTTCTTTTTTTCTTTTTTCTTTTTATTTCAAAAACCTTGTTTGTAAATAATATTATTCTTTCTTTCCCATTTCATTAACATGTTCAACATCACCTTATCTTCTCTCCTACATGTTATACCAATACAAATTCCCCCCTTTGATAATGCATAAAATGCTGAAACCGGTAATAGACAATTATTAAATATATAAATACATAAATAAATGCTATTGTTAATTAATAAATAAATCAACTAATACCTTAACACTTCACACAAAGTAAAATATTTTGTTTTAAACATTTTCTAACCAAGAAAATAGAGAAAAAATTAAAGGAAAAAAAATATTTTTCTTCCTAATAATCGTCTTTTTCTCCCTATTTTCATATATATATATATATTCCAACTCGTGTGCTCCTTCTCCACATTTATATATATATATATATATATATATATATATATATATATATATATACAATGATATTAAATGGAAACTATATTTATAAAACCATATTTATTCTATTATATATATTTCTAAGGTACCAACATTTTGGTACACTATCATCAGATAAAATACGAAGTGTGTTTTATATATTGTTACATAACCAAGGAAAATATACCTTAACGGTTCAACTTTTCCTTAGACCGTTAAGGTATATTTTCCTTGGTTATGTCAAAATTTATAAAACACACTTCGTATTTTATCTGATGATAGCGTACCAACATTTTGGTACCCTTGAAATATATATAATTGAATAAATATGGTTAAATAAATAATTGTTTCTACTTTAGGCACAAGGCCAGCAATTACCCAGTGCATTACTGGTCCTTTATTTTATCGGCCCCGTAAGGATGAAAGGCAAAGTCAACCTCGGCGGGATTTGAACTCAGATCGTAAAGGGACGTAACTATGCTGGAAAGCATGGCGTCCGAACGTCTAACGATACTGCCAATCCACCGCCCTATGGTTTTATAAATATGGTTTTATAAATAATGTTTCCATTTAATATCATTGAATATTATACTCCAGAATATCTGTCGAGTGCTCTGAATCAGTTACAAACATTTAGATTTGTTGAATTACCAACAAATTGAATATCCCTTCTGCTTATATATATATATATATATATATATATATATACATAAACGGAAAAAATGAAACGAAATTTCATTTCCCTCTCTTAGTACGGCTGTTACTTAAATATAAGTATGTACACGTACATACATATATGTATACAGACGTACAGTAGTATGTATATATATATATAAATACATGCACACATATATATATATATGTACGTATGATGGATTCACTGAACATTTATTATAATGCTCGGTGTGTTTGTAAACAAACATCCCGTATTAAGCCGTAGTGTCTAGCAACCATCGTTGCTCGTTTGTTCAACACTGACAAAGGAACGCTGTACTAGTTTCAAGCTTATTAGCTATCGTCAGCAATGTATACCTTCCTGCCAGATTGTTGAACGTATATACTTACCTTATGCATATTAACGGCTGAGTAGCCCAATTTGCATATCGAGTGGGTTAATCGGCCGGGTGCACCGAAAACGATAAACGGAAAAAATGAAACGAAATTTCATTTCCCACTCTTACTACGGCTGTTACTTAAATATAAGGTGGTCAACTGGATTGGTCCCACCCGCGACAATAGTCGTTCTACATAGCCCCACAGGTCGGTAACGCCCGGGAAGTGTACAAATGCGTGTGCGACGGTTTCCTCGTCGCGCACGCATCTCTGACAGATTTTTTCGAAGGGTTCTTACTCGGGCACCCGTGTTCGTAGAGATTATCTCGAACTGGTAGAGCTCCTCGGTAGCACTGCCAGGCCAGGGACTTTTGGAAGTTGAATATATAGATATGTTTCTTTTATTTGCCACCAGGGCATCAAAAGTGGGACAAGTACAATGGGGGGAGTTTACAAAACAAGGCGTCCTCAATAAGGAGGAGGTAATAACAATATATAAAAATAAAATAAAATATAACAAAAAATAAAATTTATAACAAAGTCCTCAATAGAGAGGAGGTGCCTTGGGGGGTCGCACACACCCCCGAAAAAAGTGTGCAACCCTTCTCCTCAGGAGCACAGAGAAGGGGTGCTCCCTTGGTCTTTCATCTTCCTCACCTATAGTCTGATGTAGAGTGAAGGCCCATTCACACGGGCCATTCTCGCCACTTTCACCCATCTTTCATAGAAACGCCTTCTTCCGAAATGATATCGGAAGAAACGGACCAGTTGTTGGCCAGAGAGAAAGGTGTCTGACCTCAGTCCTTTCAGACGCGTCCACCATACAACCTCATTCGCCATGGCTATTACGCACAGAAACACCGCCTCTCCTTCGTTTTTGAAGAGGGGAGGCGGCTTGATCGTTACAATAGACTCGGTGGTCAACCGGATTGATCCCACCCTTGACAGCAGTTGTTCGACATAACCCCACAGATCGGCAATGCCCGAGCAGTGTACCAATGCGTTGAATATATAGATAGATAGATAATTAGATAGATACATATCTATATATGTATATGTAAGTATGTATGTATACGTACATACATATATGTATACAGACGTACAGTAGCATGCATATATATATATATATATATATATACATATATATATATATATACATACAGGTACACATACATATATGCATGCATCAGTTTAGCGGACGCTTATTATAACGCCGCTTTGTTCGTTTGTAAACAAACTGAACAGCCTGAATTTATGCCATACGGTGTTAAGGCAACCACGTCATCTTTTTGTTCAACACTGACACAGGAACGATGTACTAGTTTCAAGCTTTTTAGCTATCTTCAGCACCGTATACCCATCTGCCAGATAGTTGAACGTTCGAAAGTATATACTTTCCTTATGAAAATTAACGGCTGAGCAGCCTAATTTGCATATTGAGTGAGTTAAATAGGTCAGGCATACCGAAAACGATAAGTTGAAATAAAATGAAAACGAAATTTCATTTCTCACTCTTAGTATGGCACTTACTTAAATGTAACTATGTATGTATACGTACATACATATATGTATACAGACGTACAGTAGCATGCATATATATATATATATATATATATATATATATATATATATATATATATATATATATATATATATATATATATATATATATATATATATATATATATATATATATATACACATATATATATATATACATACAGGTACACATACATATATGCACGCATCAGTTTAGCGGACGCTTATTATAACGATTTAACTTACTCAATATGCAAATTAGGCTGCTCAGCCGTTAATTTTCATAAGGAAAGTATATACTTTCGAACGTTCAACTATCTGGCAGATGGGTATACGGTGCTGAAGATAGCTAACAAGCTTGAAACTAGTACATCGTTCCTGTGTCAGTGTTGAACAAAAAGGTGACGTGGTTGCCTTAACACCGTATGGCATAAATTCAGGCTGTTCAGTTTGTTTACAAGCGAACAAAGCGGCGTTATAATAAGCGTCCGCTAAACTGATGCGTGCATATATGTATGTGTACCTGTATGTATATATATATATGCATGCTACTGTACGTCTGTATACATATATGTATGTACGTATACATACATAGTTACATTTAAGTAAGTGCCATACTAAGAGTGAGAAATGAAATTTCGTTTTCATTTTATTTCAACTTATCGTTTTCGGTATGCCTGACCGATTTAACTCACTCAATATGCAAATTAGGCTGCTCAGCCGTTAATTTTCATAAGGAAAGTACATACTTTCGAACGTTCAACTATCTGGCAGATGGGTATACGGTGCTGAAGATAGCTAACAAGCTTGAAACTAGTACATCGTTCCTGTGTCAGTGTTGAACAAAAAGATGACGTGGTTGCCTTAACACCGTGTGGCATAAATTCAGTTTGTTTACAAACGAACAAAGCGGCGTTTTAATAAGCGTCCGCTAAACTGATGCGTGCATATATGTATGTGTACCTGTATGTGTATATATATATATATATATATATATATATATATATATATATATATATATATATATATATATATATATATATACATATATATATATATATATATATATATATATATATATATGCATGCTACTGTACGTCTGTATACATATATGTATGTACGTATACATACATACTTACATTTAAGTAAGTGCCATACTAAGAGTGAGAAATGAAATTTCGTTTTCATTTTATTTCAACTTATATATGTAGATATATATATATATATATATGGGGGGACATGTGTGTGTGTGCGCGCGTGCCTGTGCGTGTAAGTAGAGAACGTACATTAAGGAACATCTGAAATGGAAAATGTGTTAATTTACTATCATCTAGTTATGTATACATTAATATGAAAAAAAAAACCGTAGCAGCCTATTAGATATTTTGCAAATTAGTATAACAACTGGCAGAAATCCCGCTCGCACCCTCATATTTCTCTTGTCTGTTGTCTCTCCTCTAGGGTGTAATTTCCCAATTTTGAATTCTTGAGATTCAGACCATTGATTTCCAATGATCGGGTCGTCTGTCACTATCCCAATATTATCAATAACCCGACAATGCGGGAAGATCACAAGTGAGTCAAATATTTTCCGATAATCTATGTATGTGCTTGTACAATTATAGGGAGAAAATGCATTTTTAGTTACATATATATATATATATATATATATATATATATATATTGCTGTATATATATATATATATATATATATATATATATATATATATATATATTTCTGTAAATTATAAGTATCTGTAAATTAGCTACATGTCTATATATGTGTATGTATTTATGTGTAAACATTTTCTTTTACATCATTAAGAAGAATTTGCGTCAATGAACTTTCATCAAATAGCTAATAAAATAGAATGTTTGCTAATAGTTTAACAAATCCTGTTATATATATTTTCTCCTGGTATCGCGTGTGTTTACACATAAATATATGAAATTATTCCTTCGTTTCTCACACAAGCCCCTATATCTTTGTTTTACAATTCAGTCTATGGTTATTTTGTTATACTATTCTGTGTGTGGGTGACTAGGAAGAATTGTTGATGGTTCACACATCATTCTCTTCAAAGTGAAGCCTAAGAATGGTATGTATATATATATATATATATATATATATATAAATCAAGAAAGAAGGTTGACATGGTTTGCTATGTTCCACAACCCTCTGCAAAAAAATATGGGAACTGAAGGACAGCAGCACTAACTACAGTATCAACTGGTCGAAGTTGTCGGCTGCTAAAACCTATAGTACAGGAATGTCCCACTGCGGGCTATGTGATCTTGAGCTATTGTATATCCTCAAAAATGTAAAAAGGCTACTTAACAATAAGTTAGAAAGATCTATCTTCTGCAGACATAGAATTGCCACTAAATTCATAAGATTCAAACCTCCGTGAATCGAACCAACACAACATAGCTTTAAATTAGGATACCTACTACCCACAGAAATATATTCATTAAGTATATTATATCCTTCACAAGTCTATACCACACAGATGTCTGTAAGTACCTCATCAACCCACAAACTTATTCCTTCTCAGCTGCTGCCATCATTTGATCCTAAATCCTAGTTTTTCTCAAATCACTACTACAATGTAACTTTACCTTCCTTTTGCCATAATTACAATTAGCACGCTTATCTCTTTGCATGTATGTATATTTTTGTACGAGTGAATATTGATGTGTATGTATGTGTCTATATACACATGCATGTGTATATATATATATATATATACATGTGTGTGTGTGTGTGTGTGTGTGTGTGTGTGTGTGTGTGTGTGTGTGTGTGTGTGTGTGTGTGTGTAAATATATGCGTATAATACTTCGTTAACCTCTGTATTAACTCAACAACTATTTAGCTTTGACAGTGTTGTACCACTCATGTATGCTATTGAAGATGAAAAGAAAGACTGTAAACACTGGCTTATCTTTATAGTTTAACATTTAAAATTGATACACACTTCGATACTCTGTACATGCCAAACTCTTACTTTTGCCTCATGACAGCTAGTTTTACACGCCGTAATGTTAGATACATTATACCCCCCACCTAAGTAATGTCAGGGTCAAATAATTTATTAATAGCATTGTTGTAATTGTTGTTATTGTTCTAATTGAATGCCATTACTACTTCATATAGTAGCCTGTATTTTCTTTTCTTGCCTGTGTATTCTCTTCATTCTCGCATGCTCCGAAGATCTGACTGGTTATAATTTTGTATTGGCGATCGATTAACGTGAAAATAAGCGAATAGCGATCTCTAGACCTACCAGTTCAGAGAAACAATTGTCAGCTATGAGATTAAAAACCTTTTTTGTATAGCAAACCATGTCAACCTTCTTTCCTGATTTATTATTACTCCAAGTGTTTACAACATAGGAATTACGGCATACCCGCAGCATCACTATGAAAACGCCTTGTTGAGTCAAACCAAGCCAAGCGTTAATATCATCCACTACCTGGAATACCATAACTGGACTATACCTAAGTGGACTGCATTTAACTATTATTTGTTACCCCGTATATATATATATATATATATATATATATATATATAGTAATAATAATAAAATTGAAGACTAAAATCCAAAGAGGGCTCGATAAGGAAAATATATATCAAATATATAAAAACCGTAGAGCAAATATTTATTAAAATAACAGATTAAAGTTTAAGCAAAGAATCGCTGTTTTCACCCTTAACGGGATCTTCTGAAAGTTTCAGAAAGTTTCAGAAGATCCTGTTAAGGGTGAAAGCAGCGATTCTTTGCTTAAACTTTAATCTGTTATTTTAATAAATATATATATATATATATAGTTGTTATTTAGTAAGTTGTATTATTGGTTCTGTAAAACGGTCCATTAAATTTATGTTATCAATATTAAGTTCTCCACGCTTTTGTATATCTCCAATGCCATTCAAGGAAACAGCTAGATGATGTAAAACAGAGTATAAGTATCAAAATGAATATCTGAAGGCAAGATAAAATTCCAATCATTTTAATCACGACACATGTTTCAATAAGAGATAGATCGATTGTAAAGCCATGATCAATTATCACTGATCTCATCAGGTGAAAATGAATTGTCTTCAAATTCTTAATATGAGGGAGAAAATTACCAATGATCACTCACAGAGTTTATTCTCCCATATGAAGATCCAGTAGTCAGAAATACGGCGACTGCTATCAGCTTCAGTTAGGGTCATAAAACTGTCAAATCTCCATAACTGCAAAGGACGCTGGGCATTAATCAGATCTGTAGAAATACAGTCGCTCACAGTTAATGTGAGTGGGTACACACACACTCAACACCATACACACCGGCTCGAGGTCATAGAAAAAAAAAATATATATATATATATATACATATCAACACAGCATCAAACCTGTAGACCTATACAAGGTCACAATTAGTGTGAGTGGGTACACACACACTTGCTCACACACACCGAAGCGATGTCATAGAAAAAAACAACAAATATAAGAATAAGAATATAGCAACACAGCATTCACCGAAAGTTCGTTTACAAAACAACAAATGCTACATTGGTTAAATCTCCATTTGACGATGTAAATTGGAAATATTGGGTTAACCACAGCCACACACACACAGCCACACACACACACACACACACACACACACACACACACACACACACACACACATAAGAACGTAAGTTCAGTTCAGTGTTCTGTTATACATGTATAGATTGAATTGTAACATCCGTATCTTCAAGTGTATGTTATGGTATATACACATCCGTATCGAACTCAGTATGTACCGCTGTCCCATTGAGAGTATGAGTCCCCAAAACCGTGCGTACAAGCAACCGCAATGTAGGCCAGCAAGGGGCTCCGTGTAGGGTTGGGTATTTGGGTTAATGTGTCAGTAAGTTCGATTTCCGGTCAAATGGGCCTTTCGGCTTTTAAGAAAGGTGTTTGAGTGATGGGGGTGTGTTATCAAACACAAAAGGTAAAGTAAATAACAAAGTATAGGAAAACTCAGAGGATGTGTGTAGGCCCATTAATGGTCTGTAAGTATTATTGTTCAATCCGTAACTGTGAGCACTCTATTGTTAGATGATCACGGATCAAAACCTAGTGTAGTGTTCAATCGGTAGGAAGGTGACCAGTCGCAACTGTGGGAACTCAATGTCTAAAGAAAACGGGTACTGTGTGCAGATTTATGTATAGAGAGCGTAATCCGTCCTAACTGAGTGTGCACTACGTATATATGTGTATGTATATATATATATATATATATATATATATATATATATATATAGAGAGAGAGAGAGAGAGAGAGAGAGAGAGAGAAAGTAAGTTACGACTTGAAATAACCATAGATACTA
>OZ024741.1:98113232-98145732 GCA_964016885.1 Eledone cirrhosa
GCTCAAATCCTATCTAGATATCATTTGTAAATTATTGTTTTGGAGTTTATAACATCAATACCAATCATGTACTAAGTTAATATTAATTGTTTCTACTTTAGGCACAAGGCCAGCAATTATCCAGTGCATTACTGGTACTTTATTTTATGTACTAAGTTAATATTAATGTATGTTCGTCTGGTCTTATTATTCTATTAAGTTTCGCCAATAGAGAGAGAGCATGTTTCTATCATAGAAACAAAACAGTTTCTTCTTCTTCTTCTTCTTCTTCTTCTTCTTCTTCTTCTTCTTCTTCTTCTTCTTCTACCGGTTGGTTTTGCCCGTAAAATCCACCCAACGATTCTTTTCTGAGACATTCTAAACAGATCCCCAAAGTATCAGAGCTGTGATCTCTCAATTCGTAGAAGCAGCTCTACCTGGGATAACGGTTTGATCTCTGAGCTACGCAATCTATCGAGTAACATCACTCCAAAGACCCTTCGGAGGAACCTAATTTCGGCTGTTTTTATTCGCGTTGGTATTCTTTCGATTATTACCCAATATCCATGACCATATTTAAATGTTGGAACGAATACCGAATTGAAGAAATTCAGCCTCCTGCCTTCAATCACTCGTGAACACGGCCCAGAGACACCTGAACTTTCTACCTGATTCCAAATCCAATAATGAGATTTTTTTTAGTAAGGCATACAGTTATTTGCAGACCTGTGTGTCAGAATGTTTCTATCATATCCCACATATTGGAATCCTTCCTCAGCTGAGCCACATCCCCTTGGTGCGCATGATTGATAATGGTCTGTCTGTGGACCGCTGCAGTAAAGAGCTAACCACATCTCTGACGAATATGGCGAGCGCAATATCTAAACTTTGTAGTTTGCCAAAATAACCGCATTCGAGCGCATCTCCGAAATTTGGATCGTACTAATGGCTTGATCTATATGTAGTGACCTCTAATAATGTTTATAATATCTTTTTGCCACGATAACAATGACAAAAACAAACACAACATCAACAACAACAGTTATCACGTGGACAGTATTTCGTGCGTTTTTTGATAATAGTATATTTGATTCACTGATGAGAATAATAATACAATTAATGCCATTTACTTCTAAAGACTGGGAATAAGGACAATAATTTTACAACTAAATATTGAAAAATGAAAAATAAAAATAATGAATGATAATTATATTTAATTGTATTCTTTTCAAAGAAAATACTAATTATTCAGAGACATTTAGTCATTTTAATAATTTCCATGCATTTGGAATTGATGGGTTTTAGTAAAAACACCGATATGGACACTTGAATATGGATGATTCTCATATACATATCAACACAAGCATGCATGCGCCTATATACACGCACACATAAAGAAAAACGTTGGGGAATGTACGTTTAATTAGAGATATATAAGTACACATACATATTCATATATGTATGTATGTATGTTTCATGCAGAAACATGTATGTGTGCTTGTATACGTCTATATGTTTGTGAGTGTATAGAAGTGAAACTACAATAAAAACACAGCAGCTATGAAATTTATCAGTTTATGAGAATTTAATTTAGACGTTCCATCAATCATTGATTGTTCTGCAAATGATGAGTTGTGAACAGTTTGTTAACAGACAAATGTATAGAATGAAGGCGAATAACCAATTCTTCTATAAGCAGGAATCAAGAAAAATCAACAATATATATGGTCAGGAAAAAATATAAACAATATATGCTGATAATTACTTCCATTACTAATTAGTAATAAAAATAAAAATAACAATGATATGTAATTATTATTGATATGTTATTGAATAGTGAAATCAAAGCATAAAATGATGAAACGGTTCAATTGGTACAGAGATGAGTGAAGGAATAATAGAGAACAAGGTGAATAGGTGTGTAAGTAGGAATATTGGAACAGAGGTTTGATACGTGTTTACAGGAAGAATATTAGAATAGACTTTAGTTGGGACTAGTAGTAGTAGTAGTAGTAGTAGTAGTAGTAGTAGTAGTAGTAGTAGTAGTAGTAGTAGTAGTAGTAGTAGTACGGTGATGATGAAGATGAAGATGATGATGATGATGAGGAGGAGGAGGAGGAGGGGAGGGATGGGAAAAGGAGGAGTAGGAGGAGGGGGAGGGGTAAGTGGAGGAGGAGGAGGAGGAAGTGGAGGAGGAGGAGTGGTGGAAGAGCTGCAGTACTCGTATTGATTTTGTAGGTGTATGATATATATTACTATATATCTGTGTTGATAAAATTATCGTATTGTTCTCAGACTATATATTCTAATGAAAGGAGTTCCAGCTAGGAACATTTTGCATTTATAGTGGAATAAAATATCTAGAACTACACCATTATTCAGTGTGTTCTTCTTTTACGGTAGAAAGTTTGGATATGGGGAAAATTTGGCTGTCATTTCTTACAGGTGAAATAACTTCGTTGAGTATCATTACCTAAATCGGACAACATAATGTAGCAATACTTAGTGTCAATGCTATTCTTACCGATGATGTGCTATTGCAGTTACGCTTTATCTTTAGTTCTAGGCTACTGCTGATGGAATAGAACTTTGATTGATAGACAATCAAGCCATGAGCAGTATATATATATATATATATATATATATATATATATATTCATTAGTTAAGCAAAACAAGACCACAGATTTCACAAGGAAGACATTATTAAAGGATTGTCAACATATTTTAGTTTGATGCAAGGAATGTAGAGAATAATAATAATAATAATAATAATAATAATAATAATAATAATAATAATAATAATGATTTCTTTATTAACCACAAGGGTTTACATAAAGTAGACATTAAGGACAGTGCAGGACAATGCAGGACGGTACAAATGGGCATTTCTGCGTGTAAAAAAACAAAAACAGAGGATGTAACAAAAATAACAATGAAAATAACAATGAAAAATTCCCCAATAGGGGGGAGACTTCGGAGGGACATTTGTGGAGAAAGCCCAGTAAAAAGCCACAATGACCCTGACCACCAAGGCAAGTGCCCTCTCCCAGTTTTCCACCTTTAGTTTACAGATATATACTCAGAGTCGGCCCATTCACTCGGGCCATTCTTGCTTCTCTCACCCATCTTTCAACAAAATGCTGGGAAGAGAGCACTTCCTTCTCTACTCTGATTTTCCTTTTCAAATGAAATTTGAAAAAGTCAATCAGAGCATCACCGAAGAGGTAAGTGCTCGTCTTCAGCCCTTTCAAACGTGTCCACCATACTATCTCTTTCGCCATGGCCACCAGACAGATAAAAACTGCCTGCCCATCCCGGCTAAAGGAGGAGGGCGGGGCAATCCTCACGATGGACTCAGATGATAGCTGGATCCGTCCTAAACGCGACAGCAGGTGTTCGACATAAACCCACAAGTCAGCAATTTTCGGACACTGGACGAGTGCGTGCAGGACGGTTTCGTCGCCCTGCGCGCATCTCGGACATGCCCGGCTGACGACACCTCCATGCCTGTAGAGTTTATCCCGAACTGGCAAGGCTCCTCGGTAGCACTGCCAGGCCAGAGATTTCTGGAAGTTGTCCATAGGCCCTGGCCCGAAAGTTCTTCCGAAGAGATTGGCTAGTTGATTTTCGTCGACGCCTAGAGTTTCCCCATGTACGTCGTAGCTCTTCCCCTCCACTAATCCTCTATAGAACGCCGAGGTGGAGTTTCCACCGATCACATTGCCCGATTGGTCGAGGGCTGTGAGCGCCTGAAGACATTCCAGTCTCCAGGCGCTCCCTCTCGGTTTTCGCTTGACCCAGGACTGCAGCTCCGTCAAGGAGACGAGCTGGGGAAAAACGCGTCTAGCAAACGGCGACCACACCTGATCACCGTCGAGGAAGAGGTGGAGATGTCGTAGCCTGAGCGCGTGCCTGCGCATCATCAGCCACGGCATGCCCAGCCCTCCACGTAGCGGGTGTTGACAACAGATGGACCGCCTGACCATCGGAGCACGTCCCTTCCACAAAAAGCGAAAGAGCAAACGCTCCAGCGCAGTCAGGCGAGGCTTAGGACAAGGTACGACGGTTAGGCGGTAGCAGATGACAGACGCGATGTACGCGTTAGCCACCTCCGCTCGACCTTTCAGGGATAGCTTCCTCTCCGCCCATTTCTGGGTGAGAGAAGCCACCCTGCTCGTCACCTCGTCCCAGTTTTTGTCCGTCTGGAGGTCCGGACCGAACCAGACCCCTAGCAATTTAACCGGTCCGTCCGTCCAGCGCCCGACGACGCTGTTGGACGGCATGGACCTGCCTCTCCAGGTGCCGAGCTGCAGGCCCACTGACTTTTCCTGGTTGATCATTGCTCCTGTCACCGCTTCGTATTCTCTTAGTGTAGTGCCGATCGCCTCGATGTGTTTGGCGTTCGACACCACTACGGTGACATCGTCCGCATATGCTGACACGGATCTTCCGCATCCTAGTTCGCGCGGGACTCCCCTCAACGTCTCCAGTTTGTGCAGTAATGGCTCGAGAGTCAATACGTACAAGAGGGACGAGAGGGGACATCCTTGGCGGACCGAGCGCATGATGTTGAACGGTTCCGACAGGTGACCGTTCACTCTCACCACAGAGCAGATGTCGCTGTGCATGGCAGCGATCCAGCCTCTGAAGACGGGCCCAAAGCCAGCCGCCCTCAGGACTGCCGCTAGGTAACGATGGTCGACCCTATCGAAAGCTTTCGACTGATCTAAATTGATCAAGGACCCACCCGTGCCAGGTTCCCTAGCTACCCTCTCTACGATGTATCGCATGAGGTGGAGGTTGTCGTGGATGGATCTGTCGGGAATGGCGCATGTCTGCGCCTCTCCCACCAGACCACCAACGACAAGCGCCAACCTCTTTGCTAGCACCTTGGCCAAAATCTTAAACTCTGTGTTTAGCAGAGTTATGGGCCGGAAATTGTCTATGTTATCCCCCTTGTTCGGATCCTTTCTCAGCAGTGCCACCGCTCCTCGGCTCACAGAACTGGGAATTCTCCCGTTCTGTTGCCAGTTGCAGTAGACGTCCGCCAAGAGGCCTCCGAACAAGTCTGGCATCTGTACGTAAAGTTCATAGGGCAGACCATCCAAACCAGGCGATTTACCCCTTGTGCAGCCAGTCATTGCCTCCCGTACTTCAGCGGTTGTTATCGGCTTTTCGCAACACTTCGCCTCAGTGGCCGAGAGCCGCGGCAGTCCGTCGAGGTAGACACTAAAGTCCATCCCTCTACCCGGCCCCCCGCTGCCCCCGAACAGCTGAGCGAAGTGTCGCTGAAAAGCTTCACACATTTGCCCGGGATCGAGTAGCATGCGCCCGTCGTGGTCCACCAAAGACCGGATCGTGGCTTTGTTGCCACGACGCGCCTCCGCCACTCGGGCCCATTGAACGGCTTTCGTCCCCTCGTGTCTGAGAGCACGCACCCTAGCTCTGACAACGCAGCCTTCGTGCTTTGCATTGAAGAATTGGTCAAGGGCCAATTTCGCCGCAAGCACGTCGGTCGCAATGCCTTTGCTAAGCGCCTCGTCTAATTTTCTAACTAGTTCTCCCTCTGCTCTATTTTTCTCTATTGCTAAAGCCTTACTAAACCTAATCGATTCTATTCTAATCGCTCTTTTCAGAGCAAACCACCACTTGTTGTTGACGATGGCCCCCGTCAACGCCCGCTTAACTAGTTCGCTAATCCGGTCTCTGTAGGCCTTGCGCGCTGGTAAGGACGCGTTTAGCTTCCAGTAGCCGGGTCCTCGTCTATGAAGCCTATCTAGGTCAAGCACACACATCACGAATTTGTGGTCCGTGTAGCTGACTATCTTGAATTGTGGACAGCCTATGCTAGACCTATCTATTTCCTTACAAAATACTCTATCTAGATATGATCTGGATGACCCTATGCGGTTTGTCCAAGTCCACATTGGCACATTCGGGAAATCCAATCGGTACCTGTCAGACAGTTCAAAACGCCTGAGCAGGTTGGTGAGGCTCTTGCACCCTCCACCCCTATCCGCTAATCCCACACAGTCCCAGCGTGCATCTAAGATCCCGTTCCAGTCGCCCACTAACACTAAAGAGCGGGACGTTCCAAGAAAGGTCTCCAGACGCCGGAAGAAATCAGGCCGCCCTGCTCCTGTCGGGGCATAGACGGCCACTAGCCTGAAAGCTTGCCCGTCTCCGCTGGTCACGTCCAGCACCACCAGCTTACCCTCTGGGTCCAGGAAGATGGCCCGTATGGCGAGATCCAAACCTCTCCGAAAAAGCACAGCAACTCCTCCACCCGATCCAGGACGGCTGGGAGATGCGTACACATCGTAGCCGCCGAATATCGGTGCGAAGGCCCGTGCTTCGGAGATTCTGGTCTCGCTGATGGCCACTACATCTATGTTTAGTGACCTGAGGTCGTTGAGCAGGTGACCCTGCTTCCATGACGACCCCAAGCCACGCGCATTTATGCTGCCTATTCTGAGTGAGGTCATGTTTAAAATAGAGTGGAAAAGATGGGAAAGACCACTTACCGTACTTTTGGTAGAGGAGGGATGGTTTTTACATCCCTTTTCACTTGATCGTCTGGTGAAGGGACCGTTGAATCGTCCCTTCGGCTGGTCGTCGGCTCTTCTAAGAGAATGTCTGAATATACTCTTCGATTGATGGTTCCTCCTAGGTCCCTGAAATCACCAACTGCGTTGGGGAATTTCGTTTTAATGTTTGTGTAATGTTTCTGTGCTATTTTTAGCAGTCTTATGTTAGTTGGCGTTTTGATTGGTGCTGGTATTATGTAGTCCTGTTGTGAAATGTCTGTGTGTTCAATTATGTAAGTCATTAGTTTCTTGTTGTGTGTATTTATTGCCGTGCATTTGTTTTTCTGGGGGTGGGGTGTGGTTCTGCTATTTTCTTGTCGTTGTTGCTGGGTGTGTGTGTTTTGTTGTTGTGTTTGCGATGTTGGTGCTTGTGGTGGTGGTGTTGAAGGTGTTGTTGGCGGTGGGGTTGTCGCCGGTGGTGATGGTGGCGCTAGTGTGGGTGGTGATGGTGTTGGTGTTGTTGCTGCTGTGGGTCTCTTTGCAGTAGACTTTACCCTTTTCTCATTTCTCTCCTCCCTTTTCAAAGGCGACGATGCGCTGCTTCTGCGTTTGTGCCTTCTTACGACCTTTTGCCATCTCTCTCCCACCTCACACTCCATGTCTGATTCTGTGAGGTCGGGGAGGGGTACCAACTCCACTCTTTCACTTGTTGTTGTTGGTGATGTTTGCACTGGAGTCTCTGTTGCAGCTGCATTTGGTATTGCTGTTGTTGTTGTTAGTATTTCCACTGCTGCTGCTGTTTTTGATTTCCGTGGAGTGGGTATGGGTGCCACGGGCCTATCGTTCCTGGTTGCCGCTTGTCCTGTTGCTGGTAGCCGTGGAGCCGGATTCGGAAGGAGGGGGGTTTTCTCCTTTCTCAGGGTCTTCTCGTTGCAGAAGGCCCTGAGGTGAGTCTTCGATCCACAGCGAAAGCATTTCGGGCGTTTGCCCTCAACACTTATGGGCAGTTGAGTGCCGTTATCGAAGTCTATCACATCCGGGATAGCTTCGATGCACTCCTGGTTGGTTTGGATTAGCATCTCAATGGAGGAGCCGACCCAATCTTCTCTTACTTTTTTCTGTACTTGCAGTACAGTTGTTTTGTCCTCGATTCCGACGAGGACAGACGCGGCCAGCCAAGAAGGGGTCATTCCGGGGGGGACGTGGGTCAGTTTGACCCTCACAATTTTTTGCCCACAGTAGGAGGGCACCAACACCATTTCCTCGCTCCTTAGGGTCACTACTGATTGGGCCTTTGCCTCCTGGGGTGTGGCAAAAAGTACGTCTACGGTGGCATATTTTTTGCCTCGGGTGATGTGCGTTTTCCGCTGCCACACAGACCCCAAGGCTTTTTGTATTTGGGCCTCTGTGGCTCTTTCCACCCTACGGGATTTTGTACTTACTGTACGGTACGTGACCGTACAGTGCTCTTGGGTTTCGAAAAAATGTTTCGCTGCCTTGCAGATTGCTCGGTGTCCGTTCTTTGTCACCATCTTCTTCGCTTCCTCTAATTCCTCATTTGTTATGAGGATTGTTTCCAAGTTTTTCGCAATACCTGCAAATGAGATTGGTTTTTCTCTGCTGTTGTTGTTGTCGTCAGAGCTGCTGGTACTTTTGTTGTTGCTGCAGGTACTACGACTACTGCCTCCGCCGCTGTTGCTGTGGTTGTTGTTGGTGTTGCTGCTGCTAATGCTGTTGTTGTTTATGCTGCTGGTGATGCTGTTGCGGCTGCTACTGTTGTTTTCATTGTCACTGTTGCTGTTGTTATTACGGCTGCTACTGCTATTATTCCTGACGTCAGACGAATGAACTGGGTTTTCGTATTTCCCGCACACCTGTTTCGTCGCTGTCGTCGTCGTCGTGGAGAAACCTTGCACGCTTTGCACGAGACTTTTCTTTTCTTTCGTCACTTGCGAAAGAGAAGGGAGGGAGAGAGACACATTTAAAGAAGGGAGGGAGAGAGACAATCTTCTCTCTGCTGTAGTGATGATTGAGGAAGAAGAAGACGGAATGAGTGGGAGTGACGTATGAAATTTCTTTTTCGTAGCCATGTTGTTTTTTGTTTAAAATGAAATTTTGGGTACAAAACCACAATAACTGATTATTTAACCCCGAAGGGCCAAATAACGGACAGAAAGACCCCTCTCACGAGGAGGAGGGTGTCTTTATCAACAATTTGGTTCAAGTTTTAAACAATTTACGATTGTTTTAACGGTTAAAAATTACTATACCTTACAGAGCCGAGCCTCCGTCAACCATGGCATTCAATAATAATAATAATAATAATAATAATAATAATAATGTTTTCTTTATTAACCACAAGGGTTCACATAAAGTAGACATTAAGGACAGTACAGGACAATACAGGACGGTACAAATGGGCATTTCTGCGTGTAAAAAAACAGAGGTTGAAATAAAATAACAAAGAAAAATTCCCCAATAGGGGGGAGACTTCCAAGGGACATTTGTGGAGAAAGCCCATTAAAAGACCACAGTGGCCCTGACCACCAGGGCAAGTGCCCTCTCCCAGTTTTCCACCTTTAATTTACAGACACATACTCAGAGAAGGCCCATTCATTCGGGCCATACTTGCTTCTCTCACCCATCTTTCAACAAAATGCTGGGAAGAGAGCACTTCCCTCTCTACCCTGATTTTCCTTTTCAAATGAAATTTGAAAAAGTTAATCAGGGCATCACCGAAGAGGTAAGTGCTCGTCTTCAGCCCTTTCAAACGTGTCCACCATACTATCTCTTTCGCCATGGCCACCAGACAGATACAAACTGCCTGCCCTTCCAGGCTAAAGGAAGAGGGCGGGGCAATCCTCACGATGGACTCAGCTGATAGCTGGATCCGTCCTACACGTGACAGCAGGTGTTCGACATAAACCCACAAGTCAGCAATGCTCGGACACTGGACCAGTGCGTGCAGGACGGTTTCGTCGCCCTGCGCGCATCTCGGACATGCCCGGTTGACGGCACCTCCATGCCTGTAGAGTTTATCCCGAACTGGCAAAGCTCCTCGGTAGCACTGCCAGGCCAGGGATTTCTGGAAGTTGTCCATAGGCCCCGGCCCGAAAGTCCTTCCGAAGAGATTGGCTAGTTGATTTTCGTCGACGCCTAGAGTTTCTCCAAGTACGTCGTCGCTCTTCCCCTCCACTAATCCCCTATAGAACGCCAAGGTGGAGTTTCCACCGATCACATTGCCCGATTGGTCGAGGGCTGTGAGCGCCTGAAGACATTCCAGTCTCCAAGCGCTCCCTCTCGGTCTTCGCTTGACCCAGGACTGCAGCTCCGTCAAGGAAACGAGCTGGGGAAAAACGTGTCTTGCAAACGGCGACCACACCTGATCACCGTCGAGGAAGAGGTGGAGATGTCGTAGCCTGAGCGCGTGTCTGCGCATCATCAGCCACGGCATGCCCAGCCCTCCACGTAGCGGGTGTTGACAGCAGATGGACCGCCTGACCATCGGAGCGCGTCCTTTCCACAAGAAGCGAAAGAGCAAACGCTCCAGCGCAGTCAGGCGGGGCTTAGGACAAGGTACGACGGTCAGGCGGTAGTAGATGACGGATGCGATGTACGCATTCGCCACCTCCGCTCGACCTTTCAGGGATAGCTTCCTCTCGGCCCATTTCTGGGTGAGAGAAGCCACCCTGCTGGTCACCTCGTCCCAGTTTTTGTCCGTCTGGAGGTCTGGACCGAACCAGACCCCTAGCAATTTAACCGGTCCGTCCGTCCAGCGCCCGACGACGCTGTTGGACGGCATGGACCTGCCTCTCCAGGTGCCGAGCTGCAGGCCCACTGACTTTTCCTGGTTGATCATTGCTCCTGTCACCGCTTCGTATTCTCTTAGTGTAGTGCCGATCGCCTCGATGTGTTTGGCGTTCGACACCACTACGGTGACATCGTCGGCATATGCTGACACGGATCTTCCGCATCCTAGTTCGCGCGGGACCCCCCTCAACGTCTCCAGTTTGTGCAGTAATGGCTCGAGAGTCAATACGTACAATAGGGACGAGAGGGGACATCCTTGGCGGACCGAGCGCATGATGTTGAACGGTTCCGAAAGGTGACCGTTCACTCTCACTACAGAGCAGATGTCGCTGTGCATGGCAGCGATCCAGCCTCTGAAGACGGGCCCAAAGCCAGCCGCCCTCAGGACTGCCGTTAGGTAACGATGGTCGACCCTATCGAAGGCTTTCGACTGATTTAAATTGATCAAAGACCCACCCGTGCCAGGTTCCCTAGCTACCCTCTCTACGATGTATCGCATGAGGTGGAGGTTGTCGTGGATGGATCTGTCGGGAATGGCGCATGTCTGTGCCTCTCCCACCAGACCACCAACGACAAGCGCCAACCTCTTTGCTAGCACCTTGGCCAAAATCTTGAACTCTGTGTTTAGCAGAGTTATGGGCCTAAAATTATCTATGTTATCCCCCTTGTTCGGATCCTTTCTCAGCAGCGCCACCGCTGCTCGGCTCACAGAGCTGGGAATTCTCCCGTTCTGTTGCCAGTTGCAGTAGACGTCCGCCAAGAGGCCTCCGAACAAGTTTGGCATTTGTACGTAAAGTTCATAGGGCAGACCATCCAAACCAGGCGATTTACCCTTGTGCAACTAGTCATTACATCCCGTACTTCAGCGGTTGTTATCGGCTTTTCGCAACACTCCGCCTCAGTGGCCGAAAGCCGCGGCAGTCCGTCGAGGTAGACACTAAAGTCCATCCCTCAATCCGGCCCGCCACTGCCCCCGAACAGTTGAGCGAAGTGTCGCTGAAAAGCTTCACACATTTGCCCGGGATCGAGTAGCATGCGCCCGTCGTGGTCCACCAAAGACCGGATCGTGGCTTTGTTGCCACGACGCGCCTCCGCCACTCGGGCCCATTGAACGGCTTTCGTCCCCTCGTGTCTGAGAGCACGCACCCTAGCTCTGACAACGCAGCCTTCGTGCTTTGCATTGAAGAATTGGTCAAGGGCCAATTTCGCCGCAAGTACGTCGGTCGCGATGCCTTTGCTAAGCGCCTCATCTAATTTTCTAACTAATTCTCCCTCTGCTCTATTTTTCTCTATTGCTAAAGTCTTACTAAACCTAATGGACTCTATTCTAATTGCTCTTTTCAGAGCAAACCACCACTTGTTGTTGACGATGGCCCCCGTCAACGCCCGCTTAACTAGTTCGCTAATCCGGTCTCTGTAGGCGTTGGGCGCTGGTAAGGGCGCGTTTAACTTCCAGTAGCCGGGTCCTCGTCTATGAAGCCTATCTAAGTCAAGCACACAGATCACGAATTTGTGGTCCGTGTAGCTGACTATCTTGAATTGTGGACAGCCTATGCTAGACCTATCTATTTCCCTACAAAATACTCTATCTAGATATGATCTGGATGACCCTATGCTATTTGTCCAAGTCCACATTGGTACATTCGGGAAATCCATTCGGTACCTGTCAGACAGTTCAAAACGTCTGAGCAGGTTGGTGAGACTCTTGCACCCTCCTTCCCTATCCACTAATCCCACACAATCCCAGCGTGCATCTAAGATCCCGTTCCAGTCGCCCACTAACACTAAAGAGCGGGACGTTCCAAGAAAGGTCTCCAGACGCCGGAAGAAATCAGGCCGCCCTGCTCCTGTCGGGGCATAGACGGCCACTAACCTGAAAGCTTGCCCGTCTCCGCTGGTCACGTCCAGCACCACCAACTTACCTTCTGGGTCCAGGAAGATGGCCCGTATGGCAAGATCCAAACCTCTCCGAAAAAGCACAGCAACTCCTCCCCCGATCCCGGACGGCTGGGAGATGCGTACACATCGTAGCCGCCGAAGATCGGTGCGAAAGCCTGTGCTTCGGAGATTCTGGTCTCGCTGATGGCCACTACATCTATGTTTAGTGACCTGAGGTCGTTGAGCAGGTGGCCCTGCTTCCATGACGACCCCAAGCCACGCGCATTTCATTTATGCTGCCTATTCTGAGTGAGGTCATGTTGAAAAGGAGTGGAAAAGATGGGAAAGACCACTTACCTTACTTTTCGTAGGGGAAGGACGGCTTTTCCATCCTTTTCACTGCTTGTGGCCTCCTCAGGAAGGATGTCCTTATAAATTCTCTTGGAGAGTGCTTGTCGGAAGTCTCCGATGTCTTTGGGGAATTTTTGTTTTAGTGTCATGTACGTTTTCTGTTTGATGCGAGTGATTTGTATGTGTGGAGGTGGTGTGAATTTTGGGGTTGTTGTGTAGTCTTTTTCTGTGATGCTGGTGTTGTGTTGGATGTAGTGTAATAATTGCTTGTTGTTCAAATTTAATGCTGTGTAGTGTGTATCGTTTTGGTTGTTTTGTTTTGTTTGCGTTTGTTGTGGGTTTGTTTCTGTTTCGCATTTTGGTGACTTTTGTGGTGTAGGTGATGGTGATGGTGTTGGTGTTTGGGTTGATGGGGTTGGTGATGCTGGTGTGGATGGTGGCATATCTGTCCTAACTTTTTTGTTTCTTAGTTTATTTGTTTCCCTCAGTATTTTGTTTTTGGAGGGGGAAGGAAGAGAATTTTTTCTTTTTTGGTTTCTTTTTTTTTTCCGGATATCGTTTCCCACTCCACGTCGTCACAATCTGTCTCCAGTTGTGATAGGCCGGGGAGTGGAAAATCCTCCACAGCCGTTAGTTTTGGTTGTGGTGTGGTGGATGGTGTAGGCGCTGGTGCTAGTTCTGAAGCGTTGGGTGGTGGTGGTGTTGGTTTTGCTGGTGGTGGTAGTGGTGTTGGTTTTGCTACTGTTGCTGGGGTTGTTGCTGTTATAGTTGCTTCTGTTGTTGCTGCTACAGTTTTTGCTGCCATCTCTGCTACTGGTGGTGTTGATGGTTGTGTCACTGGGGTGGGTAGGAGAGGTGGCCTCAACCTTTTAGCCTGAGGGCAGAAAGCCCTTAGGTGGGTTCCTTCACCACAAACGACACACCTAGGTCTTCTGCCCTCGACAATTACCGTGAGGTGGCTGCCGTCAGTGAGGTCTATTACCTCTGGGATCTCCTCAATGCTTTTTTGGTCCGCTTGGATTAGGAGCTCCATCCCAGATCCGGACCAGTTTTCCTGCTTTTCTTTTGCTACTGCTATTATTTTCGTGTTGGCTTCGATGCCGGCGAGGACAGCCGCTATTAGCCAGGGAATTTCGATGGCCGGTGGAACGTGGGTCACCCTGATCTTTACGAGTCTCTGGCCACAATAGCTTGGGACGAGTGTGAGGTCGTCACTTTTTAATGGGGCCATGGAGTGTTCTCTAGCCTCCTCTGGTGTTTCAAAGAACACATCCACGGTTCCATACTTTTGCCCACGTCTGATGTCGGTTTTTCTTGCCCACACATGTCCCAAAGCTTTTTGGATTTGGGACTCGGATGCCCGTTCCACTCGGCGCGATTTTACATTTATTGTTCTATACGACACGGTGCACAGGCGCCGATGCTCCATTTTATTAGGTGGGGGGTGAGGCTGACCCTGTACCCATCTTTCTTTACCATTTGTTTGGCATTTTCTAAATCTTCTTGAGTTACCGTGAACGCTTCGAATTGTTTTGCTACGATGGCGAAACTGAGGGTCGGTTTTATAATGTCATTGTTGTTGTTGTTGCTATCGTTATTTGTGTTAATATTAATTTTAGTTTCAGTTGTGGTGGTAGTGACGTCAGTCGTCTTTGGTGTGGAAGAGTCCATTTTGCTTAATTTCAATTCGACATCACGAGTTAATTTATTTTTTTCTTCTTTTGTTTCTGTTGTCGCGGTGGTGGTGGGGTGGTGGTTGTCGCGGTGGTGGTGGTGGTGGAGGCTTTAACATCTGCAGTCATTGGTAATGGCGGGAAATGAATGTCTGCCTGAGACAAATTTAAAATATTGCTACTGCTTATATTTTTTTTGTGTTGGCAAACGTAGTAACATTTACAATGGTGGTGTCGGTGTGAGGTGTTATTTTGTGAGGAAGGCTTTCAGCTGCTTCGAGCAGAGGGGAATTAGCCATTTTTTTCAAAGAAATTTTTGGATAATAATAAAAGTTAAAATTTTGGGCACAAGGCCCCAATCTTTTTGGGTGTCCTTTTCGGAAAACAATGTATGTGTGCTTATAAACAGTTAACAATAAAATTTTCCATAAATGGCAATTTTTAACAAACGGAAATAACAAACCTTTGCGGAGCTCACGATGATACGATTTACTACGTAGGTCGCCAATAATAATAATAATAATAATAATAATAATAATGTCCGTTTACAATTGTTTCGCTACTCCATATAATATTTCTGGATCAAATGATTATATATCATTATTGATCTGGTTCAGTTGAAAATAATTAACTTAGATACAATTAGAGCGGCTCATCGGAACTTCAAAAGGAATATAAATTAAAATAAAGAAAGAATGTTACATAAATTTAATGTTCCATATGTTGGTATTTCACTATGGTGTCCTGGGTATATAGTGGAGCAGTATTCTTCTCTCGAGGCTGCATTGTGTGAGATCTCCCTATGGGTAACACGATGGAGGTCAATGGACATATTTACCTTACTAATTAGAGGGTGGTTTCAGGGGAAGTAACTCCTCGAGAAATTAGAAATTGTGGGTAGTTTATAGTTAAGAAGTGCTAATTTTTTTAATTTTTTAATTGAGAGACAATGTAAGGGAGGTAACTTATAATTATGTAAGTTAGTTATAGCTATTTAACTTATTAGCTACAAGTAAAAATGGGGCTAGATGACTATGTTGGATCAACTATTCTGTTGGCGAAGGAATTAGCCCTTCGATGTGAACAGCTAATAGTTACCTCCGTTCTATCGTTAATCGGTAGAGGTCGTGATAGAGTTATGTAATATGCTTCGGTAAGACAGAGGTCACAAGTGTTTCTTCGTCCCTTGAACGGTTGGGCCCCAGCTAAGATATCCCATGTTAGTGAGTGTTCAATGTTGGTTAATTTAAGGTTTTTAATGAGCCTAGCTAGAGATGTCGAACATATGTTGTTAGGGTCTCGGAAGGAAAAAGAGTGCGCGTTATAGCGTACCTTAAAAGGGTTAGAGGTAGAAGCGATATAGGAGCTGGTATGCTAAGCAGTTTTAACTGTGCACCTATAAACTATATTGGGCGTCAGGCAATGTCCATTTAGTGGGCATGGATTAGGGTAACGGCAGTTGCAGTTACTTCTGCGGTTAGTGAGAGTAGGTTTTTTGAACTAAACGGTTGGTCCGTGTAAGAAGGATAAGATGGGGTAGGTGTGCTACTAGAGTAATTATTGGTGTAGTGGCGTGGTGTATTTGATGGGGGTCGTGGTACCGCGGTGTGGGAGTTATACTGTCTTAGCTTATGATGGTTACTGAATACGATGTGGCTAGCTAGGTTAGGTGTTGTGGAGAATGATATTTTAATGTTGCTTTTATTAAAGAGTTTGTAATATCTATGGATGGGGGGCATGTTTAGGTAGGATAGAGAAGAAGCGTTTAGGGATATTAGTGGCTAGATTAGATGATAATGGGGGGGGTTAAGCCAGGTGATATTTCTAGGCCTATTCCTTCTAGGGGTTCTAGTGGAGATGGCAGGGGACTTCATAGGGTTATTATTACCTGGGCATTTGTTATTTGTCATCCCATTGCTCATTCCTATTCTAGGGTTGATTTTTAGTTTGCTACTTTGAGTGGGAAGCCACCATTAAGGTTCCCTGTAAAATTACGGCGAATCTGGCTATATGCTAAGGTATTTCTAGTTCTAGTGTTAAGTTTATTATGGTTGTGGTGTAGGGCTGTTTCATGTAACATTCTTTCCTTGTTTTAATTTATATTCCTTTTGAAGTTCCGATGAGCTGCTCTCATTGTACGTAAGTTAATTATTTTCAACTGAACCAGATCAATAATGATCTATAATCATTTGATCCAGAAACGTTATATGGAGTAGCGAAACAATTGTAAACGGACATTAATATTATTAATATTATTATTATTATTTTCTACATTTCTTACATCAAACTAAAACTATGTTGACAATCTTTTAATAATGTCTTCCTTGTAAAATTTGTGGTCTTGTTTTGCTTAACTAATGAATATTTCCAGCTCTGTGCACCTAACCTCTGCATGAACCCAGCCACCTAGCTGCCTTCCACTGCATATTGCACATTGAACACATGACTTTACGCTTTGGCTTCTAACTAATTCACGAATCTCTCTTCTCCTCTCCTATCTCCATCTCTCTCTTTAAGATTTGTTAATCTTGAACTGTGTATACTTGAGCTTACGTAGTTGCGCTATCTACTGTTAGAATTCACCATGTTGAGCAAGCAAGAACTCAGGATATCACTTAAGTCCATTCCTATCCCACACAGGAAGACATACCTCAAACTCCTAATACAGAGTGTCAACTCTTTCATCCGAAGAATACGATGGAAGGCCTTCCACTTCGACCGTGCGCGTGCTGCTGACGCCGGAAGTACAGCAAACAGATATGGATTTACCACCGGCAAGAACCCTCCACACAACATCCTGCTGGACCCCTTTGAGAAAGATCTATTCAACTTCGACAGGACCATTAAATTCAAAAAGCATTATAGACACAAGAATAATTTCCTCACAAAATTAGCAACATCTATAAAAAAATTTAAAGATAGCCACCTCTTACATGTTATGTCTGACAAAACTAAACATCTATACATCATGACTCCTGAAACTTACAACTCTTTCCTTCTTAAGGTATTTAATAAAAACTATTAAAAAACTATACCCTCCAGTGTAAACTTACTTAACCGAAAAGCCCAGGCTTTGGTTAAGGACTTGCATCTGGATAGATTTACCCACCCTTATGTACCTACAACCCCAAGGTTTTCTCTCAAGGATCACAAGCCAAACTTTATAGAGAACCCATCTATTAGACTTATAAGCCAAACCACATCTGACTTGGGTCGTATCAGTAAGAACATCCTAGTAATATCACCTGGCTTAACCCCCATTCTCATCTAATCTAGCCACTAATATCCCTAAACGCTTATTCTCTATCCTATCTAAACATTACCCCCCCACCATAGACATTACAAACTCTTAAATAAAAACAACATTAAAATCTCATTCTCCACAACACCTAACCTAGCTAGCCACATCGCATTAAGTAACCATCATAAACTAAGACAGTATAACTCCCATTTTTACTCATAGCTAATAAGTTAAATAGTTATAGCTAACTTAGATAATTATAAGTTACCTCCTTTACATTGTCTCTCAATTAAAAAAATTTAAAAATTAGCACTTCTTAACTATAAACTACACACAATTTCTAATTTCTCGAGGGGTTACTTCCCCTGAAACCACCATCTAATTAGTAAGGTAAATATGTCCATTGGCGGCTATCTTGTTACCCATAGGCAGATCTCACACAATGCAGCCTCGACAGAAGAATACTGCTAAACTATGGCAGACAATAGATATACCAAGGACACCATAGTGAAATAACAATACATGGAATATTACATTCATGTAACATTCTTTCTTTATTTTAATTTATATTCCTTTTGAAGTTCCGATGAGCTGCTCTAATTGTACGTAAGTTAATTATTTTCAACTGAACCAGATCAATAATGATCTATAATCCTTTGATCCAGAAACATTATATGTAGTAGCGAAACAATTGTAAACGGAACGGAGTCGATAAAATAAGGTACCAGTAATAGACTGGGTAATTGCTGGCCTTATGCCAAAAAGTAGAAACAATTATTATTAGTAGTATTATTATTATTTTCTACATTCCTTACATCAAACTGAAACTATGTTGACAATATTTTAATAATGTCTTCCTTGTGACATTTGTGATCTTGTTTTGCTTAACTAATGAATATATATATATATATATATAGGAGTAAGTAAGACCCCGACGGCTGAGCTCAAGCCGTTTCGACGGCTAATTCTGTACTGAATTAGCCGTCGAAACGGCTTGAGCTCAGCCGTCGGGGTCTTACTTACTCCTATTACCCACTCTACTACCCTAAGTATTGAGTACTTTGGTGCGTTATGGTCCACCTGGTTCCTTACCACTTTTCCTTCGCTATATATATATATATATATATACTATATATATATTTAACGAAGGGTAAATAATGAAATGTTAGAAAAGATATATGTGGTTATTTAGATATGTGATAATAACAAAGTATAATAGGTATAGGTGTAATGACGAGAATATAAGTATATAAAGAATACTAAGAATAAATGATTTGGTTATATATTGTTTACTTCACGTGAATGAATTAAACGGTACAATAAACAAGTTACCATAAGTTGTAAAGATTGACAATATTACTTTGCTGTTGATCTGAAGGCTGTTGTAGTCTGTTGTTGTTGGTGTGAAAACAGTGAGCGACAGATAATTGTTTTTGTTGTTGGATTTCAGAGAGAGTGGTAGTAGTTGTGAGACCGTGTTAGTAAGAGAGAGAGAGATATGGTCTGTAGTAACCGAGAAATACCGTGAACTGCATATAGCGATGAATCTTCTACATTTGTGTTCTGTATAGCAGGGTTCCAATCGCTCTGGGTGTCTCTGAAGACATGATGGGGTCTGTTGAATAGTGGTGAATCTTTACATAGCTTGTTGTTGGTGAGGTGCTCCGGTGTCTCTGTCTGTAGACCCTTTGGGTCTATTGATAGCAGTACATTCTTACATAGCTTTTTATGTAGTGCATATTGTACATTGAGCACATGCATATACGCTTTGGCTTCTAACTAATTCACCAATCTCTCTTCTCCTCTCCTATCTCCTCTCCTATCTCCATCTCTCTCTTTAAGATTGGTCAATCTTGAACTGTGTGTGTGTATATATATATATATATATATATATATATATATATATATATATATATATATATATATATATATTAGATATTAAATTAACAATGGTTTATTTTATTATTGTTTTACGATGAAGACGGTCTGATCGAACCTATATATGAGGTCTGATAGTATACAGTTATATAACTGTTATAGATCAAACAATATGTTAATATGATCGGCCCTCCGAAACGATCGTAAAACAATGATATGAACAGGTAAAATAAATTGAATTTGTTGTTTTTATTTTCATTGTTAATTTAATACATAATACTCCGTATATAAGGAATTAAATCAGTGGAACACAGAACTTCTCTATGGATTTCACTGGATTACTCGCCATTGGATTACATTGATTTCTATCTAAGGTACGGACCCTACCACCAGAGGTAGACCACACTGAAAAAAAAATATATATATATATGATGTGAAACTCTTTAACCCCATTTCCACTCTTTTTAACTCTCTTTATTATCGCACTAACTTACTGTATTTTATTTTGTTCTATGTTTTATTGATAGTTTGATTTATTCTTGTTTTATATTTTGTTATACGAAAATACAATTTCTATAATGAACTTTTTCATTACTGAATTCTACCGCGTGGTGGATAGTCACTTCCACAAACAATTATAAACTTTCTGAAGAAGTGTGATAAATAATTAAGTATTACATATGATTGAACAACACATATTGTAGTCAACATGTACAGACAATTGTAATAGACACAAAAACAAATGTTAAAGCAAATAAATTCCTATTCTCGCCGAAGTTTATATTATTCCTGGTGCAATACTTGCTTATATATATATATATATATATATATATATATATATATATATATATATATATATATATATATATACGTTTATATATATATATATATATATATATATATATATATATATATATATATTAATAATAATAAATTTCAAGACTAAACTTTAATCTGTTATTTTAGTAAATATATATATATATATATATATACATATACACATATCCTGTGGATGTTCGTTTATTTGTCGCTTATTCCGGTGATGAGCATTCAGTTATTTCATTGTTCGAGGGTATTCCTACATGGATGATAATTCCACAGAGACGTGTATCCACAACATGTCTCTCCCAAGTCGACCCAATTTCTTTCACAAAGCTACGGTAAAAGTATTTATTCAGGATGTCTTTTAATGTATATGGAGCATAATCCTTAATCATTCATTTATTGCCCCAGAATATTAGAATGTAGAAGTTTTCCAACGCAGTGTCACGACTATGTTTCATTTGCCCTGCTGATTTCAACTTATTTTTGGTTCTATTTTCGAATATAAGTATCTAATATAGAAATGGCTACTAGAAGTGTCTCATTCGGAAAAAATCATCGGGATAGCCCTTTCCTGATAGGTTCTCCTGAATGAAACAATTCTAGTCCTGTAGAAGCCAATCCTATATTATATATATATATATATATATTGATTTGAACACAACTTTGAACATTTTATAATTTATTTATAATTTATTTATATACTTTTTTAACATAAAAACAGGTAGAATTCCCAAAACTAATCAGATCAGAGCAAACAACACGGACACTCTATCTCAAAATTATTTTTGAAAAGCATTTAGAAATGCGCAACCGGTAAAAACTTAAAACCAAAACTGAATACTAACCAATCCAATTACTAATACTCTTTTATTCCTAATTAGACTATTTTTCAACTGTGAACAATTTGTCAGCATTTTCTATTCCGTTTACCAATATATATATATATATATATATATATCAACATTTCAACCATCCTCTTACGGAATCACCTATATAACTCACCCACACACACAACCAAAAAAATGTTTTTCTCCCACACGCCACCTACACCCACAGCACGCTTAAACCCCACGCACACGTGCTTTCCACCACATATTTACAGCCTCAGCCTCCTGATTCCTCTCCCCCCGCCCCTCTATCCACACACGCACAGACACTCCGACCTACAACCCCCCCCCCACACCTCTTCCTGAGCATGCAACCCCGTTCTTCCCCCGGCCCTCGCTTTCACATACACACACACACACACACTACACCTACACACACACACCACCTTCAGCCCTCCCCGCTCGGACACCCCGTCTCCGTCTCCCCACTCCACCCGCCACCACCCCTACACACCCCACACCCTTCCACCACCTGTTTTACCCCTTTTTAATTTAAGTTTATTTTGATCATGCTTTTATATTTATTTTTATTTCATTCCTTTTATTTTGATCATGCTTTATTTTTATTTTTATTTTTAATTTCATTCTCACCGTTTCCTTTCGCTATATGTCTCTCCACCACTCCCCAACACACCCTTTGAACCCTGTTCCCACACACTTCTCACCTGAGGAAGGGCTTATGCCCGAAACGTCGTTCCCTACCACCACCCCACTCTCCAGAGCGTGAAATTAATAAACATTCGTTGTACTGCCTCTCTGTTTTGTTCCTGTTCAAATTTTTCCATTATATATAATACACGCCATTACGGCTTCCATTCCTTTGGAACATAACTTAACTACCGGCTCAACCCCGATCTAATCCGCCGTGACAATTCTCCGAACTTTACACACCTTCCCGCACTTGGTCTTTCCTTCCACGCATTACCTTTGTTTGATTTTGTTACTGTACTTGTTTATTTCCGTATATGATTCTTTGCCTGTGTTCTTACAATTTTATTTCTATGATTTTTTGTTCACGATTGCCTGTGTTTTACCTTTATGATTTTTTGTCTTTAATTTTCCTGTGTATGCTCCCCCCTCCTTACGTTTTTCTGTTTCATTTTTCCTTCCCCGTCTCTGCCTATCCTGCGCACTCACTCCTTCGTTCACTCCACCCCGCTTCACACCCCTGCTTTCTCATCCCCCCCCCTGCTTTCACCCAACGCCCACCATGCCCAGCCTGAGATCCTTTCTCCACCAACTACATAATCGCCTCAAACTTTTCCTCACCCCCTTCCTCCCACCCTGCTATCACCCCTCTGCCCTTCAACTCTCCTACCTCTCTTCGCCAAAACCCGGCACTCCAGCCACATCCATTTCCTCAGCCACTGCCTACGCCTCCACCTTATCCCCCTCGGCTTCCGTCTACACTTCCACCCTTCCCCCGCCACTTCCCCCTCACGCAACGTATCCTCACCCGATCCTCACGCCTCCTGATGCGCAACTCCATCCGCGCCTCCCGTTCCACCCTCCGCCAACTTGACAATCAACTGACCCCCACCCTCCTGCGCCTTAACTCCACCTGCCACCCCCTTCTCGCCCAAGCCATCATCTCCTTCATCCAAAACCTCAACCACAACCTCTTCTCCTTCCTCAGCTCCACCAAAGCCCGCAAGCTACACTCATCCTCCCAACCACCCTCATCCACCACCACCCGCCCATCCCCATACGCCCACCACTCTCCACCTCTCCCTCGACCCACACCCCTACCCAATCTCCACCCTCCACCTCACCCCTCACCCCCCCACACACACAAACCCCACCACTTGTTGTCACCATACCCCCTGACCCCCCCCTCTCCGCACCTGAGCGCTCACTCCTTAGTAGAGACCTTCGCTTCATACCCCACACTCCGCACAGCGACGAGTTCCGCACCCGAACGGAAGTCGAGCGATTCGTGCGACGCACTAAGCTACAGGCACATTTCGGCCGAACGCCACCGGCTCCGGACGCCCCGGACCCGTTTCTCGCCCTGGGCCGACGACCATCTTCTTGGACGCCGGCCCCAGGGCAATTTAGCACCCTGGACGCGTTCGTCGATGCCAGCCGTAGCGCAGTAAATCGTTTCGACTTCCGCCACCGTTCCAAACGGTACAATATCTCACGGGGCGAACTCCTCGTTCTCCGCTCCCTCCGTAGCCGAGATGACATCGTCATCAAACCGGCGGACAAGGGAGGCGCCGTGGTGGTGTGGCGCGCGGACCTCTACACGGCCGAAGCCCTCAGGCAGCTCTGTAACCCCCTCTTCTATCGCCCTCTACCCTCCGATCCCACGCCCCTCTACCAACAACAAGTCTCCTCCACCATCCAAGACCTTATCGCATCCTCCCCCCCCCCCACCGCTTCCCACCTCATCGTCCACATACCCCGCACCCCCACCATCTACTTCCTCCCCAAACTCCACAAACCCGACAACCCCGGCCGCCCCATCGTCTCCGCTTGCAACTGCCCCACCGAACTCATCTCCGCCTTTCTCGACTCCATCCTCGCCTCCCTTGTCACCACCCTCCCCTCCCACATCTCCGACACCAACCGCGCCCTGCTCCTTTTCGACTCCTTCACCTACCCACCCGGCCCACAGCCCTTCCTCTTCACCCTAGACATCAAGTCCCTCTATACCGTCATCCCCCACGCCGACGGCCTACGCACCCTAAAACACTACTTCGACCTTCGCCCCTCCCCCATTCCCTCCACCCCCACCCTCCTTCGCCTCGCCGAGCTGGTCCTCACCCTCAATTGTTTCTCCTACTTGGGTGTGTTTTACCAACAGGTCACGGGGGTAGCCATGGGTACAAGAATGGGCCCGAACTATGCCAACCTTTTTGTTGGCCATGTTGAGGCCCAAATCTTTGCCCAGTACACCGGCCCCACGCCCGAACTGTACGGTCGTTACATTGACTACTGTATCGGAGCCACGACCCTCACCCGAGAACAGCTCGACTCCTTTCTCTCCTTCTTCTGCTCCTTCCACCCCTCCCTCCACTTCACCACCTCTATCTCCACCACCCACGTCCACTTCTTAGACATCTCCGTCGCCTTCGACCCCTCCCACCACTCCCTCGTCACCTCCGCCTTCTTCAAACCCACTGGCTCCCACTCTTACCTCGATTTCACCTCTTCCCACCCCATCCACACTAAACACTCCATTCCCTACTCCCAACTCCTCAGGATCCGCCGCATCTGTAGCCGAGATACTGACTTCGAGTCCCAGGCCCTTTCCCTTGTCAGCCATTTCATCCGCAGAGGTTACCCCCCTCTCTCTCGTCCACACCGCTCTCACCCGCGCCCGTGCTGTCCACCGCCCCACCACCCTCACCCCACGCCACCGCACACCCACCCACCGTCTCCCCTTCCCCATCACCTACCACCCCTCCACCTTACCCCTCCACCGCACCACCCTCCGCTTCTTCCGACGCCTCCAGTCCGACCCCTCCACCTCCCACATCTTCCCAACTCCACCACTCCCCTCCTTCAAACGCGCACGCAATCTCCGCACCCTCCTCGTCCACAGCTCCCTACCCCCAACCCACGCTCTGTTTCCCCTCCCTCCGGTTCCTTTCCCTGTTCTAGGCCCCGCTGCAACACCTGTCCCCACATCACCAACACCACCACCTTCCAGGGTCCCAACGGCCACTCTCTCTCTGTCCGGCATGCCTTCCGCTGCACCTCCTCCAACCTAGTCTACGGACTTCGCAGCACGGAGTGCAGCGCGACCTATGTCGGACAGACTGGACGTCGCCTGGCGGACCGATACACTGAGCACCTCGTCTCGGTGGTTTTTCCCCCATCGCCCGCCACTTTGGTGGCCCTGGACATTCCGTACGCCATCTCACAGTCTGTGGCCTACTCCAATGCCACGGAACACCCGCCAATCGCCTTAGAGTCGAACAATGAACTATCTTCATCTTACAGACCCACACTCCCCCCGGCCTGAACTCCCCACTCTTATTCCTTTAGCCTTCGACCGCCCCCCTTCCCCCACACTTATCCCCACTAACACCACTAACACACCCCTCCTTTTCACCGCCCACCCCACAACTAACAATACTAACACCTCCACCTCACCCCTCATCCGACCACCCTTCCCCAACTAACATACTAACATCCCTCCTTTCTTCTCCTCCTCCCCCCTCCTTATCACACGCACACACCCACCGGCACATATATACACGCGCTCACACTAAACACACACCCTACTACCAAAACTAACCCTCACCCCACACCTCCATCCCACCACCCCGCAACTAACCTCACTAACACCCCCTGACCCCAAGTACACGAACACACGCACCCACTTACACCACCCACCCCACACGCAAATAACATCACTAACACCCCCGAACCCCACGTACACGTACCCACACACCCTCGTACACCACCAACTCTAGACACCCTACCACCACTAAACCCCACTCACACCTGCATTCAACCCTTTCCCCAACTCTCGTATACTAACACCCACTAACACCCCCTTCATCAAACTACACACACACCAGTACACCACACTCCCTCCATAGAACTACACACACCCTTCTCTCCCCGCTCCACCCACACCCTCGCTCCACACTCACTCATCCCACTAACACCTCTACTAATACACACACACACCCTCCTCACTCCAACATTCACACCTACCCATCCTCGCCCCTTTACCATTCCACCTGGCTGCTGCTGTGCCCTCTGACCGCCTCCCGGCGCAGACAGACACACAGCACTCCTACCGCTTGACCACTTCCTGTTGCGCGCGCGCCCCACATCTCTCCTCTTCCGACCATCTCTTCATGGAATACTCGTATGTGGAACTTGACCACTATGGAATCTACTAAACATCATAGGAATTTACCAACATTTCAACCTTCCTCTTACGGAATCACCTATATAACTCACCCACACACACACTCAAAAAATGTTTTTTCTCCCACACGCCACCTCCACCCACAGCACGCTTAACCCCACACACACGTGCTTTCCACCACATATTTACACCCTCAGGCTCCTGATTCCTCTCCCCCCGCCCTTCTATCCACACACGCACAGACACTCCGACCTACCCCCCCCCCCCCACACACACACCTCTTCCTGAGCATTCAACCCCGTTCTTCCCTCGGCCCTTGCTTTCACACACACACACACACACACACGTACACCTACACACACACACCACCTTCAGCCCTCCCCGCTCGGACACCCCGTCTCCGTCTCCCCACTCCACCCGCTACCACCCCTACACACCCCACACCCTTCCACCACCTGTTTTACCCCTTTTTAATTTAAGTTTATTTTGATCATGCTTTTATATTTATTTTTATTTCATTCCTTTTATTTTGATCATGCTTTATTTTTATTTTTATTTTTAATTTCATTCGCACGGTTTCCTTTCGCTATATGTCTCTCCACCACTCCCCTACACACCCTTTGAACTCTGTTCCCACACACTTCTCACCTGAGGAAGGGCTTATGCCCGAAACGTCGTTCCCCACCACCACCCCACTCTCCAGAGCGTGAAATTAATAAACATTCGTTGTACTGCCTCTCTGTTTTATTCCTGTTCAAATTTTTCCATTATATATATGTATATATATATATATATATATATATATATATATATATATATATACGGGGTAACAAATAATAGTTAAATGCAGTCCACTTAGGTAAAGTCCAGTTATGGTATTCCAGGTAGTGGATGATATTAACGCTTGGCTTGGTTTGACTCAACAAGGCGTTTTCATAGTGATGCTGCGGGTATGCCGTAATTCCTATGTTGTAAACACTTGGAGTAATAATAAATCAGGAAAGAAGGTTGACAATTTTAAATTATAAAGATAAGCCAACATAGAATTGCCACTAAATTCATAAGATTCAAACCTCCGTGAATCGAACCAACACTACATAGCTTTAAATTAGGATACCTACTACCCACAGAAATATATTCATTAAGTATACTATATCCTTCACAAGTCTATACCACACAGATGTCTGTAAGTACCTCATCTACCCACAAACTTATTCCTTCTCAGCTGCTGCCATCATTTGATCCTAAATCCTAGTTTTTCTCAAATCACTCCTACAATGTAACTTTACCTTCCTTTTGCAATAATTACAATGAGAACGCTTATCTCTTTGCATGTATGTATATTTTTGTACGAGTGTATATTGATGTGTATCTATGTGTCTATGTACACATGCATGTGTATATATATATATATGTGTGTGTGTGTGTATGTGTGTGTGTATGTGTGTGTGTGTGTGTGTGTGTGTGTGTGTGTGTGTGTGTGTGTGTGTGTGTGTGTGTGTGTGTGTGTAAATATATGCGTATATTACTTCGTTAACCTCTGTATTAACTCAACAACTATTTAGCTTTGACAGTGTTGTCCCACTCATGTATACTATTGAAGATGAAGAGAAAGACTGTAAACATTGGCTTATCTTTATAATTTAAAATTGATACACACTTCGATACTCTGTACATGCCAAACTCTTACTTCTGCCTCATGACAGCTAGTTTTACACGCCGTAACGTTAGATACATTATACCCCCCACCTAAGTAATGTCAGGGTCTCCTCAAATAATTTATTAATAGTATTGTTGTAATTGTTGTTATTGTTCTAATTGAATGCCATTACTACTTCATATAGTAGCCTGTATATTCTTGGTTATATATTTTGTATATATATATATATATATATATATATATATATGTATATATATATATATATATATATATATATATATATATATATATATATATATATATATATATGTATATATATATATATATATATATATATATGTATATATATATATATATATATATATGTATATATATATATATATATATATATACATATATATATATATATATATATATATATATGTATATATATATATATCTGTATGTATATATATATATATATATATATATATATGTATATATATATATATGTATATATATGTATATATATATATGTATATATATATATATATATATATATATATGTATATATATATATATATATGTATATATATATATATATATATATATATATATATGTATATATATATGTATATGTATATATGTATATATATATATATATATATATATATATATATATATATATATATATATATATATGTGTGTAGATAAATCTACCAAAAGTTTACGGTAGTGTCCAATCCGCATGAAGAACTCAATGTAATCCGGATATCATGGAAAGAAGAGATGCATTCAAAAATCACTTTCGGTGAAAGATAAACGGAATGCAGAGTCAAGATAAAATATTAAAAAAATAATGAATAAAACAATGAAACAGTTCCTTATATTAAACAAAAAAAGTTCATTATTTAACGATCGTTTCTAGGACATATATGTGTTAGAATTGGCATGCATATTCAACAGATCTATGTACAAAATTATACAAAATTATACAAACTATCAAATAGAATATACATACCAACACATACATATGCCGTCTTCAGAAATAATCAATTATTTCTGAAGACGGCATATGTATGTGTTGGTATGTATATTCTATTTGATAGTTTGTATAATTTTGTATAATTTTGTACATAGATCTGTTGAATATGCATGCCAATTCTAACACATATATGTCCTAGAAACGATCGTTAGATAATGAACTTGTTTTGTTTAATATAAGGAACTGTTTCATTGTTTTATTCATTATTTTTTTAATATTTTATATATATATGTATATATATATATATATATATATATATATATATATATATAAATATATATATATATATATATATAAATATATATATATATATATATATATATATATATATATATATATATATATATATATATGTGTGTGAAGGCGTGTGGCTGAGTGGTTAGATAATTGGATTCACAATCTTGAGGTTGTGAGTTCGATTGCTGGACCGCGCGATGCGTTATGTCCTTGAGCAAGACACTTTATTTCACGTTGCTCCTTCTACCTGGATTTGCGACCGATAGATAGTACTAGCAACTGGAAAGACCAAGGGAAACATTGTTTCCTCGGTCCGATTTGACGAAAGTCGATCGATAAAAAAAAAAATATATATATATATATATATAAAATGACTGCCCCCTCGTTATCGAGTATGGCCATTGCACGATATACCATTATTAATAATTAATAATTAATCCTATCGTTCAATGCCTGTGCTAGAAGATATTTTTTTAAAGTGAGGAAAGACTGTGCACTGAGACAATCCCACTCTCTGAGCGACAGTAGCCCATAACACGAAAAGAAGAAAAGATCAACATCATCGGTAACTACTGAGCCGCAGGTTTTATATCGGAATTATCCCAGTTTCCTGAGTTGCCTTCTACTAGAAGTATTCCCTGAGACAGGCTAGGGGTCCTTCACTCCCAGTGTTTTAACCACGCGATCGGGTGTCCAGCCCGACTATTTCTATTTCCCCGCGCATATACATACACACAAGTATATACACATACATATGTACATGTGTATATACATATTTACACATTTTTGTATGGCCATTGACTCTTGTGAGTTCTTCCGTCCTTTGTCAGGTTTTGTTTTTTGTCCTGCAGGGTGTCCAAAATCGCCCTCGTCACCAAGTAAACATGGTGGGGTTGCCGGTTTAGTCGCCGACGACCCGACCATGCGACAGGTTGTACTGGGTTTACATGTTACCAGTAGCACTCAAGAGTGACCCGATATATATATATATATATATATATATATATATATATATATATATATATATATATATATATATATATATATGCATACATAAATACATCCAACCATACATTTAAGCATACACACATACATACACACATACATACATTCATGGTGGCTGCCAACTCGTTTTCGAGTTCGGCCACTACTTTATATCCATGTAGGAGAACACCTACCGATGCGCTGAACAAGTGTGACTTTTTAGTCCAGCCAGCAACTTGAAAACTCTGGTACAAACACTACACTTGTGACAATTATTGACACATAGTGCTGGGCCCATGGTACCATGTGACGACAAGTACAGAGAGATCTCCAGATATAAAGCAATGCCTGTGCCGTGAAGCTTTTATAGTGAGCAAAGGCACTGCACAAAACGAGTCCCACTCTCTTAACCAAGATGATATTTACCAAAAAGAAGAACAAGTCAACATCATTGGATACCATCAGGGTTGCAGGTGTTATATCAGAGTTTTCCTTCTCCTAGAATTCTGCCTTGACAAAGGCTAAGGGGTCATCTCTCCCGGAAATTCGTACATTCATACATACATACATACATACATACATACATACATACATACATACATACATACATACATACATACACACATACATGGACCCATAAATAAGGAGAGAACCAGAACTGAATACCTCAGAAGAGTAAAGAAAATATGGTCATCAGAACTGTCAGCATACAACAAATACATTGCCCACAATACTTATGCTGTGCCAATTCTAACGCCAACATTTGGCCTACTGAACTGGTCATTGCAAGAACTAAGTGAGATGGATGTTAGAACTCGAAAACTTCTCAGTGTTACTGGGAACTTTAACATCAATGGTGATGTGGATAGGCTATACTTCTCACGCAAGGAAGGTGGCCGGGGTCTAAAATCAATATTAACAACATATGAGACCCGGATAGTAACACTGAAGCAACACCTTCAACAGAGGAGAAAGGTTGGCAAACATCTTGCCCAGGTTTATGACCATGAAAAAAGAAATATCATTAGAATAGCGACTGATCTGGAGGAGAGATATGGAATAAAGCCTGATATAAATCTCTCACCCAGAGAAATCGGAAGATCCTATTCAATGTTCAAACAAGATAAAAAAATTGACCAATTTACAGAAAAAGTTGTGCATGGATACTTGAGGCGTAAAACACAGACTATAGAGGGGATAAACCGCTCAAAAAGCCTGGCATGGAGTTCCGACAAGTTTATGACATCACACCTTGAGGGATATCTCTATGCAATACAGGAACAAGAACTCCCTACCAAATATCTGCTGCACAAAAGAGGAGGGCCAGCAGCTGACAATAAATGTAGGCTATGTAAAACAAAGATCGAGGATGTAAGCCACATTGTTGCCAGCTGCGAAAGAATGTCATCTCGCTACTACCTCCCCATGAGACACGATGGGATAGCTAGAACCATCTGGAACGCACTTCGGAAAACAAAATTAACAACAAACGAGGAAGAATATATTGAGACAGATGGCACTAAGGAATACTGGTGGAACCTGAAAATAAAAACTGCCACCAAATTAAAGCACAACCGGCCTGATATTGTAGTTTGGGACCATACATTGAAAACGTGTTCTGTTGTGGAGATCAGCTGCCCACTTGATGTAAACGTTGTCAGAAAAATACAGGAGGAGGACATCTACGGACCATTGATGAGGAGTTTACAAATCCAGTATCCAAGATACACCTTTAGCTTCATACCCATCATTATTGGTGCTACTGGTTATATACCAACCCGCTTGGACCAAAGTATGACTGAACTTGGATTTGCGGACAAAAAGCGCAGCTCCCTAATTCATAGTCTACAAATGGCTGCGACAGCTGGCACCTTCAAAATTTGCAAAACATTCTTGCGATTCAAGGGATTACAATTTCTTTTCTTTTACAACCTTGCCACCAGGAAGGTGGCCGGTCAAAAAAATATACTCGAAATTAAGAGAAAGAGAAAACATACATACATATATACATACATACACAGTGATAGATGGAATGAGAGTACATTGGACCAGAAATATCTCTTGACGTATTGGAGTACTGGAATTAGAATATTCAGGCAGAAAGAGAGGGAGAGAGCGAGAGAGATAAAGATAGGAAGGGGGGGAAGAGATATAGAGAGAACGAAGTCAAAGGAAAAGGAAAGAAACAGTTGAAATAATCGTAAACATAGTACTTTTTCTATGGACCAAATTTATTGCTGAAAGTAAATAAGAACCGTTACACATCACCACACTTATTTTGTAGCCAAGTACATTTCTACAGAAACATGTTACATATAATGTAAACGACCTGGAAAAAACATGAAATTACAGGGCTGTGCATGGGCCTGCACGACTATATATTCAGCTTGAAGATACTTTACAAACAGGATCTACGAAAAGACGAAGCTTTAGCTTATTCGGATAAAGAATACACGTTGTACTATGTAGTCATTCGTTAGAAACATATCTTAGTGTAACGGACGTACGGATTGAATGACGTTAAATTACTTCAAAACTTCTTTTTACTTTCGTATCTTTTAGCCCTACCTTGAAATGTGTAATGTTTCTATTTCGTTTTAGTAACTCAAGATAATTTTACTACACATCTTAACAACGTTAAGCAAAGTTTATAACCCATATCAATTTCTAGATAGCTCAAGAGGAGCGCAATACTTCATAAAGTATTTCCT
>OZ024741.1:98150732-98160732 GCA_964016885.1 Eledone cirrhosa
AGGAGGAGACGGGTACCCTTCCCGGGTGCCTCTGAAGCGTGAGGTGGTTCAGGATTGGTGGGGTACCTCAGTCAACCCTGGTTGGTTAACCCCGATTAGGGAATTTTCATTGTTGTATTTTTCTTGTTTATTGTTATTCTTTTCCTATTTTTTACTCGATTTTTGTGTAAAAATCACTGTCCCCGTTTATTGTATTGTCCCCCTATACTTCGGCCCTTTTGGCTAATAAATGAAACCATTATTATTATTTCCGCGGAGGTTAACTTTGCCTTTCATCCTTACGGGGTTGATAAAATTAAGTACCACTAACGTACTGGGTGGATTTTTTCGAATTTCCCCTCCCCCAAAAATTACTTGCCTTGTGCCTATACTAGAAAGCGGACGTAAAGTGATGATGATATATATATATCCGATACAGCTGTGTGTATATATGTGAATTTCGTATATCTAATGATATGCGATCTGTTAACGAATAAACATTTGGAAAACTTTCTAGTTATTACATTCCAGCAGAAAGTGAGGGAGACACTGTGTTGATATTTTCGCCTGTTTCAAATTCCAGCAGAGCGCAGGTTAAGCACTGTCCTGATGACGGCTATAGCCAGAAATGCATTTGCAGCCCCCCCCCCCCCCCCCCCCCCCCCTGCTGGAATCCGCTATTCAATATTCATAAATAGAAGGGCTTCCAAATATTTATTGGTAAACATGTCGTATATCATTAGATATACGAAATTCGCATACACACACACACATATATATATATATATATATATATATATATATAAGATCGTAAATAAGTGGATTACGTGTAATTCCACGATAATCAAAATGAGTTGTATTGTAAATAAATCGATGAAAAAAATGTGTTTTCATATGATGTTTTTTTCTCTCAGACAATGATTTATTACGTGTATTGTCCATACACTATAGGTAAGGATTCTGCAAATTTGAACATAGTATACGGGTACGCCATAGTCTTAAGTTTATTTGAACCCTCCTCCACCTCTTTCTATGTCCCTTTCTCAGTATAAACTTCCAAATCTTGAAACTACTACTAGTTGTTTGTTTATATCTAAAACACTATTGAGGTCATTTGATTTATTTCACTACTCCCTGAATTATGGATTATCGATAATATCAATGCGTCCATAACTGCTCTTGGTTATCCCATTCCCCCAACAATCAAAGTTTGGCGTAAATTACGAATCTGTTGTCCTCTTTTCTATCTAGATCTGCGACCAATACACCGATCTCCAAACACACTCCTGGTCTTTTTCAACATCAAGTTCAAACTTTACACTTACACTGACATTACCATATCTGCGTTCAACCGATAATATATTCACTGTTTAGTCTAGGAATTCTTCCAAATAGGATACCCCTGAATAACATATATTTCTAGGAGGTGACTTAGGAACCCCGCATTTCTACGATAAAATATGGTTTATAGCTGATCCATCTCTGACATACAGGTGAATGACCAAAACAATTCAACCAACTATGAAATTCACATAAGAAAATATACGTGTCATTAACTGATAGATTCGTTTCATATGTATTAGTAAAAATTATCAGGAGGGCACCAATCACTAATAATCAACAGCTGTAAGGTATTCTCCTGCTATTGCAATGGTTTTGAAAACAACTAAATGGATATCACTTAGTCCTTTTGAAACGCAACAAGACACACTCAATAGATATATTAGTAAAGATTTCTAGCACGGTGTACGTCTTATGTATTAAGAAAAGGAACCTTTGTAAATCCTTTGATCTCAAGACTACTGGAGATCATTCATTCATGAGACACATACATCTGTACATAGCAAAACTGATCAAATGACTAGATCCAAAAGCAGGGTTAGAAAATACTTTAACCATGATGCGATACTGATTCTTTATTAAGATTAGATACAAATCGTATTCGGCTACTTATCCGTAGGGAAACATACGTCTAGATGGATGACTATTATTTAATATATACACAAATTATATAAATATACACAAATATTATAATATTTACATTATTTTATTGTTTTACTATTTTCGCTTTTCAAACTTGAATTCTTTTATTCCCGTGCAACAACATCCCAGAATGTATAGGGCTCTAGTGAAGTCACACCGCCTACTTTTTGTTTTTCCCAGTAAATATACATAAACAAAATCATCTTGTATATGGAATTGATGCCAACGTTTTGCCCCAAATCTTATTATCGATTGGACTTCCGTAAGATGGAGATTATTTATTTATGTATTGTGGCAGAATTTTAACTCAGAGCTTAGAAATAGCCGGAACAGTTTCTGCAAGAATCATAAAAGCTGCTATATGAATTCAGGCAATTCACCGACCCCGATGGTACTTTTTATCAATCCCAAAAAGATGAAAGCTAAAGTTGGCCCTGATTAGATTTCATCTCTTGCAAGCAAAGGACTAGAATCCACACCGCAAAGCATTCAATCCAATTCTATGAAGAATCTGTTATTCCTTACTATTTCATATTTACTTTTTTAGTTTTCCTTATTTCTAATTATTTTACATTGCTGTAGTAAATTACACTCTCTATTTACGACTACATACCTTCTCTACCTTTTTGTCTTTTTCTTGACTATAATTCCATATCACATTCTTCGCTCTCCTTCAGTGTAACCCTGTTTTTCTTTTTTATCCTTTCTCTCCTTCTTTTTTCTGGGTTGTCTTTCAGTAGCATTAGCTCATTATATCTGACTTTATCAACCAGTTTCTCACATACATGTTATTATCTCAATCTTTCAACCCACCACCAGAAAATAATTATATTTTCTTTGCTATGTTTTTATGCCATTCTGGGTTTTGAGAAACATTTCACGATTACCTGAACTTCGAGGTAATATAACGTTTGAGATTCCAATTAGCAATTTTCACTATCGTTTGCTTTTGGTTTCATTCCAAGTTAGAGAAGCCGCTGCACGATAACATTTGGTTATCACAGCTGGTCCAAACATCTCTCTCTCTCTCTCTATCTATCTATCTATCTATCTATCTATCTATCTCTTTCTCATCTCTCTCTCTCTCACCTTCTCTCTTTCTCAATATATATATAAATATATATATGTTTGCGTGTGTGTGTGTGTGTGTGTGTGTGTTGTACCTGTGTATATATATGTGTGGACATGCCTGCATATATATATATATATATATATATATATATATATATATACGTAAGGTTATATGTAAAGGTGAATAGTCAAATTTGTGAGATTATAGTTGTATAGAAGCATTCAGCCATCCATAAGTGTATTTGTTCATTACAACCTATATATAGTGAAAGTTCAGCCTTTTTCTTGACATTTTATGTTAAAACTTTTTTCCAGTAAATCATATTTACACCTGGAAACTCCCACTCCCTCTCTTTCTCCTCTATCGCGTTTTCTCTCTCGTTATATATATATATATATATAAATATATATATATATATATATATATATATATATATATATGTGTGTGTGGGCGCGAGTATCATATACATACACACACAGAAACCCACACATACACACATATATTATATATATATATACCACTTTCCCTTTGCTCTCATTTTTTGCAAAGTTTTTTATTTCGTTTCCCTGTTCCACTGTCTATTCCATACAGATTCTTTGCCCATTAATCAAGTCTTGTTACTCCATATGTACGATGCTCTCACATTTATCATTTCCGCTCATCCGCCTTAGCAACTTCAATTATGTGGAGATATAAATACAGGTGGCCCTTGCATCCACAATTTACACAAGGCATCCAAACTCAATCTGTCTAAAGCATATTCTCTGTTGATCCCCCCCTTTCTCCGACATCATTTTGACGTATACACTTTGTAAAATAACTGCCTACCTGTTTTTTGTGTCGTAGATACATCTGCAAGAATTCAAGAATTTAATGAGGTGTTAAGCTATTGCTAGAATTTGAGCAATTAGCATGAGAGTTCTAAATAATGTAGCGTTCCCTTTTGTTATCATAGAATTAGTTTGTATTTCGTTTTTCATACATACGTACAACTGGGTGGAGTCCTTAAAAATGATACTATGTTTGAAAGAAACAATTGAAATAATTAATTGTTACGAATGTGGGGAGAATGCTGGAAATAATCATCCAGTGAACAAAATGGTTTTAAATGTTACATTTCCTCTGCAAGATCTGTGTTCAAAGTCTGCTGGAGTCAACATTTACTTTCCATTTAATCAGAAATAAATTGTGTTTATGTATATATATATATATAACCACCCACACTCACTCTCACACAAACATGTATATATATATATATATATATATATATAATTATAAAAGGAGCATAGTCTTACAATAATATTTAGTGACGCACTGGAAATTGTTATGACAAGTTTTTGTCATTAGGGTTGAGTAATAAATGACTAATTATCTCATTCGTTAAGTGTTGCATGATATGAAGTGCTCATCCACCATTTAACCATTCATCCATTAACTTATTAATCCGATAATTTGCCGTTCACTTTAACGACATGAACTCTTTCCATCTAGATCTCTATCCAAATTACACGGTGGACTGTGAGCTCCTGAGAACTCTGATCTTCATTTAGTACATCATCCCTTATAACTTCTCGGCAGAGCTGGTCCGCTAGAGAACGGGTCGCAGGTGGTGGATAGGGATACGTCCAGCAGATATGATAGCTAGTTACGATTTAAGCGGGCAACTGCCGGACGAATAAACAACCCTGACCAACAGCGGTAAACTACCAGAGGAGACGGAGCAATGGGTAACACATGAAAACACTCACTGCCCTTTGGCGTTGCTACGGCGAGGCCAGTAAAGGCCACATCTAAAAAGCCTAGTTTTCGCGGGTTTGACAAAGTACCAGATTGGTGACTGGCACGAATAAGACCATTGAAAGAGAAACTGCAATATGATAAGGAAAACAAAAAGGAAACATACCGCCTCGCCCTTTATGCGGGTTAACAAGTGTCTCGTTTATTAAATGTACCGTAATTTATCATGAAATATTTCGTATTTTCCAGTATGGGACATGATCAATTTCTATGATTTATTAACAAGAATGTTGTTATCTTCTTTTCATTACGGTGCATGAAAATATTTTTAATAGGATAGTCTGCGTGTATGAGATTGATGTGGATGATTTCTAGACTGGAGAGTAGCTTGGTAATTTTTGCAAGCTCCATATGCATGTATACCAATTACATCTACAATAGCTGACTCGAATAAATGCCGAGGCGGTATGTTTCTTTTTTGTTTTCCTTATCATATTGCAGTTTCTGTTTCAATGGTCTTATTCGAGCCAGTTACCAATCTGGTACTTTTTCAAACCCGCGAAAACTAGGCTTTTTCGGGGTGGCCTTTACTCGCTAGTACCAATGACTAGCTGTTGATATTAAATAAGTTTAAGTATTATTTGGTGATGTTTAAATTGGCATACGTAGTCAAACTTGATAATTGCAAGCTAAATTAATACTGTAATGAGATGTCGTGATCCGACGAATTAACCTCCTTACTCTTCATTTTCATTTGTAATCAATTGAATTGACATTACTATATTGCTGATACTGATGCTAATTGAAGTATGTTACTCGTGGAACTTTAAATTAGGATCTACAAGTAAGAATTTTAATACGTGTACTTATATGCTGTGCTAACTCAGCTGTCTTGATCCATTTGGAATTTCTTAGACGCATCCTAAAATGTATTAAATTCATAACGCCTTCTTTTTGACAAAGTAAAGAACCAATAGTTTAATGGAAAATATACTAAATACGCTATTTTGATGTTCAGGCATGTCGCCCAAATTTATTACCGGTTTACAACGTTCTCAAACTATGAATTCATCCTAATTCAACATTTTACAAAATTTTACATGATTTTAAATCTTTTGCCAAAATGACTTCCTATATTATAATTTATTTTTTTTTCGTAAGTTATATTTTGGTTTGATATTTTATTATTTTCATTTTTGTTGTATGTTTTACCTTATCATCATCATCATCGTCGTCATTATTATTATTATTATTATTTATTATTAATTTTTCATTTGAAAAGGAAAATCAGGGTAGAGAGGGAGGTGATCTCTTCCCAGCGTTTTGTTGAAAGATGGGTGAGAGAGGCAGGAATGGCCCGAGTGATTTGACCTACTCTGAGTATATGCCTGTAAATTGAAGGTGGAAAACTGGGAAAGGACAATTGCCCTGGTGGTCAGGGTCACCGTGGCCTTTTTTTAATGGGCTTTCTCAACGATGGCCCTCGGAAGTCTCCCCCCTATTGGGGAATCTTTCATTATTCTTTTATTACATCCTCTGTTTATTTTGTTTTTTTACACGCTGAAATGCCCATTTGTACCGTCCTATATTGTCCTGTACTGTCCTTAATGTCTACTTTGTGTAAACCCTTGTGGTTAATAAAGAAAGAATTGTAATGCACTGGGTAATTGCTGGCCTTGTGCCAAAAGTAGAAACAATTATTATACGGTAAAATCTTGGCAGACGTCTACTGCAACTGGCAGCAGAACGGGAGCATTCCCAGTTTTGTGAGCCGGGAGTGGTGGCGCTGCTGAGAAAAGACCCGAACAAGGGGGATGTTATCGATAATTTCAGGCCCATAAACCTGCTAAACACAGAGTTCAAGATTTTGGCCAAGGTATTAGCAACGAGGTTGGCGCTTGTCGTCAAGGGTCTGGTGGGAGAGGCGCAGACATGCGCCATTCCAGACAGATCCATACACGACAACCTCCACCTCATGCGATACATCATAGAGAGGGTGGTTAAAGAACCTGGCACGGGTGGGGCCCTGATCAACTTGTATCAATCCAAATCATTCGATAGGGTCGACCATCGGTACCTGGCGGCGGTCCACGAGGCAGCCGGTTTCGGGCCCGTTTTCAGGGGTTGGATCGCTGCGATGTACAGCGACATCTTCTCAGGTGTGAGGGCGAACGGTCACCTGTCGCAGCCGTTCAGTATCAAGCGATCGGTCCGCCATGTTTGTCCCCTCTCGTCCCTCTTGTACGTATTGGCTCTCGAGCCGTGACTGCACAAACTGGGGGCAATGAAGGGCGTCCCACGCGAAGTAGCATGCAGGAAATTCGAGTCGGCTTACGCCGACGACTTCACCGTGCTGTTGTCGAGCACCAGACACGTCCAGATGCTCGGCACCGCTCTCAAGGAATAAGAAGCGGTGACTGGAGCAAAGATAAACCAAGAAAAGTAGGTGAGCTTGCAGCTCGGCACCTGAAGAGGCAAGTCCATGCCGTTCGAGAGCGTCGTGGGGCGTTGGACGGACGGACCGGTTAAATTGCTCGGGGTCTGGTTCGGACCGGACCTCCAGATGGAGAAAAGCTGGAACCAGGTTACGAGCAAGGTGGCCTCCCTCACCCAGAAATGGTCCGAGAGGAAGCTGTCCCTGAAAGGCCGGGCGGAGGTGGCGAATGCCTACATCCCATCCGCCATCTGCTACCGCTTCACCGTCGTCCCTTGCCCCGGCCCAACTCTCACCAAAATGGAGAGGCTCCACTTCCACTTTTTGTGGAAGGGACGCGCTCCCATGGTCAGACGATCCATCTGCTGTCAACACCCGTTGCGTGGAGGACTGGTCATGCCATGGCTGATGATGCGCAAACATGCGCTGAGGCTGCGATAACTCTGGTGCTTCCTTGACGGTTAACAGGTGTGGTCGTCGTTCGCCAGGCACATTTTCCCACAGCTCGTCTCCTTGACGGAGCTGCAGTCCTGGGTCAGAAAAAGACCGAGGGATAGCGCTTGGAGACTGGAATGTCTCCAGGCGCTCACTGCGCTCTGCCAGCTGGGCACCAGTATCGGTGGAACATCCACCTCAGCGTTCTATAGAGGACTAGTGGAGGGGAAGAGCGACGACTTTCTCGGAGAGATCCTGGGCATCGAAGAAGATCAGCTGTTTGCTCTCTTCCGGAGAACTTTCAGCCCAGGGCCTATGGATAACTTCCAAAAATCCCTGGCCTGCCAGTGCTAGCGGGGAGCGTTGCCGGTTCGAGATAAATTCTACAGGCACGGAAGTGCCGTCAGCTGAGCCTGTCCGAGATGCGCGCAGAGCGACGAAACCGTCGTGCACGCACTCGTTCAGTGCCTGAGCATTGCTGACTTGTGGAGCTATGTCGAACAGTTGCTGTCGCGTGTAGGACTGATCCGGTTATTGACTGAGTCCATTGTGCAGATGGTCTCGCCGTCTTCCTTCGAGGAGGAAGGGCAGGCGGTTTTCATCTGCCTGGTGGCCATGGCGAAAGAGATTGTGTGGTGGACAAGGTTGAAAGGGTTAAAGACAGATACTTTCCTCTTCGGCGAATCCCTAATTAACTTTTTCAAGTTTCACTTGAAGAGGAAAATCAGGGTGGAGGGGCAAGTACTACCTCCTAGCAAGTTTGTTAAAAGGTGGGTGAATGTAGCGAGAATGGTCCGAGTGAACGGGACCGCTCTAAATATATGCCTCTAGTTTGAGAAATGGAAAAAAATTGAGAGAGGGCACTTGCCCTGGTGGTCAGGGTGGCCGTGGTCTTTTGTGTGGTTTTCGCCACGAGTAACCCTCGGATTATTCCCCCCCTATTGGGGAATTTTTCATTGTTTCAATTTTCATTTTTATTATTTCTATATATATATGTTTCTATGTCTTTTTTTTCTTTTCTTATATAAATAATAAACATATTTACACGCACAAAACCCACATCATACCGTCCTGTACCGTCCTATGCCGTCTGTAATGTTTTTTCTTGACGTCAGCCCTTGTGGCCAATAAAGAAATCATTATCATTATTATTTTTATTATTATTATTATTATTATTATTATCCCGCCGAGGTTGACTTTGCCTTTCATCCTTACGGGATCGATAAAATAAAGTACCAGTAATGCATTGGGTAATTGCTGGCCTTGTGCCTAAAGTAGAAAAAATTATTATTATTATTATTATTATTATTATTATTATTATTATTATTATTATTTGTTAAAGGAGATAGGATACTTCGTGCATAATTTTCTCCGTCCAACACTTGGAAATGATTAAAGAGATGTCAAATCCAGATTGAAAAGAGAACTATTTAGAAGGGACCGGTCTAAGAAGACGGACTGTCACTTACGAAAAAGCTTCGGTGAGGAGCAATATCGGAAATTAAGAGTAGTAGAATCGTAGAGGAGACTAGGAAATTCCAGGATAATTTCCTAAAGGAATTAGAACCGTTGAAAAGTGAGAAAATACACATTACGTGCTGTCATAAGAATAAATATTAAGGCTGCACGTAGTTACTGACATAATCCCAATAACAGCAATAAACCTTTTTTTAGAATGCCATGAAATCCTTCAAAAATAGTAAGTAGCCGCATTTGCTCTCTTCCTAGAATTAATTTATTTATTGTCGTTGATTTTGATGTTGCTGTATAGCCCGAGGTCGTCTCTTACTGTGCAGATATATGATCAAAATAATTTAGTCTATGAGGATACCTTCTTTTCAAAGGAATCATATCCACATTCTAAGGCCGATGGATAGGATTTATTAGAGATCTGGCTGCTTTTTGTCGCTTGGGTCAAACTGAATGCTTAGAGGTTACGTTCCTTTCCTGGTGGTTTTGCTTTGAAATATACTATATATATAAAAAGAGAAAGAGAGAGAGAGAGAGAGAGAGAGAGAGAGAGAGAGAGAGAGAGAGAAAGATACTGTGATAAAGAGAGAGAGGGACAATGAGAAAGAGAAATACTATATATATGCTATATGTATGTGTGTATACATGGATATATTGTATTATATACACAAGTTATGCTCCAGTCGTATCTACATAACTAATTTTTTTTCATATTTCCCTGAGTCAATAAAATTTATAAATCCATTATGAAATTTAGTAGACATCAGCAGTTTCACCTTAAAAATGTGAAGTCTTTTTCGTTTATTCACTACGTCTTGGAGCAGGTCCTAGTCTCATTTTAAGTAGCCAATGCCAATGGCAGATGCGCGAGGAGACATAACACAGTGGTA
>OZ024741.1:98163232-98190732 GCA_964016885.1 Eledone cirrhosa
ATCTCTCCCGGTGATTTTGGATGACCATTGACTCTTAAGAGCTTCTTTGCCCTTTGACAGGTTTTGTTTTTAGTCCTGCAGAATGTCCAAAGTCACCCTCCTCACCAAGAAACTTTGGTGGGGTTGCCAGTTTAGTCGCCAACGACCCGACCATGAGACAGGTTGTACATACATACATGATGGCTGCCCCCTCGTTATCGACTATGGCCATTGCACGAGGAGAAAGAAAAAAAAAAAAATAATAATAAATAAAAAAAAGAAAAAAAAAAGAAATATATATATATATATATATACATATACATACATATATACACTCACACACACATATACACACACACACATACTTTAATAACAATAATAATAATAATAATAATAATAATAATAACAACAATAATAATAACGACAACAACAATAATAATATACATATACATATATATATACACACACACGCACACACATAAGCATATCTACACATACACACACACACGATAGCAACTAACAGCACTGCGATCGAACGTGGCTTTTTAGACCAGCCAATGATCTAAAATGTCTTGCACAGAGTCGGCATCCAAAACATTTACTGGAAATAGTCGGCTGTGGTTGGTGTTCGTGTACTTTTGCATGTCGCTTGAGCCCTCCTGCTGATTTACATGCTCTACCACATGTTTGGCAAGCATGATGAGTAACATCTCCAACAGCAGCCTGGCAGTCAACCACTGGTCTTACTTTATGACTGCGAAGATGACTTTCGAGTCCAGCTTTGCTTAGGCAGAGTCTCGCACAGACGCTGCATGTCAGCACCATAGGAGGACCCTCGCCGTCTGGAAGTGCAACAGCAATGCCCTTCCTCACATCCCGCTTTACTTTCTCGTATGCGATTCGAGATGCCTCAAAAGCAACTTTTCCCTCCTATACAGTCTTTCTCCATTTATTACGATCAGCAGCAATATTCTCCCATGTATCAGCAGAGATGTTAGCGTCTTTCAGAGAGGCTTTCAAGGAATCCTTATACCTCTTTTTTGGTTTATGTGGCGGTCGTTTTCCTTTAACCAACTCTCCATAAAAGAGTTGTTTTGGTATTCTAGAATCCTTCATCCTGGCAAGGTGACCACTCCAACGGAGTCGTTGCTTAAGCACAGGAGCTTCTATACTGTCACACATAGAGCTTTCCAAAATCTCGACATCACTGATGTGGTCCCTCCAGTGAACGCCATGGATCCGTCTGAGACACATCTGATGGAAACGCTCCAATTGCTTAAGGTGGTGTCGATATGTGACCCAGGTCTCGCAGGCATAAAGAAGACAAGAGAGCACACATGCCCTGTACACCTTTACCTTTGCCCTCCTGCATATGTCTCGCCGACCCCAGAGTCGCCTTTCTAGCTTTCCGAAAGCATCACTTGCTTTCCTAATCCTAAGTGAGATTTCACTGTCAAGGTTGCTGTATCGATTGACAGTGCTTCCCAGGTAGACAAACTGATCAACCACTCCAAGTCGTTTGCCATACACATAGATGTTTGGTTCAGTGTACTGCTTACCAGGGGCAGGTTGGTACATGACGACGGTTTTCTTGAGACTGACAGTCAGACCTAGGGCAGTGCAAGCGTCAGAAAATGCATTCAAAATGTGCTGCATATCACTCTCTGTGTGCGCTACAAGATCGCAATCATCTGCATACAAGAGGTCTCTTATGATTGATGTAAATACTTTTGTCTTCGCAGCAAAGCGCCTGATGTTAAATATGCTGCCTGAGGTTCGATATCGGATGTAAACACCATGCCCGCAATTCCTGAATGCAATACAGAAAACCATTGCAAAGTATATGGCAAACAGGGTCGGTGCTGGAATATCCCCCTGTTTCACTCCATTTTTTACTGAGATAGGCTCCGACATGTTAACCCCGACATTAACCCAAGCCTTCATGTCGTCATGGAAAGACCTAACTCGTCAAGGAACTTATCAGGGCAACCAAGTTTCTGGAGAACCTTCCATAATGCATCTCTGTTAACAGTATCGAAAGCTTTTGTCAGATCGACAAAAACCTGATACAGATCCAAGCCTTGTTACATGCACTTCTCCTGGAGTTGTCTAGCTGAGAAGATCATATCAGTAGTGCCGCGTCCAGCACGAAAACCAGATTGACTTTCAGGAAGAACACAATCTGCAATGTGTGTCAGCAGACGGTCCAGAAGCACCCTACATAAAACTTTCCCTACGACAGAAAGCAATGATATACCTCTGTAGTTCCCACAATCGTTCCTGTTACCCTTTCCCTTGTACAAGACCACCATTACTGCATCTCTCCAGTCCTCAGGTACGGATTCATTAGCCCATATCCTGCCAAACAAAGAGTGAAGATGTTGCAGGAGTCTCTCACCACCATATTGTAGGAGCTCAGCATGTATGCCATCCATACCTGGAGATCTTCCACTGTTCAGCTTCGAAATAGATATATACATACATACATACATACATACATACATACATACATACATACATACATACATACATACATACATACATACATACATACATACATACAGGCAGTCTTGTGTCTATGTTAGAAATCGACTATCTCTCTATTGGTAAACATTTGTTAAATTATAAAACCAGAAGAACATACATACATACATAAATACATGCATACATACGTACGTACATACATAGATACATGCATATGCAAAACATTCTTGCGATTCAAGGGATGATAATTTCTTTTCTTTTACAACCTTGCCACCAGGATGGTGGCCGGTCAAAAAAATATACTCGAAATTAAGAGAAAGAGATATATATTCGTACATACATACATAAATACATACATACATACGTACGTACATACATAGATACATACATACGTACATACATAGATACATACATACATACGTACATACATACATACATAGATACATACATACGTACATACATAAACTCATAGTCTTTCCGTGATTTGATGAGAACAGTTTCAACTTCTCTTTGTAATTACGCTTTCTCTTCTGCTCCTACTTCCTACCTATAATTCGCTTTAGATTTCCTTCGACATCTCTTATATTTTTCCTCTTTATTTTAATCATCCTTCTCATATTTGATTTCGTAAACCACCACCAATACTCGCTCTACTTGTCTCAAAAATCGATTTCTGCTCCTCCAATATCTTTCAACATCAGCAGCAGAAGAGGCAGATGGATCACCAACTTCATCATCATCATCATCATCATCATAATCATCATCATCATCAGATTCATCAGATTCATCATCATTATCATCACCATTCATCATCATTATCATCATCATCATCATGATCACCATCACCAACTTCATCCTCATCACAGTCATCATCATCATCATCGTCATCGTCAACTTCATCATCATCATCATTATCATCATCATCATCCTCATCATAGTCATCACCATCATCGTCGTCATGATCATCATCATCAGCATCACCAACATCATCATTATCATCATCATCACCATTATGATTACCATCATGATTACCATCAAGATTACCATCATGATCAGCATCATCATCCTCATCATCATCATCATCATCATCATTATCATCATCATCATCTATGTCATCATCACCAGCATCACCAGCATCACCATCAAGATCACCACCATCATCATCATCATCATCATCATCATCACCATCATCATCATTGCGGTCAACATCAACATCTACATCATCATCATCATCATCATCATCGTCTACGTCATCATCACAGCCAGTGTCTTTGTTGACGAAGTTGTTTCATCCGCTGTGGCCCCCCTCTCCGCCATCATTGTCATGTACTGTAGTATTTCATTAATTCACCCCACCCCCCCACTGTCTACCATGACAGTGAGGGAAGAAACGTCACGACCATAATCATCAGGCCCTCTTCACCCCCAAAACCCCAACCATCACCCTAAACCGCACCCCCATCATCTTCATCCTCATCACCTCCGTCATTATCGCCATCGTCATCACTATCATCATCATCATCATCATCATCATCGTCATCATTGTCATCATCAACCCCAACACCACCACCACCATCAACATCTGCATCATCATCATCATCATCGTCATCATTGTCATCATCAACCCCAACACCACCACCACCATCAACATCTGCATCATCATCATCATCCACCTCCTCCTCCTACGCCTCATCATTATCATCCTCCTCATCATCATCACCACCACCAACAACGCCACCACTACCATCATCATCATCAGCCACTCCATCCACCTCCACCTCATCACCATCATCATCATCACCATCATCATCATCATCAGCAGCAGCAGCATGAACAACACCACCACTACCATCATCATCATCAGCCACTCCATCCACCTCCACCTCATCACCATCATCATCATCACCATCATCATCATCATCATCATCATCATCTTCGTTGCCATCATCATCCCCACTATCAAAATCCTCCTCATCATTATCATCTCCTGCATCACCATTATTATTATTATTATCATCATCATCATCATCATCATCACCATTATTATTATCATCATTATCATCACGTATTTTATCATCATCACCTTTAACAGCATCACTACCATTATCACTATATTAAACAGCTAAATCTACTATTACAAAAACTACTACTACTACTACTACTACTACTACTACTACTACTACTACTACTACTACTACTAATAATAATAATAATAATAATAATAATAATAATAATAATAATAATAATAATAGTAATACTACCATGAGAAGAAGAAGAAGAAGAAGAAGAAGAAGAAGAAGAAGAAGAAGAAGAAGAAGAAGACAATTGTGTTATTTCCATGAGGACAAGCTGATATATTTCCATCACGACAAGCTGACGATTCAGTCCCAGCAGACCTGATGCACTATTCTAGATGTGTAAATTCGCAACTTCTTAACAGAAGTTTACTCAGAAGACAACAATTGCCTGATGTGTTTAGCCCTTCTAAACACGTGTATTGGTCTCTGCAATCATATATTGCTGAGAGATCTTCCCATGCCATGCGTCAAACCCTGCTTCATTTTCTACTCCATTATTTCATATATTATTCATACATGAATTTATTCACTGTGTTGCGTGATATATCAAATATACACACACATAAATGCATACATATATACACACATACATGCATAATTACACACAATTCATGTTGTGAGTGCAATATATATATATATACATGTATGTATCTATTTGCATACACACATACATACCTACACACACACACACCCAAAAACACACACACACACACACACACACATACACACATACACACATACACACATACACACACACATATATCAAGCCGTTTCGACGGCTATTTCTGGACTAAATAGTCCAGAAATAGTCATCGAAACGGCTTGAGCTCTGCCGTCGGGGTCATACTTTTTCCTATTACCCACTCTAGTATTGAGTACTCTGGTGCATTATAGTCCATCTGGTTTCTTATCACATCTCCATCATTATTTAGCTCCTATCTCCGTAGTAGAGCACTTGCCGACCCTACCACGCCATATCTCGACTTTTCCCCCTAGCTTAAGTTTCTTCACCCGCACCATGCGAAAACACAACATCGACTTCTCCACCAAGAACATCCCAGTTCCACCGAGAAAACTTTACCTTCGGATGCTCACGCAAAAAATCGACCTTTTTGCGAAAAGACTAAGATGGAGAACTTTTTTCTAGTCCAGAAATAGCCGTCGAAACGGCTTGAGCTCTGCCGTCGGGGTCATTCTTTTTTCCTATTACCCACTCTACTACCCTAAGTATTGAGTACTCTAGTGCGTTATGGTCCATCTGGTTCCTTACAACATCTCCTTCGTTATTTAGCTCCTATATCCGTAGTAGAGCACTTTCCGACCCTATCACGCCATATCCCGACTTTTCCACCACATCTCCTTCGTTATATATGTATATAAAGAAAAACGGTGAAGTTTCGTTAACACGTTAGCTTTTATTACGTATCCACCTATCATAGGCGTTTCGCAGAGGATTGGCTCAGGGTCAACCATAGAAGTTATGGACCCGATCCCGTTATGCTCATCAAGAATTATGAGTCTTATTATGTGTTGTGACACTGGTTTTATACCAGTAAAATAAAATACTAAATACAAACGCCTTACTAAATATAATAAACCAGTAATCACTTTTTTAAGTATTCATTTTATTAACGTTGGTTAAAACGAATTACAGCTTCTATCTATGAAATCAATCTATAAAACCTTATAATTGGCTAACAGTTCTATCACATTATAATATAGAAGCATTAAGACGTGGTGGAATAAATCTATAATGAAGGATACCATACTAAATTATATTAAATAAAAATTGTTCCACCTTGATTCTTTTTCGGAAAACAAGATTTTTAACTGGCTGAGTAGTTCTATGATTCGATCTCAATATTTCGCATAATATTTCGTTCCCACTTATTCTTTCTCTCACTTCCTTCTGTTTCTTTATGTATGCTTAACATAAATCTGTATGTATGTCCTTCACTCCCAGTGGTTTAACCGCGCAGTACATGTGTATATGCATATTTACACACTTTCGGATGGCCGTTGAATCTTTGTCAGAGCATTCTTCTAAGAGAAGGCAACTCAGGAAACTGGGATAACTCCGATATAAAACCTGCGGCTCAGTAGTTACCGATGATGTTGATCTTTTCTTCTTTTCGGGTTATAGCTACTGTCGCTCAGAGAGTGGGATTGGCTCAGTGCATAGTCTTTCCTCACTTAAAAAAATATCTTCACGCACAGGCATTGCATGATAGAATTGATTAATAATTATTAATAATGGTATATCGTGCAATGGCCATACTCGATAACGAGGGGGCAGCCATCATTATGATATATATATATCTTCTACTGGTTTTATAATTTCACAAATGTTTACCAATAGAGAGAGAGTCGGTTTCTAACATAGACACAAGAGTCTCTCATTGGAATTTACACAACATCAACTAGGTAGATATGTGTGCATGCCTAGATATGGATGTTAATGTATGTGTGGACGTGTATGTTTTGAGTTGCATGTGTGCATGTGTATATGCTTTGTATCTGTACATGTGTATATGCAGTTATTAGATGCACATGTTTGGAATGTTTTACATATTTTTACTGTTCCATTAATGTGTACGTATGAATGTATGCATGTATGTATGTATGTGTTTATGTATATGTGAATGTATGTATGTATTTATGTCTGTATGTGTGTATGTGTATGTGTGTGTGTGTATCCCGGGGTCAGTCGGGGGTAACCACAGTGAGTAAGGTACTCAGTACATACCAGAGTATAAATATTTAATATAGAAATAGATTCTACAGAACTAGAACTGTTTCATTCGAAGAAAATCACCAGGAAAGTCTTCGAATGAAGCAGTTCTAGTCCTGTAGAAGCCACTTCTCTAGAAATATACATATATATATATATATATATATATATATATATATATATATATATATATATATATATATATATATATATATATATATATATATATATATATATATATATACATATATATATATACTGGGTGCGGAGGATATTTGTTCGCCAGATTACTGTAAGTTTGAAATTCCGTATTTGTCCTCCCGGCGCGGATTCCAAGAAGCACTCTGTGTCTCTTCCACAAATTTGGAGGTTCAACATTATTCATAATCAATTATTCTGAAAATAAATAATGGAAATGTTTTATGAAGACAAGAGAGGCAATGGAAGTAAAAAAAAATTGCATAAAGTTAACAGTTGAAAATTGCGAACAAATATCGTCCGCACACTGTATATGTATATATATATATATATATATATATATATATATATATATATATATATATATATATATATATATATATATATATATATATATATATATATATATATATATATATATATGTAGAGGTTATATTTAATTTGTTGGGATACAACAAGCAAAATATTTGTATAACTGATATAAAGCACTCAACAAATTATTGGAGTAAATATACAATATATTAACAAATGGAAAATATATTTATAAAACCATATTTATTTCATTATATATATTCCAAGGGCCACCAAGGCAATCTATCCAGGAGATTCCAACCAGAATTGTTGCATTTGTTCAGGGTATGTCAATATTTATTTATAAAACTAACCTATATTATATTTTATCTGATGAAAGCGCACTATAATTTGCCTTGGTGGCCCTTGAAATATGTATAATGAAATAAATATGGTTTTATAGATATAGTTTCCATTTGTTAATATTGTATATATATATATATATAGATATATATATATATATATATATATATAAATGGAAAAATGAAACGAAATTTCATTTCTCACTCTTAGTACGGCTGTTACTTAAATATAAGTATGTATACGTACATACATATATGTATGTACGTATACATACTTATATTTAAGTAACAGCCGTACTAAGAGTGAGAAATTAAATTTCGTTTCATTTTTTCCATTTATTGTTTTCGGTGCGCCCGGCAGATTAATTCACTCGATATGCAAATTAGGCTGCTCAGCGGTTAATATGCATCAGGAAAGTATATACTTTCAGACGTTCAATCATCTGGCAGGAAGGTATACGGTGCGGACGATAGCTAATAAGCTTGAAACTAGTACATCGTTCCTTTGTCAGTGTTGAACAAAAGGGCAACGATGGTTGCTAAATATTGTACGGCTTAATTTGGGATGTTTGTTTACAAACAAACCGAGCATTATAATAAATGTTCGGTGAATCCATACGTACTTATATATATGTGTGCATGTATGTATATATATACATAGTACTGTACGTCTGTATACATATATGTATATACGTATACATACTTATATATATATATAGTAATAATAATAGATTTGAAGACTAAAATCCAAAGAGGGCTCGATAAGGATAAATATATATCAAATATATAAGAACCGTAGAGCAAATATTTATTAAAATAACAGATTAAAGTTTAAGCAAAGAATCGCTGCTTTCACCCTTAACGGGATCTTCTGAAACTAACAAAGTTAATCTGTAAACGCAGAAGTCGATATTTCAAAAAACGTTGCAACCGGAGGAAGACAGGAAGACGATACTTTGGTTGGTGGAAACGTTCCCTGGCAAAGAACGGGAAAAAACGAATATAATATGTCATTAATAGGAGCGGTGAAAAACAATTACGCTCAAAGACAGAACCACGTTTATGGTTTAAAAGAGGTCGTAGACTAATGTTCTCTTAGGTGGTTCATAGAGACGTTCTCTGGCAATGAACGAAAAAAACGAAGATAATACGTCATATGTGGAGCGTGGAGAACAATTGCACGCAAAGACAAAACTACGTAAATGGTATAGCAGAAGTCATAGACTAAAATTCTAACTAGGCGACCGAATGAATCTCCGCTTCAGAGTTAAGAATAAAGTAAATAAATACAATACAGAGGTAATAGATTTTAAATAAATACATACACGCATGCAAATACGTACATACACAAGCATACGCGAAAACACTTACCATAGGTATACAAAACCACGCACGTATAAATATGTGTGTGTGTGTGTGCGTGTATACAAATAAATAATTAATTAAATAAACTTATATAAATAAATACGTATATAACAAGCGCACAAACATACCTACATGTAAATACACAAATGTTCGGAGACGTAAGTCAACCAAAACATGAAGTACACATATACACACACCCTACATACGTACGAACCTGCATACTCACGCAGACGCAAATCTCCCATATACACATAACCAAACCATATGTACCAGAATATATAAAATTATACGCCATAACATATACAATCAAATATACGTACGAGAAAGTATACGTATCTGTACAAAACATACTGGTAATATATACTTACCTATGCAAATAAGTAATGGTACAAACAAAACATATACTTAGCTACCACATCAAGACCTAAAATATCCACGTATAGATCGTACTATCCGTTAGGGTATAACGTGGGGCTGTAATACAGGAAGGTTTTGTGCAATTTATGTTTACAAGCCGAAATTGCCTCAGATTTTTTGTTTAAGATGTGGTCTGTGGCGTAGAGTATTTCCAGGGCTTCAGCGGCGCAGAGGTCACATGGTCTTTTATTTCCGTTATACGATCTAGCCCTAACTAGGATCTCCCAGTGTAATTTATATTGGGTGTGGTTGTCTTTTAGACTCCAGATATAAACTGAAAGTGACGTCATATTCATTCTTAGAGGGTAACGAAAAGAATGGGTATGCATGTAAAGACGCTGCTTGAATCTATTGGTGGTTAACCCTATGTAGCCCCTACGGACGTGGGTGTTTCAACCTTACATTTGTAGACAATGTTACTAGAGAGGCATCTCCCGGATAAGGGGCAATCAACCCGATTCCTACAATTACAGTTAGTACTAACTACATGGTTGCACGTGTTCCTACGGCTAGGTAGTTGAGCTAAATTTGAAGCTGTGATGTAATGTGCAAGGTTAGGAGTCGTAGAGTAAGAAATGTTTAATAGTATTTCTATCAAAAATGTTACTATGTTTATGTGTAGGGGGAAAATGCTTAGTAATAAGGGAAAGAAAGATCTTAGCTAATGGTGTGGACACCTCCATATTATATGGTGGGTTATACCAACAAATGCGACGGGATCTATTTCTTCTAGGTCTATTTTCGTACTCTGTATATGCTACCTTATCGACAAATCCACTCGGAGCAAGAGCTTCATCGTAATAAGTGGAATGGTCGTTGAAAATATGCTCGTTAATAGATAGACGGGAAAGCCTCAACGAAACGTTTCTTACCAGGTTCTTCGTTATGCTGGCAGGATGGTTGGAATGCTTACTTATGTAATTAAGCGTATCATTCGGCTTTCTATACGGGTAATACAACCCATTCGATAAATTGAGGGTAACGTTGAGGTAATTAACGACCGAGTGATTGGCCTCAACCTGTATAGAGAGGTTGAAGCCTTTAAAGAAGGCTGTGAGTTGTTTTCTGAACCTGTCGTAAGCACGAGGTCCGCACTTAGTCATGGTCAAAAGACCATCATCACGGTACAAACCACCGCCCGCGTTGGGGAATTCGTCCTTGATAGAGAAAAGAAGGAAAAGGCCGATAAGATCAGTAACCTCCGCAGAATCGCTGGCGCCCATACTCACGTCGAATGGCGTACTATTGGATTTGTTAATCCAAATAGAGTCGTCGAAATTAATCACATTGAGGATGACATCAACTTCCAAATCCTTAACCACTGTGAGTGTTTTAGCGAAATTGATAGCTCTAAGGAGAAGTGGTAAAGTGATGGAGGAGTAGTAATTGTTGATGTCGAATTGGATAAAACGGCAATGTTCCTTGTTACATATGCCGTTGAACCAATCAATCACCGCGAAAGAATTGTTCCACAGTGCAAGAGGGGCCAAACTTCTAATTTCAGGTATAATTCTATCAAGAATCGTTTTACTAATATATATATATATATATATATATATATATATATATATATATATATATGTGTGTGTGTGCGTGTGTATATATATATCAGAAATATCCGTCGAAACGGCGTGAGCTCTGCCGTCGGGGTCAAACATTTTCCTATATATATATATATATATATATATATATATATATATATATATATATATATATATACATATGAATTTGTGTGTGCGTATGTTTCTGGTTGTATGTGAGTGTATTTATATATTCTATTTTTTCGATGGGAAAAGGTGAGAGTACTCAATGCATGTAGAGTGCATTATTTATGTAAAGTTAATTGCTTTTCCACGCGACTTGAGTTAATGATGGTTTTCTGAACTTTGCTGCCCTGCCCCGAACATATTGCAAAGAATTCATGAAAATCTGATAAATATATATAGATAAAAAGGAAAAGGAACAGAAAGAAACACAGTCATAATTTTAATGCAACAGACTGAAAAGAAATCATAGAATTATGCATATATTTATATATATATATACACGTGAGAGAGGGAGAGAGAGAGACATTGAATCTTTCAGATAAATATACAAACGGGCGAAATCTCTGAGTAGATATATGTGCCATATAGTATGGGCAAAATAACTGGTGAATAGATCTGCCATGTTTTACACGTACACACGCAAGGGTACGCACATGCACCCTCCCCTCCCAATACACGTGTGCACAGACGCACATCCATATTTTTTCAACCTTCCAAATTCAGCTTTTCCAATCTCTCTCTATCTCTCTCTCTCTCTTTCTCTCTCTCTCTCTCTCTCTCTCTCTCTCTCTCTCTCTCTCTCTCTCTTCATCTCTCTCTCTTCATCTCTCTCTCTTTCTCTCTATCTCTCTCTCTCTCTTTCTCTCTCTCTCTCTCTATCTCTCTCTCTCTCTTCATCTCTCTCTCTCTCGTCATCTCTCTCTCGTTCTACCTCCCCCCTCTCTATATCTCTCTCTCTGTCTCTCTCTATCTCTCTCTGTCTCTCTTTCTCTCTCGCTCTCCCTCTCTCTCTCTCACTCTCTCTCTTCAAACCTTCTATTTCCTAAAGAAGGACTTATTTATGTCCGATACGTCGAGACCCACATGAACCTAATACGACTTTGTTTTGTATTGTTTAGTCTTATACATTGTTTAGTTATATATTTATGAAGAGCTATATATATAGAGGGATAGAAAAACTACTTTACTTTGTTTGCTTTACCTTCAAATGTTTATTGATGAAATTTATACTCTGTTTCGTCTCATTAAAGCTTGCTTTGTTTCATACAATTAATGGATAATTGATTATCTTAGATCATTAAGCATACACACTAATATCCATCCGCAGTCACGATTTAATATTTCTAAATCACATTCCTAGAAAAAAAATTAGACAACATTTAGATATACCATATACTCTCAGACATAGTTTCGTTTCCTAGAGTTATGTGTCTTGCACAAAGATTTTCACTTTCTGAAATCGAAAGCAGTGGACTTACTATCTTGTTATTATAGTTATTTGTGTTTTTATTGTTCTTTTTCACACTGTTGTATTTTGCATTCATAATTTTGTAGGCCAAACCTATAATTTAGGATATTAATGCTATAGCCACTTGATTTTTATTACTCGGTATCGAGGAGAAAATTATGTAAAATATGCTTCCTTTTAAAGAAGTGAAGTGTGTGATTCGAAAGACATTTGGCTACCATGTCTAGCAGTATAAGAAACCACATGGAGATTTGTTCAATAGATTATTGATGTTGTTGCAAGTCTTTCAGTTACAGTGTTCATTTTGCCGCTTCTGCAGCAGCATTTTTCGTATTGGTTACTAAATAATTCGTAATCGCAAGGGTAATATAGTGGCAGATACGCAAGACCGTTGGTAACATTGTCATGCGTTATTTGCTCCGGTTCTTTGGGTCCTTATTTCAATTACCATCTAGTTAAACTTTGCATTTCATTCCATACAATTAAGAACTGTACTAGATTTAATCGACTTTTCCCTCCTGTTCAAAACTACTGACCTTGTTCATAAATTTGCAAATCATTATTACTTTTTAATCTGACATGGAAAGAAGTGACGTTTTGTTGCTCTGTAGAATTTGTTATTTTAACAAAAGTGAATGAAAAATCCTTTCATTTTAAATATTTTCTTCAGAGAATCCTTCTATAACATATTTGGGTATCTTCCCATAAGAAGAGAAAAAATGTTGAGTTTAATTTTTTTTACAGCATTACATTGAGTTGCCTTGAACCTGAAAAAATGAGGCTACTACTTGAATGAGGGATATAACGCCTAAAAAAATATTTATTTGAATATACCTGGAAGCAAGAAAATATGGAAGTTTAATCACATAGTAAAGGCAAAACATAATAATTTATAGGCTGATAACATAAATATTGAAGTCGACGCATTTAATGTTATAACAAACAACATCAACAGCAATTATAACACTCCAATGCTTTACTCAGTCGAAAGAAAAGTCTCACACACACAATTCACCAAATGAACAAATGAATGGAGAGTTTGAATTGAGAAAAAGAAATCGTTTGCAACTTTTCCTTCTTCCATTGTAGATTTATTATCAATTCTTCTAGAATTATCTGACAGAAAACAACTCTACTGGGCTGATCTTTGTGATAAATAAAATTGCAGTATTACCTTTTTACCTTATTGAAGAGTGACAATAAAATTCCTTCACCACGAAAAGCACAGGTGCATTCCTCTTGCCATTAAATTACACTGGTCTACAATGAAATTGCTTCGAAGACCAAACCATTTGATCTCTACTAGTTTGAGGGCGTTGGGTTTGAAAGTGATTCTCACTTTTTAAGTTTACATCTTGTTTTCAAGATTTATCTCAAAGGCAGCGTTTCCGTTTTTGATGTAGTGCATATGGATATATGCGTCCCTCAAAGACAGTAGACTATGTCTTATGTCCCATTGGAGGTACAAGAGTAAATTCATAATGGGTGGTCCTAGCGTGAAATCCTTCTGTTTTAATGAACTCTATGTGCAGAAAAATAGACCGTGTGCCGTATAAGTACAAACAATTATAAATATTATCATCATTAATAGTAGTAGTAGTAGTAGTAGTAGTAGTAGTAGTATTAGTAGTAGTAGTAGTAGTAGTAACAACAGTAGCAGCAGCAGCAGCAGCAGCAGCAGTAGTAGTAGTAGTAGTAGTAGTAGTAGTAGTAGTAGTAGTAGTAAGGAAGCGGCTATTTTTCGATCATTTCATAACTGTTATTGAAATTGTGTTTTTGTATTTTACAGTTATTCCTGCTGTTGTTTTTGTTGTTGTTGTTTTTGTTGTTTTTGTTGTTGTTGTTGTTGTTGTTGTTGTTCTTCTTCTTCTTCTTCTTCTTCTTCTTCTTCTTCTTCTTATTATTATTATTATTATTATTATTATTATTATTATTATTATTATTATTATTATTATTATTCTTTCTTATTCCTCTTTTCCCCTTCTTCCTCTTTTTTCTATTCCTCTTCTCCCTCTATCTCCGCCTTCTTTTACTTCTTCCTCAAACGTAATGTTACTCTAGTCACGAAAAAAACATCGACAGATTAAAAGATGAAGCTTCGTAAAAATTAAGATAATCTGATTTACGGATTTTAATCAAGATTATAAAAGTTTTGCGTGAATATTTTTTAAATAATGTTATCTTTTTTTATTTTATTTACAATGCATTTCTAACGTTTGTATTTTATTTAAATCTCTACTTGGAAAAATAAGAAGCATAAAATCTCATTGGACTTTGATGACAATGTATTTCATGCTAGTTCATGATCAATGGTGGCTTGTTTATTATTAATGAGTGGTGCATTCTAGGTGATTTTAATATCGTATGAAAGCTGGAATGTGAATGGCTGAAATATAACCAACTGAGAGATCAGTAGAATGCCAATAATCGGACCCGGGGAATTGCAGGTTAAGAACACTAAAACTATTCAGTAAAGAGCAATGCGTTGCTTCCCCGGGTAGGTCAATCAGTAAAAATGGAAAACAATGAACTATTCTACCAAGATTTAAGCCATTTCCAGGCAGTGCTTTTAATTACTCCGAAGCTCAAGCAATTTAGCTTGAAATAGAAAGATGCCCCACCAATATTAACCACTACCATATATATCATCTTTCGTTGTTGTTTTTTTCTTTTTTGTTTTGTTTTTTTAATATAATGTATCCGGAACTAGATTATTTTTAATGAACGTATTTTCTTCCATTTCCCAGTCTATATATTTTGATTTGAGTGATATTTGCGCACTACTTTTTGTAGATCAGACCACTTAGGAGTCTGCTCAAGCTCGTAGTAATATCAGCAATTTTATGGTGACTTCAGGTTAGAAACAAAAGCCAATCCATAGGCTGGCCAAACATGAGCATACCTTCAGGGTTGTCTTTACAACGGGGTAGACGACACGTATGCCCCACACCCCCTATCGACAATGTGACTGCCAGATCTGAGCCCTCTGATAGGGATTTTAGTTTTATCTTTTAGAGAAGTCAGATCTTTTGCATTTAACATTTGTATGTTTAATTTCACAATTCCAATTACATGCGCCAAGCCGACTTTTATACGTAAAATTGAGGGTTTGATAAGTATTTTATTTTTAGTATGAGTACCCCACCCCACCCCAAAAATAAATCCCTGAAGTGCTCTGCGCCCCACACGTTCTAAATCTGGTGCTCTGCATACCTTTCGCAATGTAACATTTACAATGATTTAAACTTGATATTATACTATTCTTGATTGGTCAAAAGGAAACTGTGTAACTATAAGGTTTTCAATTTAGTCGAAAGATATATCAATGTGATTGTCAAAGTAGACATGGGCTTTCTTTAAGCATCTACACTTGTCCTCAATATTTTTTTATCTATTTAAAAACAAAAATGGGGGAAGCGTGAAATTTAATGTTATATATGTTACAGAAGTAGATTGACATCAGAAGAGAAACCATGTCAATGAATTCACTCGGTATAGAATAAGACTCATTCTATTGTTATTGGTCGTTGCTGTATGTACATATTAAAATGTTTCTATAAAAGAAATACCTCTGAAAGAGAAGATATGTTAATATTACGATGTCTTTAGGAGATTGTTCTCTCCTCAAATTTATGTTGATTTATGCAATTTTAAGCCTCTGAGGAAACCATTTGAAATAAAAATTAATATATGTAGGGATATATGTTTTCCACTTTTTTCCATTCATGCACTGGGATAGATTTAATGGACATTCCCCCTTCCCCGCCAAACATTGTTCACATTCTGGCAAAATCAGGAACGATTACTATCATTATCGAGGACTGTTGATTGGCAGTATTGGTAGAGCATCGGGCAACATGATGTACGACATGGAGTTACGGCCCTTTACGTTCGGAGATCAAAAATTGGCCAGGGTAACTTTGCCTTTGATTCTTATGGGATCGTAAAATTATGTGCTAGTTACGCACTGGGTCGGTTTAATTGACATTCATATCCCCCAAAATTGCTATCCTTGTGCCTATATCAGAAATCATTATTATTACCGGTGGATTGGCAGTATCGGTAGAGGGTCGGACGCCATGATTTGACGCATTGAGTTACGGCCCTTGCCATTCTGAGTTCGAATCCCGCCGAGGTTAACTTTGCCTTTCATTCTTACGGGTCGATAAAATAAAGTACCAGTAATACACTGGGTAATTGCTGGCCTTGTGTCAAAAGTAGAAACAATTATTATTACTATTATATAGCTGTCGCATAGAAGGGAACAATACTAGGAATGTATTACTCTCGTGTAGACTTATCGCTGCCACCAGCTGTAGCCCAAATATATCACAAACAGCTGAAATATCGAAAATTGAGATTCATCACAGAAACATTCTCAATAATCTGAATTCAAGTTTAAAAATTGAATTGGCGTTATCATAATATGAATTAATATCCTTCCAAATAGAGCGAGATTATTTTCTTGCCAACGATCTCAATGTTTATTACGACACTTAAATAATGTGGAATTACGTCAAATTCAGTTCTATGATATAATAAAATATATGATAATATAAACGTGCAATAACGTAAACATATATCAAGGGACAGGCGGCGAATTGGCAGAGTCGTCAGAACGTTGGATAGAACGTTCTGTAGTATACATTTCCGCTTTCTGCTCTTGGAGTTCAAATCCCGGTGAGGTTAAATTTGCTTTTCATCCATTCATGGTCGATAAATAAAGTACAAGTCAGGTACTACGGTCGATTCTTCCTTTATATCAATTTCAGTCTCCACCAGATTTAAACACAAAATTCCCTAGAAACGCTGTTTGTCAATATGGCACATCTACAACTCCTCAGGAGTCCATACAATATCATTGGATACATTATAAAAATATGTGTTGTGTGTAATTTTCCTGAACATAGATCTATGTTTCTAGCCGCCGAGAGGTTATGACAACGGATATACACGTCCATTATATTCAACAGCTGATATAAAAGGAACAATTTTATAAATAATCTATTGGTGAGTGTCAAACAAAATACTCTGCCTAAATCTTAACGTGCTCTATGTCTCTCTCATTACAATAACCATGAGGTCAAACATAAGGTGATTTGGTGCACACGAGGTGCAAAGAAACAGTAGTTAAGAAACAACGCCATGTATTTAAGTATGCCATAGTGACCCTGATGGACCCTAGTTACGCACGCAGGATATATGAACTCTTCCTACACTTCTGTGAGATCTCAGCAATATTGTTGACATCCATAATCAGTGTCTGTGTATTTCGTCCAATTCTCTTGTCCCTATTTCTCTCCCTCTCTCTCTCTCTCTCTCTCTCTCTCTCTCTCTATATATATATATATATATATATATATATATATATATATATATATATCTTTCTTTCTTTCTCTCTCTCTTTCTCTCTCCCCCTCTCTCTCTCTATTTTCCTCTGTCTGTCTTACCCCAATTATATATATATATATAAATATATAAATATATATATATATATATATTGTTATACTTGGGGAGGGTCATATTTGTGTAATATTGCCAGAATTAATAACAGAACTCACTCACTGTTTGGTTGGTTTTCGCTTCTCGCTTCTGTGTCTTTTATATCGGTAATCTAACTTACTCGGTCCTCAATGTTGCCATTGACTGACCGACGGTCAAAAATAATACAGATACAATATAGACACAAACACATATATATAGTTTATCATAAATCTTTCGTTGCACATCTGCAACATCGTCAGTGGTGTTATATCTTCCTCCTGTTGTATTGTATGTCTACGCCATTTTTATTCAGTCTGTCTATATATTTATTTATTTATTTGCTTGTTTGTTTATTTTATTTTGTCTTCTTTGCGCATGCGTTTGCGTGTGTGTATAGTGTTTTGTTGACTAGTGTGTGTTTATGTGCTTGTTGTTATTGTGCTTGTGTATGTGTTTATTTGTTTATTTATTTTATTTTATTTACTTATTTATACTTCTCTTAGGTCAGTGTTGTTTGTTTGGGTGTTGTTGTTATTCCATTCATTCTTCGTGTTTAGCCTTGGTCTTCTAATTTCTATTTCACTGGCCTCTCTGATTTGCCTATCTGCTGGGTCATTTCTATGTTCAGATATTATTCTAATTTCTATGTTGTCTATGTTACCGTCATGTTGTTGTCTAGCATGTTCGTATAGTACTGACCCGTTTTTTCGTCCTTTTAGTTCCCCCCAGTGTTGGTCTATCCTTTTACCTATGCTACGAGCTGTCTCACCTATGTATGTTGTTGTCATGTTTCTGCAAAAAACCTCGCAAAACTAATATATATATATATATATATATATATATAACGAAGGAAATGTGGTAAGGAACCAGGTGGACCATAACGCACCAAAGTACTAAATACTTAGGGTAGTAGAGTGGGTAATACTCGTTCCTATATATATATATATATATATATATATATATATATATATATATATATATATATATATATATATTTATATATTTATATATATATATATATAAATGGGGTAAGACAGAAAAGAGGAAGAGAGAGAGAGAGAGGGGGAGAGAGAGAGAGAGAATGGGAGAGAGTGAGACAGAGAGAGAGAGAGAGAGAGAGAGAGAGAGAGAGAATGAGAGAGAGTGAGACAGAGAGAGGGGGGGAGAGAGACAGATAGACAGACACACAGACAGAGAGAATTCGGTTTTAGCTTCAAGCGAAAACACCCGGGGCTATCATCGCCTGGTGGTGTCCAAGCAGAAACAAGAGGGACAACCGTCGATGCGCATTTCGAACTGAACTGATTCTCATCTGGACGATCCCTCCCCTTTTGCCACTGTTGGACTTTGGAAACTGCCGAGAATATATAGGTTTCTCGTCTGTGTAAACGAGGTGATTAATCTCAGTTGCATATAGATACGGCTTTCTAAATGTTTATTATAAACATACCGTATTTGTTTAGAAATAGGAAATTCCAATACATATACAGCCATGCCTGAAGCTGAATCCTAATTCTATTCTATTATAAGTTGAGCCAATTTATTCAGCTTCATATGCAAATTAGATTAATCACCTCATTTACACAGACGAGGAAACTATACATTCTCGCCTCTTTTCAAAGTCCAGCAGTGGCAAGAGGGATCGTCCTGATGAGAACCTATTCAGTTCGAAATGCACCACCAGGCGGTGATAGCTGCGGTTGTTTTTGCATAGTTAGGGCTATCTAAATTTTTAGTATAAACATACGGTATTTCTTTAGAAATACGGAGGTCATACATTTTCCTATATATTATATATGTATATATATGTATATATATATTATATATATATATATATATTATATATATATACTAGACCTGAAAAATGCGCAAGCTCAAAAGAGCCACAGAATGTTATAATGAACCTTCAAAGGTGTGGGAGTAGAGTTGATGCTCAAAAATATTGTAATCATTATCTGTCGTACATTCTGTGGCATCTTTTTATAAAAAAGAGACTCATAACGAACTCAAGACGACACGATAATTATTTAAATGAATTTTTAATATAGAATTCGGTTTAAGCGCATTTCGTATTAATCATTACTAAACATCTAATATGAGATATTGAGCATTAGCTTAAACCAACCACGCCTTTCTTTTTACACTATTTCACTTAGTTCATTCTTAGAGTATAACATATAAAAATATGATTTTACAATTATAAAATAAATTAATTATTATAATAACAGGGCTGCGGAGCTGAAATTTAGGAAATAATGGAGTATCGGATCCTGAGTTGGAGCCAGTCAATTTTGGGCCGACATCGCAGCCCTGTATAATACATTTCATATTGAAGTTATTAATAAACCTATTTTACACTGCATGCAAATTACCATGAGATCATGATATTAGATATAAGATACAGCCGAATCTCTACATCTGTAAAAGTACGAAAGCGAAGTAATGATAAGTGGCTTAAGGTAAATTCCAATATGAAAGTTTGCAGTGATAAAAATTTGATGACACAATACGATTGTTAATGTTATAGTTCGATGAAAATGTATCAATATATAACTAAATTATTTTAATATTAGTATATTTATAAAATTATCATTATAGATTTGATCGTTCATATAAGCATCATATTAATTTTCAACACAATTATTTTGTTACTATGAGTATATGATAATAATGGTTTCTACTTTTGGCACAAGGCCAGCAATTACCCAGTGCATTACTGGTACTTTATTCTATCGACCTCGGAAGGATGAAAGGCAAAGTATATGATAATAATCTTACGTAATTATTTATAGCTGTTATTACATTAAACATAGATTTATTTATTGTGATATTTTTATATAAGGATGCCACAGAATGTACGATAGATAATGATTACAATATTTTTGAGAAACAACTATAGTCCCACACTTTTGAAGTTTTATTATAACATTCTGTGGCTCTTTTGAGCTTGCACATTTTTCAAGTCTAGTTTAATATTTTTTAAGGCAACGCTTGTAATAACTCTAGTTAAACATGATATATATTAATAATAAATTATCGTTGTAAGAGCACACGGAAAATTGCGCATACCAACGGATCTGGAGAACACACTCTGCACGTGAATATGTGCCTCCTTGCGAAGATTGGTGTCGATTATCGTCTTTTTATACAAACTTAACAAATCTGTGCACCAATGATGCTGCATCCGGAAGTGAAGCATTTTTTCTAGTTTCCTTATTCGATGCAAAGACCGCTTATGAAGAAGATTTTTGTTTTTATAGTAAGCTTTCTGATAAGACTGTATATTATCTTTATTGACAATTCTATACACAGCCTTTCTCTGCAATACTTTATCTCGCTTCGCAGATCTGTACTCGGCCTGCTTTTTAGCCAACTCGGTACGTTTCCTAGCACTACGCTTAGCTTGTTTTTTTTAGATATAACGACTGAATTTGCAGATCTATACTCGGCCTGCTTGTTTGCCAAGTCATGCCGTTTTGAAGATCTATGCTCGGCCTGTTTTTGCTTTATTTTAGTCGAATTCGCAGCTCTATAATCGGCCTGTTTTTGTCTCAACTTCTCCCGATTCCGCATCCGGTAAGCTGCTTTCGCGTCCAATTTAATACGCCTGTCTGGTAGATTATTGTCACAGCAAGGCGAACAAGCTTGTGGGACCGCATGATTGTAAGAAGATGAACTGCCCGCAACATCAAGACCCAATTCATAAGTCCGTCACTGCTCATTCACATCGGCAGTGGGGACACCAAAATCGGTGACGGGTCCCGATTCACTTGTGGGATACATCACGAAACTGCAAATAAATACTTATTAGTAGCTTAAATAAATACAAAATAAGAGGGAATAACATTTGTCATACTTATGTTCAGATATAAATACGCCAATTTGCGATCGAATATATTAATAACATCAAAAATGTTTAAACGCACGTGACACCTGTAGTTCACTATCATAGTAAACTAAGTACCTTAAATTAAAAATTGATATTTTTGCGCACAAATTTCAAAAATATGAAATTTTACAATTACAAGGTTATTTTAGAACACAATTTTACAATTAAAAAGTTATTTTAGATCAAAATTACAAAACTTTACAATTACAAAGTTCTTTTTGAATCAAAATTACAAAGTTTACAATCATAATATGACTGCCAGATCACTATAAATTATCAATTTATTATTGAATATACTCTATCTTGGAGTGTTTTAAAATTTTTTACAAACAAAAGTTTACAAACTTTTGTAAAAACGATAGTTTTAAAAATATTTGTACAAAATTTTACAAACAAAATTTAATAATCATTATTTTTACAAATTTTTACAAACAAAGTTTTTAGAAAAAATATTCTTACAAATGTTTACAAAGAAAGTGCAGTTTGTATTACAATCCGAACCCTGCCTATATTCCATTACACTATGTAAAGAGGAAAAAGATACAAAGATATTAAATAAATATATTTTACATAATAATTGTTATAGTTGAATTAATAAAAATTAAATATTACATACAAATAGTCTAACATAATAATAAAAAAAATAATCTAACATAATAATAATAAAATAAGTTAACATAAAACGAACAATAATATGGACATATATACAAGTAAATATGATAAAACCAATATTCTAAGCATCTTATAACGAAAATAAAATAGTTAATATTAATTGAAAAAATTATATATAAATTAACGATATAACTTACCAAAACGAGAAAAATATGTTGATGATAAAGCGACAAAATACAGGAGAGAGGTTCGAAAGCGAATCGATAAATAAACGTGCAAACAAAACGCTTTTGAGCAACAATTACTCTCGTTGGTTGATTAGCCAATAAGACGATGAAATTAGCCAATAAGAAGATACATTACAAAACATGTTTGGAAGGAATCGCCCTTGAATATTTTATTCACAAGCTTATATTGTCAGACATGCAGACTTAAAACATTCTGTTGTTAGTCACTGCGTGTTTAACAGATATATGTATATATATATATATATATATCACCATACACTATGCCTACTGTGGAGAATATACATTTCTCTCGGGTACCAAACTGCATTTTCTATGTAAATCAAATATTTCGATCAACGATTCCTATTAGAGTTGTTGCCCTTGTTTTTGCTTTTAGATCGTCGCCGCTTTGGGGATTTTCCCTCTACTAATTACCTGAATAACCTTAGTTCATTGAAGTCTTTTGACTCACTAGTTTACACATGTGGGTTCATCGTCTTTTGGTATTGATTAATTAATACTTTCTTTCCGTTAGTTTTGATATTTAAGAACGGATATTTATTGTCACATAATATTTCTATATATCGTGTACTCTTCTTCTATTCCCTCTCAAGGGATTATGAATGATTTCACTTATTTATGCAGTTAAGCATGAGTATGTATTAAATGTATATATGTTTATGTCTATATGCATATGTTTATATTCACGTGTATGCTTAATGCAAGTGACTCTGAATGTCATCATGCGAATCTATATATAAGTTTATTCATGTCAATTTCTATGAAGGTGTATGTGCATCAATCTGCATGTGTATTTGCTGGGCATAAGGATATTTCTGCTTCTGTTTGTGTGATTCTATGTCTCTCTCTCTCTCTCTATATATATATATATATGAATATATAGGTATAAGTGTTTGTGTGAAGATGTATGGACAATCAATATATGTATGCCTGCGCCTGTGCAAATGTTAAGGAAACTAAATATCTATTAATGTCTCCATTTGGGAATCTGAAAATGTTAGCATATACATAAGATGTGATTCTGGAGTAATTTTCTAATCAATTTCTATTCTATTTGGTTGTGTTGTTGTCAGTTTTATCACATAGATCTGAAATAATCTCACTGACCTTACAATATTTTCCACGACATTTGAAATTTACTTCCACTGCCAGAACAAAGGCCATTTACAGAATTTCAATTTAAATACACATTGAAATTTTTCTAAATGATTTTTCTTGCTTTCTTTTCTACTATATATTATTTTATGTCATTCTAGAATATTCTAAACCTAATATTAATATTTCTTCAGAATATACTTTTATTTTTTATTGTCTGTTGAATGTAGTTTTCTCATCATTTCGTTCTGAAAGAAACTGAGGCTGATGATGATCGCTCGAAAATGATATTTCGGCTGTTGATGATGATGATGATGATGATGATGACGAATACGACGCCGACGACTATCAGTATAATGATGATGATGATTATGACGATGATCATCATCATAATTATAGTCATCATGATCACGATCATCGTAAAAATGCGGATGATTATAATGTCATTACTGTCAGTGTTAAAAACCAATAATGCATCCCCCCAAATTAATTGTAATATTTTTTTTTATACGGGATTGTTTATTTTGTTCGTTTGTCCTTTGTTTTCCTTTCAGTTTCTTGTTGTTTTTTCTTCTATGATTTGCATTTTCTAGTATTTTTTTTTTTCTTTAATATTCTTCTATGAATTTGTACAAAATCGTGTAGAGAAGACTGAGTATGAAATTACATTTGATTTTGAAAATGACATATAATTAATCTTAGTAGACGGTCAATATCACTGAATTAGTTTGCTGCTTTAGCACATTGTCTCATTCCATGACATATTTCTTCACGTCATGCAGACACACAGACGCGCATTCACTAACAGACATATACATATATATATACTCTCTCACTCTCTCTTTCACACACCCACATACAAGCAAACAAAAATGATGATATTATTAAGCTATTTTCATTAGTCCATAGTAGGGGAAGATGATGCAGAAAATACAATAAATAATATGACTCCTACATATATGAATTCTGGCGCGTAAACACATTTACAATACACACATACATACATACAAACACACATACATACATACATAATACATACATACATAATGCATACATACATGCGTACATACATACATACTTACGTACGTATGTCCATACAAACACATACATACATACATGCATACATACATACATACATACATACATACATACATACATACATACATACATACATACATACATACATACATACAGCATGCATACATACATACATACATACATACATGGTGGCTGACAACTCGTTTTCGAGTACAACAACTACTTTATATCCATGTAGGAGAACTCCTACCGATGCGCTGAACGAGTGTGACTTTTTAGTCCAGCCAGCGACTTGAAAACTCTGGTACTAACACTACACTTGTGACAATTATTGACACATAGTGCTGGGCCCATGGTACCATGTGACGACAAGTGCAGAGAGATCTCCAGATATAAAGCATTGCCTGTGCCATGAAGCTTTTATAGTGAGCAAAGGCACTGCACAAAGCCAGTCCCACTCTCTTAACCAAGATGATATTTACCAAAAAGAAGAACAAGTCAACATCATTGGATACCATCAGGGTTGCAGGTGTTATATCAGAGTTTTCCTTCTCCTAGAATTCTGCCTTGACAAAGACTAAGGGGTCATCTCTCCCGGAATACATACATACATACATACATACATACATACATACATACATACATACAAACAAACATGCATATATACATACATGCATACATACATACATACAAGCATGCATGCATGCATACATGTATGCTTACATATATACAAACATGCATGCATACATACATGCATACATGGTGGCTGCCAACTCGTTTTCGAGTACGGCCACTACTTTATATCCATGTAAGAGAACCCTACCGATACGCTGGACGAGTGTGACGTTTTAGTCCAGCCAGCGACTTGAAAACTCTGGTACAAACACTACACTTGTGACAATTATTGACACATAGTGCTGGGCTCATGTTACCATATGACGACAAGTGTAGAGAGATCTCCAGATATAAAGCAATGCCTGTGCCGTGAAGCTTTTATAGTGAGCAAAGGCACTGCACAAAGCCAGTCCCACTCTCTTAACCAATGATCTTATGTTGGTTGTTTTTCTTTTATTAATTTCTCAGCGGTAAAGAGTGAGACGGTTTCTATCACAGACACATGTCATTTATTGAAATTTAGACATCAACTAAGTAGTTATGTAAGACTGTATAGGTTTGTTCTATGTGTATGTACAAGGATAGATGCCCCGCCTGTGAGGATCTGTAGGCTTTGAGTTATATGTGAACATATGTTACTACATCTAGACATGTGTATATGCAGTTATTATATGCTAGATTTCTGGAATATTTGCACCTATGGTAACATAGAGAGGTGGATTGACAGTGTCGGTCGGACGCCATGCGTTGCAGCATAGAATTACGACCCTTTACGGTTTAATTCAAATTCCGCCGAGGTTAGCTTTGCCATTCATCCTTACGGGGTCAAATAACATAAATCACCAGTAATGCACTGGGATAATTGCTGGCCTTCTGCCAGTTATTACACTTCCATTAATAGAATATCCTTGCAATTTCCTAATTAACCATGCTCTGCAATCTTCTGGGAATAAATGAGCTTTCCAAATTTGCGCTTAAATTGTTAGTAACATATCCAAGTGCCCCAATGATCACAGGTAAACATCCAAGGGTGTAATCAGCGTAGTGTGCCAGAAAGCTCCTCATTAGATTGGCATATATATTCCCTCCTTCGTTAATCTTTAACTTTATAATATTTGCTTTATAATATATCCACTACAGTATATGCCTTCTTCCTCTGTCCTATGTCATTATGTCTGGTCTGTTATGTTTATATTATATTGAGGTTTTAACTAGAACATTCATATTATGTGTTCCACTCTCATTCTCTGTAACTTTTCATATTATTATGTTCAGGAGCATCCGTTCTACCGATTGTTGTACATAGTTTTCGCAACTACATCATACTACAAACTGCTGCTTATGATAACACCGACGATTATTGCTTAGTCGCCCCTTTGTTTTCGCGTCTAGGTGTTTTGCCTACATCTCTATTTTGCATCTGGTATCTATTTTACCTGGATTACAAAACCATATCATTCAAAGTGAAATATAATATACTAGTGGTTGTTCCATTTTAGATTAATTTGATTATCTATATTACCCTCAGTTTGAAGCTTTTTGACAACATAACCATGCATGACTTTCTGTTTATGAGCATAGTTATGTATGTATGTATGT
>OZ024741.1:98193232-98195732 GCA_964016885.1 Eledone cirrhosa
CTTCTTCACTACCTCTTCTACGGCCTCGATATGAATACCCCCTCCGCCTCCGTGGTATTTTCTTCGTGGTTATAAGAGGCTTAGCTCTGTTTCTCGACCGTTATATCGCGTGACTGTCTCCCCCTCCGCCTTTTGGGATTCTTTCTCACGTCGTGTAGACGCGTTCTTGAGACTAGTAAAATGAGGTATCCTCTTGATAAGTCGGCAGACCTCGCAAGGACTCTATGTCTTTGATATATTGTTTTTGTTTATGCCACGAAACTACGTAGTCGAGGAATTTAGGAACAGTTTAGGTATGATACATTTTATTACTAATTATATCTAAATGTTTCTTCTCTCTTCATAATGTATTTTTAACTCTGATACTGGTTCAGTCTGGTTCAAACTGAATTAGTCTGTCCCAGTCATTCATTGAGCAACATCGGTGAAGTTGGCACCCTTAACTCACGGTTGGGTGCGGATGCATTCATGTATATATGTGTGTGTCCGCATGTATCTGTGTGTTTCTAAATATATATATATATATATATATATATATATATATATATATATATATATATATATATGTGTGTGTGTGTGTGTGTGTCTGTATGTGTTGTGTCTTTATGTGTGTGTTTCTGTGTATTTGTGGTTGTAATAGACTGTACCTTTATTTCGTACCTTAGCAGCGGAATGTCAGGTTTCTGAGTCAAACCGGATGAGAGATTTGTAAAAGCATAATATTTTGTGTTGTGTATTTTGTCCAGAACGTACCTGTCTTTCATAGAATATGTGCAGTATCCAGTTGGACCATTTATTTCGATGAAATCTGGTAAACAAATATGTTGTTTAAGTGTTCGTTATCATTCATAATGCACCAATTAATAATGGTAGCATAATTTCTCCTATATATTATCATATTTATGTTTATTTCTAGGTGTATATAATTGGCTAACTTTCCTAACACCTTTATGTGTTAAGGTGTCTACCGGAATTCATATACATTTTATTTTCTCTTCTTAATTGGACTATACAGTGTTGTCTCACTTTTTTCTACTTGTCGGTCGGAACATGTCAACACGTTACATTCCAGATATAGTTTGGAAATGCTTTCATATGACCCAATAAGAATAGTTGCATATCTGTGTATATATTTTGAATTTAGGATTCGAGTAGCTTCTAATGTGGTGAGAGGTCTTTTTTCCTGATGATTGATTCGTTTGCAAATAACATTAATCTCTTAGATTGGTAAGTGTAAACTTTTTCTAGATATCACGGTTGTGACCCATTATCCTGGCAAACTGAAACAAGTGAAATAATAAGAGAAAATAATATTTGGATTTGTTGGACAAAATCTGAATTGTTGTTGCATCTTTTCTAGAGCCTTTTCTCGATATTATTTGCTTTTACTTTCAAAATGTTTAAGCCTTCATATGCTGGGTTCGCTTGTTTTGTATTATCTTATCAATGCTACCGAATTACAAAAAAATATAAAGACGTAACACAGTTAATGTGGTGATCTTTTTTGAAGATATACATTTGTAAAATGTTTTTTCCTTTCTAAGTTTCTTTTCAATTTACTTAATATCCAATTTCTTACATTGAAATCCTGTATTTAAAAAAATATATACATTTGATCTTATTACTGGAATTGAGATTTATCCTTTTGTAATTTTCCATTCAATTCTCTATGTATTGTTCCGTATACAGTTACATTGCCTACTAGCATTCAATGAGCGTGCATCTAAGCTGTCACTTACTCTACTAAATATAGCAGTCAAAATTCCCTCAAACTAACATATTGCATATTGTAGATACCAAATCTCTACTGCTTGACACATGGCATAATGCATTACTTTAAAAGAAAATTATGGAATAGTTAGGCTGCTATTGATGGCAGATTTACTCGGTTAGCAAGAATAACGAAAAGATAGTTCAAGGTGAAATTCTGTCTAAATCTCGAATTTCAGTGTCTAGTGGTTGTAAGTAATCTTCTTGGAGTAGCTTTGATACATCTATTTCTTTTACTACTAATAATTTAGAAATCACTCCTAGTCATTATTCTTGTTCTTTTCATTACTTTCATCATTTTTTGTGTTGCTGTGACTAGAGAAGAAACATAAATAGGGAAGTACCGGACCACATTAAGTGCTGTATTACATTACCTCCCTTTGTGTACTGGCATCAAATCTCTTCTGGGTGGACCTTGACTTGTATCTTTCCGAGGTCAGTGAAATATGTTCCAAGTAAATAAAGGTCGTCTCAAATGAATACACACTTCACCATTAATATATGACTATGTGCCAAAGCTAAAAATTATTGTTATTTGAACGTCCCTTTCCCTTCTTATTTGACATTCTGTTACAATCCAACAAAGATTTTATAGACATTGGTTCGGATTCGACTGTCTACTTATCTGCCTGATCTTTATTTACGAAGCTATCTTTGACAGAAGAAATTCTTTGTGGTTACTACTATATCTTCTGTTTGAAACGCGGCCAGTATATTGTTGTTTTCTGGG
>OZ024741.1:98198232-98203232 GCA_964016885.1 Eledone cirrhosa
ATATATATATATATACACATAGACAGGAGTATGTATGTATATATGTGTGTGCCTATACGTGTGTATATGTAGATAAGTTGAGTATGAAAATGTATATACATTAATGCGTATGTATGTACATATATATATGTATATATATGTATATATATATGTGCAGGTATATATGTATGTAAGTATGAGCATGTAAGTATGTGTATGTGAGTGTATGGATTTTGTAGAGGTGTGCATATATGTTTGTGTGTGAATGTGTGGGCGAACGGATACGTACACTTGAAAGAAAAATTTAAGTCTGTATGTTAATTAAGTGCAAACACAAAACCAACCATGCATATCTTTACTATCTCTAATCCTTCTATAGATTTAGAAAAATAAGCAACGCCAAATAATGTATTCTATAAAAATGTCAAAACAACAGATGGGAATCTAATTACTCACTGCAACCAACAATTCTCACTGCTATCAAAACAATCTCTAACCACTCCCTTAACTATTCTCCTAAAAACTTCACCCCTCCCTCTTAATATTCTCTATAAAAACCAAACAGGTTCTCAATAAAACTATTCTGATGAAATGACAGTTGATAATAACATTGAAATATTGAGTGTCTGCATAATTAATACTTTGTAGATAGCAGCTGTTTTCAGGTTATGTAACTGTTATTGAAACACGTGTCAATAAATTCCTTTTAACGGAACTGTATCCATTTAAATCCTTATATATATATAGAGAGAGAGAGATAGATAAATATACACGGGTGTGTATGATTGTGTATAGAAGATTATACTAATAAGAGGAATTCCAACTTTGTCTGATTTACTCGTTTCATTTACAATCCTTTAAAATTTATAATGGTATTATAATGAAATAGTATGATAGAATATTAAATGTTAAGTGTTAATTGAACAAGTACTTTCATGCTTTCGCAATCTTCAGGTTCATAATGTGTGGTAACAGTCAAGTTTGCAATTTTCAAATGTAATGAGATGGGTAAATTTTGTACCTTATATACAGTGAAAAGTGGCTCCAGAATGCTAAATCTTGCAAAGTGTACTTCGACCATATATATATATATACATATATATATATATATATATATATATATATATATATATATATATATATATATATATATACATACATATATATATATATATATATATATATATATATATATATATATACATATATATATGTATATATATAGATATATATGCATATATATATAGTGTGTGTGTGTGTGTGTGTGTGTGTATATATATAGTATACTTCTTAATATGTATCTTAATTAACTACCAACACGAGCGGTAATTATATGGAAATTAGTACGTCCATTTTCGAATATTACTAAGAGCGAATGGTTATATAAACCCATCAAATACGAAATACCTTGTGGTTGTTTAGAAGGCATATACCCCTTCTGATGCGGTGGCAACTACTTCCAAAAATCGATTAAGGGTGTATATCATTTGTTTACTTTACAATGAAATTCGTACTTTCTTGCATATTTAAAATATGTATATTTCTATACACATTGACAGTCTCGTTTACCCACTCTGTATATATACAGATATAACATATATATATATATATATATATATATATATATATAAATTTTGAGTATATGTTTTTGTTTACCGACACCTCAGTATGCAGATTGGAGCACTCGACGAAGTACGCAGGTTGTTTTGTTTACTCCGGAGTAATGTATAATAATATGATTCAATTCCTAAGAGAAATAACAACACTACCAGGAGCTGGACATATCGATGGATTGACGGAGTAAAACACACTTCAACAACATGTGTACCTGTCCTTCCCTGACCAATTCGGACTGCCTGAAAAGGTCACAGCCAATGATGGCTGTCACCGAAATATATATAGCAGTATATCTATAATTTGTAATAAACGAAGCCAAATTTTACATATTTGACTTAATTATTATGTATATATATATAAATATATATATATATTAATAAACACATTCATGCGTACATCTCCATACAAATTAATGAATTTTTTTTAGAATTAAAACATTGTGAACTGTCTATATATGTAGTTGTATGCCCATGGTATTAATTAAAATATAACATGAATTCATTCATTAATAGACATGTTTTTTGATATTTCAATTAATATTAGAAAAAAATAAACTCTCTGAATGTCTTCGTTCGCGTTAGTAAATTGAATTTTTATATTTGCATTTCCATAATATTTAAATATTAGGATGTCCATAATAGAAAAGACAGCAAACTGTTGTCTCATTCTAGTTTAATTGGTTAACCGTTTTTTTCTTGTTAAGTTCCTGAATGGCGGAGGAGAGCTTTTGTTAATAAGGCTATAAGATTTCGAATTTTTAACTTTATCTTGAGAGATGAAAAAATATCTTGATATATAAATATTTATGGTGCAGTTTTTATCGAGTCTCGTATATGTGTGTATTTGAATGACTTAGAGAACAAATGGGAGTGTTCCTGTCTCTTTTCAGGATATTCAAGATGAGTAGGGGTAAGACCACTCATAAAAATATAGAATATGACCTACCATGCACATTCGATCATTGTATATTTTCTTATCATACGATAGATGCTTTCAGTCGGGTATTTTGAATGTCTTGCCTTTGTTTTTTACCTGCATTGTTTCTACTTAACCGTAATGCTCCACATTTATAACAACATATTTTAACATGTTTTTCGCAAATCTAAATCCAGCCTTTAACTATCCATGATTTTCTATTGTTCCCTTTGAGCAATTGATCAACGGCTATTCAAATCAACATTCCTATTATATTTTAACTGGTTGGATGTTCACTACCTCAGTTCTGACCAACCTTTTTCCTTGTACATGACATCTAAGCTCACCAAGTCTTTACCGGCAATTAATTCCCTTGCAGATATTCGGCAGCTGTACAGGCAAACAATCGTACTTTAGTGAGCGAGTTGCATTGTATCTATTACTGGGAGCTTATTTCCACGGATAATTCTCTAATCCAGCTGTCTCACCATTATATACTGATAGGTACCAAATGCTAAAACCACATCCTGTACCCCAACAAAGCAACCGATTCCAAAGTGCCCATTTTATTAGATTTAAACAGTTAACTCAAAAGCTAGTTCGTACCCTCATCAGATTTTTACAAGAAATGAACTGAAATCATGAGCCTTCTTTCAATTAAGCCATAAAAATCTAGTTTACTTCTTAGTCAGAAAGAAACATGAGCTACGCATATAAAAACATATTTCCGGCATTCTCCTTACGCAAGAACAACACTCAGTTTAAACTCGTAAACTTACTATAGATACCATACCTTAAATTTCTGATGGAAACCTGCCATTTCGCTTAAATTCTAAAAATATAACAGGTTTAAATTGTGTACAGATATCCAAGTATTACATTCAATAGATTATTGCTCACTTATGTGGGAGGGTAATGCTGTTATAAATACAATTATCAAAGATTAAATTCAAAATAAGGTTATTTGTCTGATTGTTAGTGACTCACTCCTTAACACATTACGGTATAAATCGATTATTGCTTCTCCGGGTTCCTCTTCTCTGAAATAGCCTGTTTTATAATTCTCCTCCAGCCCCAAACAATTGATGCAACTGTCTCTTATCTGGTCATTCTAACAGTTCTTCTCCTTTAGACACCACACTAAATGTAATCCCAACCATTCCTTCCCAAAGGCGCGATTTACTGGAATTTCGTCACCAACCTGTTGTTCCTTCAGTCATTTTTTTAACATATAGGAATTTAGATTGATCATCAACACAACAATCTCAATAGTCCGACAGTGTCTACAATTGTCATGGGTGTTGGCGCTCTTACTTTGACTAATTAATTAAGAAGAGATGCCTGACAGAGTGAAGTATTTGAGAGATATAGAAAGAAAAGCGGGAGAGAGGAAAGTATTGTGAGAAACACCAAAATTGGATATATAGAGAATTAGAGTTGTAAATGTTAACCAACAATCAGATCTAATCGAACATATTTCTGATCAAAGGCATTCCAACCATAGCCATCTTGTCCTGATCTATTGTAGACGGCAAGGTGACTCTTGAAAATTATTCAGTTTTTCATAGCAAGTCAAGCGTTTTCGTAGAGGCTCTTCGTTCTCGGTATAGAGAGAAATAAAAATGGAGCTACAGACAAGATTTCCATGAATTTTAGAAGTGAAAAAATGAGAGGAAACTGACAAACAAAGATAGAAAGGAAATTTCTATAGTTCTATATTTTTTCTATAGTATATTAAACAAAATAAAACACGAAAGTTAGATAATAAGGACAGTAAAGTAGATAAGGATGAAGGTAGGTAGGCATTAGGTAGGTTGGTGGATATATAAAGGCAGTTAAGTAGGTATGTCGGTAGATAGGTAAGTATGTATCCAGATAGTTTGTTGAGCGGATAAGTAAATACGCGGATAGGTAGATAGATAGGAGCGAAATCTGATTTCACTATCCATTCTCACGAAATAAATTACATAGATCGATAGATATTGAGAAAGGAAGACATAATATTAGATGAAAGAATCGCATATACATAAGTGGAAACAAAAGCATAGATAGATGAACTCAAATGTATGTATGTATATATATATATATATATATATATATATATATATATATATATATATATATATATATATATAGGAAAACGTTTAACTCCGACGGTAGAGCTCCAGCCGTTTCACCGGCTATTTCTGGGCTTCAGAAATAGCCGTTGAGACGGCTTGAGCTCTACCTTCGGAGTTAAACTTTTTCCTATTACCCACGCTACTACCCTAAGTATTGAGTACTCTGGTGCGTTATGGTCCATCTGGCTCCTTACCATACCTCATTCGTTATATATAAATATATATATATATATATATATATATATATATATATATATATATATATTAGGGTAAATATTGATGAAATTCAATTCAAGCACTCAACGTACTTTTTCCACATAGGAGTGACGGAGTAAATATCGAATAAGGAAAAGCGAAGTAGTTTCAGAT
>OZ024741.1:98208232-98220732 GCA_964016885.1 Eledone cirrhosa
CTAAGCCGGTGCGAGGAGGAAACGGCCAGCCAAGCCCCTGTATTTTCTTGTCTCCTTTTCCTATACGTGGTGATGGATACCAGTATATATATATGTATATATATATATATGTATACCGGAGGAATTGTGGTAAGGAACCAGATGGACCATAACGCACCAGAGTACTCAATACTTAGGGTAGTAGTGGGTAATAGGAAAAGGTATGACCCGACGGCAGAGCTCAAACCGTTTCGACGGCTATTTCTGGACTCAGTGTCCAGAAATAGCCATCGAAATGTCTTGAGCTCTGCCGTCGGGGTCATACCTTTTCTTATATATATATCATTATCTATAAAAGGCAGCTTTTTGTGTCTGTATGTATGTTTCAATTTTATACATTTACACAATTCCTAAAATATTGAATGAATAATTAAGCAGAATGTTTACAAATATTCTAACTTGGGTCACGGGCGAACTTATTGGTTTAAAAAAGGCCACAATTACGTAAAAATCGATTTATTTCAACAATCGATGATTTCTCCTCTCTCATATGATATACGTTTCCTATATCTACTCCCTTCATCACCTCCCCTTAAAATTGCTACCTTCTCTTATAAGTGTTTGTGAAAAAGAGAAACATTGAAAAAAACATATACACACATATATGTGGGTGCATACACACACATATATGTTGGTATGGTTACGATTGACGTCATAGAAACAGGAACGCGGGAATTTCAATTAATCAACGCATACACAGTTTGTTTTAGAAATAACTGTTTCTACTTTAGGCACAAGGCCAGCAATTACCCAGTGCATTACTGGTACTTTATTTTATCGACCCCGTAAGGATGAAAGGCAAAGTCAACCTCGGCAGGATTTGAACTCTGTTTGTTTTAGAAATAACAATAGCATATTATGATAAAGAGGGATATACTGATAAAGAGGGAAAGAGAAACAAACAGACACACTAAAAGACGGATATATGTGTGTGTGTTTGTATTAGCGCGTTCAAACTCCATTTCGAAGCTGACATTCATTTACTAAACTGTAAGTTTTTCAATCGGCCTTACACTTTCAAGCTATATTTTTCTGTGTAAGTAACTTTAACCCTTTATTTTCGACATAAAAATACACACATACATACAAAGACCTGTAAAGTTTTTTTGGTGCCTTTCTTATCAATCTTTTTACGTTCAATTATCAGCCTTATACTTTCAAAGTCAATTTTTATGTTGAAGTAACTTTCAACCTTTAATACATACATACATACATACATACATACATATACACACATACATACATATACACACATACATACAAATACCTGTCACTTAATTTACACACACATCGGCCTTACACTTTCATACACACATACATACATATACACACATACATACAAATACCTGTCACTTAATTTACACACACATCGGCCTTACAATTTCAAACTAAATTTTTCTGTAGAAGTAACTTTAACCCTTTCTTTTCGACATAAAAATACACACATACATACAAATACCTGTAAATTTTTAGGGGGGGGGGCCTTTCTTATCAATCTTTTTACATTCAATTATCAGCCTTATACTTTCCAGTATGAGCAAAATGTTAATTACTCGATGCGCTCTGACATAAATATAGGCGACATGCGCTTCAATTGCCAATTCTGCAATGCTACAAAGTGGGCTGGGGAGCCACCTGCAATGTGCTGCTTAAACGGTTAAGTCACCTTGCCCCTCTTATGGAACCGCCAGAGCCTTTGAAGGAACTACTGACTGGTTATACCTCAAGGTAAAAAAAAAAAAACCTGATCCCCCCAATAGAAAACGATCCTGGGGGTACCGGAAAAACTTTTGTAACGAATTTGATTATCGCTAAGATTCGTCAGGAGAAAAAAGTTGCGTTGTCGGTTGCATCGTCCGGGATCGCTGCTACTTTGCTGCCGGGAGGCAGGACAGCACATTCAACCTTTAAACTCCCTTTGGATTTAGTAAAAACTGAGACACCAACATGCAATATCAGCAAGAGTTCACACAAAGCTATGGTTCTCAAAATATGTTGCCTCATTGTTTGGGATGAGTGCACAATGGAACACAAGGGTGCCCTTGAGGCATTGGACAAGGCCCGGAAAGACATTAGGGATTCTACGGCTCCTATGAGTGGCGTAACCCTTCTGCTATCAGTGGATTTTCGGAAAACGCTGCCTGTCATCCCCAAATGGACAAGAAGAGCTGATGAAGTGCGTGCCTGTCTTAAGTCGTCCATGTTGTGGCTCCAGGTGAATAGTTTGTACCTGAACACAAATATGCGTGCTCATTTGCATGGTGACAACATGTCTGCAGCACAGAACATTTTAGCACTTGGTGAGGGCAAGATCCCTGCGGATGACAAGGGCGGCATAGCAATCGACACCCTGTGCAACATTGTGAGCAGCCCTTCTGACATTTGGGAAGCAGTTTTTCCTAATGTCTCATCTAACTTTAAAACCTTCGATTGGCTCAGCGAAATAGCCATCCTTGCTCCGAAAAATACCATGGTTAATTTTATTAACTAGCAGCTGATTGAGAAGATTCCCGGTAAAGAGCACATCTTCAAATCAGACAACGACGATATCGTTAATTATCCGGTTGAGTTATTAAATCTCCTTGAGCCCCCAGGGCTCCCACCTAACATTATTAAGCTTAGGGTTGGCTGTCCCATTATGCTAATAAGGAACTTGCATCCACCAAAGCAGTGCAACGGTACTCGCATAGTCGTCAAGTCACTGACACCCACTTGATTGAGGCTACCATTGTAACGGGGTGCGGAAGAGGGGAGAATGTTTTCATTCCAAGGATGAACCTTTTCCCCTCGGCGTCAGATATCCCGTTCGATTTCCGGCGATCATAATTCCCGGTCTACTAAATTCGCTATTGGAAGATTATTAACCCATCATTGATTGACCAAAATGCTAATTGGTTCGTAACTTTTAATAACCGGTTCAAATGCTTTATGCACTTAATTGATAAGCTTATTCGCTTTCAAACCACGTTTACCTGTATGTAACTTTTCATAGCAAATGAACAAACCCGAGCAACGCCGGGCTAAACTGCTAGTATATATATATATGTGGGTGTGTGTGAGCATGTGTGTGTGTGCGCGCGTGTGTGTGTCTGTGTTCGTGTGGGGGGGGGGGGCGTGTGAACAAATATATAAATGCCTAATCACTTTTTAAATGCCTCCATAATGCAGTAGATATAAAACAAGACGAATTAATATTTTACCCAGTATATTTCAACGTGATATTCCAAGCCTAATATCCTCTGTTCAAATGTGAAACGAAAGCACTTCAAAACAAAACGAAAGATTTATATAAGGAAAAGAGCCCTAACATTCGGACACTAGTTCTTCATCAGAAGAGAGAATGAGAGATAAAAGAAATACAACGATACAGAATTGAGAACAAGAAAGAATGGAAAGATTTTGAGGATATAAAGCACGTGTGTGTTCTATCAGGTATTTTGATGTGTGTGAGTGTGTGTGTGTGTGTGTGTGTGTGTGTGTGTGTGTGTGTGTGTGTGTGCGTGTTTGTGTGTGTGTGTGTATGTGTGTATGTGTATGTGTGTGTGTGCGTGTTTAAATATATTTGCTTGTAATTACGTAATTAGATGTATGTGTGTATGTATGCACACGTCTGTAATTGCCTAAGTATGCTATATCCATTATTCTCTGCCAACCATTACTATCAATAAATAATACTGGGCCCGTTTCAGACGAAGTGAACGATAACATAGAGTTTGATTTAAACGAATATCCACTGTACTTCCATAAACGCCCACAACGTTCGTTCGCCCATTGAGGCAGGCACTAAATATAATGTGCCAACGAACTCCTGCTTCATTCTCACTAAACTCACTTATATTCTGCAGGGGACTATAAATGTATAATACACACTCAAATATTATATATTATTGTCCAAACGCGTGGATGACAATGAATGTTTATTGGATTTCATGTTTTTCTTGGATGAGAAACGATAACGTCCAAGGTATTTGAAGGATAACAATCATAGTAGCGGTTTGAGATATTTCAGTTTTTATAGTACAAAAATATATCATCTTTTGTATTAATAACTGTTCGCTTTACCAGTGGCATTTGAATTAAATCCTTTCCGTTCGAAATAAAAAATCTAATAGTGGATAAATTTTGTTTCGAATCTTACACATAAATGTTGTGCTTTCAACAGAAATTAATCTTAACTATTCTAGACTTACCACTAATACAATACTATCCCCCTTATTTTCATCTCCACCATAATCTTTCTAAATCTTAAATATTTTGTACTTTAAACATATACACAGGTTTACTAAGTTGGTTCAATAAATTGGCTGTATTATTTCATATGAGACATATCTAATATATTTTTTCCCAGACGGACGTCTCGTTTCATTATAGGATTCCTACAATTTGGATGAAATTATACCAATTTATGTAGGAGCTTGTATACCATCAATAGATATATATTCAAGTGGGCTCCTATAATTCATCAGTGGGTGCCCCAATAATACTAATATTGATAATCTAACCAACATCAGTATTTAGCGATAATCATCATCCTCTGTGCCTGAGGTATCTGTCAGGTTGCCAGTCCAGCAGTTCTTAAGAAGTGCTCAAACTGATTCAAAAAATGAGGAAGTAAATTAGCGCCAAAAAAACAATACATGCGCATGCCAATAAATTCCGAAAGGAATTCAGGTCACGTGCTAAGAACTCAATTGGAAATTGAAAAAATATCTGTGTGTACAACATTTGATGACACACACAGATATTTTCTCGGGCAAAATAACAGAATGAGATATAAGGAACAATCAATATTCATATATAAAAAATAAACAAAGAAATGCTAACCTTATACCTGGAATTTTTTCGAATCTGCTGCGCCAAGAGTAAATAAATAAATACAATATCGGAGAAAGCTTTTTAGCGATACTCCGGCCAAATTCCAACTCACTCAACAAACATTAGGAAATAAGTGATTATATTCCCAATTATGCGTTCGGGGTGCTAACTGAAAGTATTGCGTGGAAAATTGGCTGTTTTATTTCATATGAGACATATCTAATATATTTCTTCCCAGACGGACGTCTCGTTTCATTATAGGATTCCTACAATTTGGGTGAAATAATACCAATTTATGTAGGAGCTTGTATACCATCAATAGATATATATTCAAGTGGGCTCCTATAATTCATCAGTGGGTGCCCCAATAATACTAATATTGATAATCTAACCAACATCAGTATTTAGCGATAATCATCATCCTCTGTGCCTGAGGTATCTGTCAGGTTGCCAGTCCAGCAGTTCTTAAAAAGTGCTCAAACTGATTCAGAAAATGAGGAAGTAAATTACCGCCAAAAAAACAATACATGCGCATGACAATAAATTCTGAAAGGAATTCAGGCCACGTGCTAAGAACTCAATTGGAAATTGAAAAAATATCTATGTGTGTACAACAGATATTTTCTCGGGCAAAATAACAGAATGAGATATAAGGAACAATCAATATTCATATATAAAAAATAAACAAAGAAATGCTAAACTGATACCGGGAATTTTTTCGAATCTGCTACAGCAGATATATATATATAATAAAGTTAAATAAAAAGTCAAATGTTTAAAATTTAGCTTCGCTTATTGCTGCTATATATATTTCAGTGACAGCCATCTTTGGCTGTGACCTCTTCGGGCAGTTTGAACTAGTGTGGTATAGACAAGTACATATGTTGTCGAGGTGTATAATTTTGTCAATACTCTGATATGCCCAGTTCCTGGTTGGGTTGTTATTTCACTGAGGAACTGGAATCATATGAATTCAAACAAACGAATTTCAGTGTCAAAGGGCCTCTTCTCCTCTCATTGGTCAGTTATTAGAACATTCCTCATTCTAAGTGTTGTTATTGTTGGAGTTACCTTAAAACATTGATAAAGTGGTAGAAGGGATAAGGTGTTAAAGGAACAAAATAACAAAAAAAGTGTCAAACTTCCCATTGGTCAGTTCTGAGAGCATTCCTCAGTCAGAAGTCTATAGAATTCTTTCTGGGTTTAAACACACTACAGTGTAGTTATGTTATCTTTTTTATTAAGATTTGTTTCATATTTTCGTATGAACCTCATGCAGTTTGTTTCTGAATTCATGGTAAAAAAGTTCAGTTTTATCTTCACACACCATATATATGTCATATAAACGAAATAAATACAAATGACGACAGAAGTATACATTTAACAACCAGATATTGCTGCCAAATCACATATGCCTATCAGAGAAACATTACAGAGGCCTACAACATTTTATATCATTAAGAGGAGAAAAAATACCTTTAGTATAATGAGGAATTCTGCCCAAGAATGACAGTTGAGACAACACTGAAATAGGAATTATTTGAACTTAATTAAATATAAAATACAGGGACATCTTTATATACGTATGTGTCTCATTTAAGCTCATTAGAGAAATACTTCGCTGAGGAAATCCAATATAACTGAAAATAATCATTAACCTCATAATTTCTCTATGTTGAATACGGGAGCAACTCTAATAAATTTAAGCTAATTGGATATTTATCGTAATTATATCAATATAGATTTTCTATTTTTTAAACAGACATAATTAGAGCTAAGCACCAAAACATAGCAGTTAGAGCTACATTGACTTACTTCGTTACGGAGAGCTAAATGCTCTGTTATTTTGACATTATGAAATTACACTTGTCATAAGGTGTAAACTGAAACGTACACATTTGTTTGTCCACTACCTTATTGTCTCGTCATTCTGACACCTTATATTACTGGCATTTAATTAAGTCCCACAAAAGTGAAAGTCTGAAATACTTTCAAATACTTTTAAACCCAGATGTCATAGACAATATTATCTAAACACTGAAACGCATGTTAACACTTCAAAGTAATTCAGGTTTCTTTTATCAGAATTTATATAATTTATTAAATATGCTGGTGGTGAGAAGCCTGCGAGATGATTTCGATATCCACTTGGAATTACTGTGGCTTTCATTACAATGACTTTCGGCACGATATGAAAGAACGAAATATAGGATAAATGCGATCAACCTGCTAGAAATGTGAACCAAATAGCTCTCAAATTTCCCCCACCTATTGTCTTTAGATGAGATATTACCATATAGGTTAATATACTCCTCGATAAATTGTATCTTGAACGATATTGGACGGTTACGGCTAGAACAACTTTCATAAACATTGACCTGAAGCTAAAGAAAAAAATAGAAGTAATGAATGCCTTTACCTTCCTTGTTAACAGGAAATGTCATGCCATAAACATTATATATGGAGGGGGAATACAAATTATATATATGGATATGTTGACGTTATGAGAAACATCATATTTATTTTGTCCATACATCTTGTGTATATACATCATATACTGGAAATGTAAGTTGATAAACTTTTCCTTGTCTCGATAGTTTTACACAAATTCTTGGCTTTCTATATTGTTACCAACTATAGTTATTTCTCTATGTCTCTAACACTCTTGATATTTTCCTGTTGAGAAACGTTTTAAGAAGTACGTGTGACGGATTTAGGGTATGTTCCTCAAAGTATTTTCATCAAAAACTAATTCATGATTAATTTTGAATTACTTTACATACTGAAGAAAGGGATCAAAGTGGTGTTCGCGAATCTATTTTTGGATCCACGTATTTCATACTTCACTTAACAAAAGAAAAACCTCTAGGTATTTATTTTGACGATTTTCATAAAAATGAAGCCATCCAATCTTGTAGTGAAGTTGGAGATTGGTAAAAAGAAATTGGGGAAAAGAAACAAAAAATATAAATGAATGAGCCTTGATTTCCATGCATCGATGAATGAGGAAACGTGACCAAAACAAGCACAATGATTCTTCTGGATGAGATAGATGTATGGGGGCAATTGCGATACACTACAGGGTAGATAGTTGCTGCGGCTCTGTATGTCTTAAGTTCAAATCTCGTCTATGTTATGTTTACATTCATACATTCGGGCTTCATAAAAATATAGTATCTGCCAAGTACTGCGGTTAATTTTATCTTCTTTACCCTCCATTTATATTGCCGGCCTTTTGCCTGACATGTAAACCATTATTAATATTATTTTATACCGACATTTGCTGCATTTCATTATTTTCTTATTCCCATATATTTCTCAACCACAAATCTCGCACTTTGCATTAAATTGATAACTTGATAATTTTATACAATGAGCTGACACCAGTCTATACCTGGGTCAGGGTAGTTGTCATACGGTTCATGGGAACAGGTGGATGTATATTATTCTGAAACCTAGCAACCAAGGTGTGCTGAAAATGATCTGAAAATAATTGGACTTTCATTCATACGATTAACACCCATACACCTTTTTCTTATATTGCTTGCTTCCTTCAAATTTCATTCTATTTCGTTGTCAATTATCCATCTCGACTACACCGCTATTTAGAAAGAAATCCCTTGAATCATCTTAGATTTCTCTTGCACGACCACCCATACCCACACCTGTTTGTGTATGTGTGTGTATGTTCATGTTTGCGTGTATATCTGTGTGTGCATATGTGTGTGTATGTGTATGTTTGCGTGTATATCTGTGTGTGCATGTGTGTGTGTATGTATGTGTTTGCGTGTATAAGTGTGTGTGCATGTGTGCATGTGTGTATGTATGTGTGTGTGTGTGTGCGTGTATATGTGTGTGTGCATGTATGTGTGTATATATTTTATAGACGGTGTTAACTGCACTGCTGACAAACTTAATCTTAAATGTTCATCTCATCATAGAAGATCCTTTCGGGTATTTCCTACTTATTTTTCCTTTCCTTTTATGTCTTTCTCTTTCCACAGTTGCTGCTGTTGCTGTTTAGCTATGTCTTATTTTCACTAGATGTTATTGATCTTGCTGGATGCCGATGTCTTTATACGTTTTTTCACTCTTAAAGATTTTATTCGATCTTATCTCTTCCTTATTGGATTTTAAGATATATTCCTGTGTGCATATAGTATGTTTTTATATGAATGCACATGTGTATATATATATATATATATATATATATATATATATATATATATATATATATATATATATATATATATATATATATATATATATATATATATATATATATATATATATATATATATATATATATATATATATATATGTATGTGTGTGTGTGAGAATGTGTATGTGTGTGTGCACGCCTGTGTGTGTGTATGTGTTGAATGTGTGTGTGAGTGCGTGTGTGTGTGGGGCTGCCTGTGACGGCCTGTCATTGTGTAAGTGCGTGTGCAGGTGTGTGTATGTATGTATAACGTAATACATATTGATGTTTAAATATGGTGCTCTTCGAATAGTCTTGATAAGACTATTTGCAGACACATAACATTTTATTTATAAAATTTCCAAGCGTAATTGTTTGTAAAATATACATTTTTTATAAATAATTTTCTGCTTAAGTCTCATTGAATACTATTAGGGATGATTCCCAATGTATAAATATGACTTATTTTTTGTTATAGATACTTTAGGAAAACTGCAATGGATGTATTAATTTAAAATTAAGTTTAAAACAAATTCCATTTAAAATGTATAGAGAACAAAGTTAATTGGCTGGGGAAAGAAGCACATATTTTTTCTGGCTCTGAAGACATACGTACGTGTGTACACAAGAAATCACACACGCATGCAAACATAAACACGCATATATATATATATATATATATATATATATGTGTGTGGGGGATTTTGAATGCTCATATATATATATACATGCGCGCAAACATAAACACATATATATATATGTGTGGAATTGTGAATGCTCACGTTTGTATATTTATTTATACGTACGTATATATATATATATACACACACACATATATATATATATTATAAATATAAGCTATCGCCGTATTTTGACTAAAGAAATTAAAGAAAATTATTTAGCCTGATAGTGGGGTTAAGAACCCTCGGAGAAATGGAAAAAGATGAGTATTGACGTACATGGGAGTCGAACCCACATATTTGGTTATCCAGACCACTGTGCTACCATTACACCAACACATCACCCGTCTTCCTCCATTCAAATTAGAAGCTATAATCTTAGCAACTGTAAATGTCAAGTAAGAATATTTTCGAAACAGCGAGCAAGTATTCTTACTTGACATTTACAGTTGCTAAGATTATAGCTTCTAATTTGAATGGAGGAAGACGGGTGATGTGTTGGTCTAATGGTAGCACAGTGGTCTGTATAACCAAAGATGTGAGTTCGACTCCCATGTACGTCAATACTCATCTTCTTTTCCATTTCTCCGAGGGTTCTTAACACCACTGTCAGGCTAAATAATTTTCTTTAATTTCTTTAGTCAAAATACGGCGATAGCTTACATTTATAATTTCAAACTCGCTTGCTGTTTCGAAAATATTCTTACTTGATATATATATATAATTGTTTACCCCATAAAATGCCTTATTTTGTTCCAGATATCTTTCCTTCATCTGTCAGATATTGAAATAAATATAGTGTTTTATTCCCCATTACATTTCAGTTAGAACTATGATTTTATTATTTGGCTATTTCCGACATAAGCATGGGATTGGGTCGGGGAATCCGACGATATTTCTAACATTGATTTCCATCACACTTCTGAATATTGAGATGAATCTCAGATGAGGGACTTCCTCATGTGTTTCTAAAATCTTTAAACAATTTTAACTCACATTTCAATCACTCTCCAAATGTACTCGTTCTCGATTATAAAGCATAGATTACCACTGCATAAATGACTCCTGTTTAAAACCATCACCAACACATAGAAAAAACACAACACCAGAATATAAACTGACATAAAATCTGAAGTGAATAATTCAGTCATTCTTCCCAAAATAGAAGGTTTTCTGGATCACCTCACCACCTCCATGAAACATTGTTACCTTTCCTGATGGCATCTCGAGAATTATATGGGTCGATCAGTCAATGTGTGCAAGGATAGATTTAACCAGCATGCACATTCTTTTAGATATAAAAGTAGAGAAAATTCCAGCTCCTTTTTTCAAATAATGGCATCCTAGTAGGGACATCCCCTTACTGCTTGAGGACTCCTACTGCCAATTTTGTAGACATAAGAACTTGCACATAGTCGAGCAACATACAATATCCCTCAGTAGAAAATCCGACTTAAAGGTTTGCTCACTTGGGAGTAACATCTTTTAAGAGAGTATCAAGTTTCTGGCCCCAGATATCAGGTAGAACGCCCTTAACTGCCCGTAAACTTGTGCAGGGGTAGAGTGCACTGGCTGCAGCCTGCAACAAGCATTCGTTAAACATGTGCATCGATTTCCAGCACCATTATACACAATAGATGAACGCCTCTATTTACGGTCACACCTACCTCACATCAACAGAAGAGATAGCAGAATGATACACACATTGACCTTGTAGCTACATTAGATACCCAGACATTTAGAGCGCCGTCATGTCTGCCTCGGCTGGGTGGGATTAATGATCTTAAAACAACGGTTTATCAGCTTCTTCATTTGAAATTTCACATACTCTTCCACCGTATCTGAAAGAACTAATCGGGAGAGCTTTTAAAAATGCAACAATAAGTCAAACTCGTGTGTATGGGTGTATGCATGCGTGTGTATATTTTTTGTTGGCTATAGCTTTTACGCGGTCTCATACACCTGCTACCCCTACAATAAAGTATCTATTACTATCCCATGGATTATATCACGCTTATCTTCCTTTTTATTTATGAATTCTAAAATCTATAACCACCATGGTGTTATTCAATAATATTACTATCTCTCCTACAGATGTTTCTACACTTATATAAGACACAATATATAAGATTGAAACATTTCTTGGCTCACAGTTGCTGTTGCATCCACCATTTGTAAACTATTCATGGTGGCCTGATATTCATCACCATCATATTCATGATATATATCACCATCATATTCATCTTGATAATGATGACGATGATGACCATGATGATCATTATGATGACCTTGATGATGATCATGATGATCAGCAAAAGGATTATCAACTTATCAAAAATTATGAAGATAATTATATGAACGACCGAAACAAAATATGTTGCTAAATCTGCTGCTAATTCTGTTGTTAGTCTTGCTGATGCTGTTGCTTTTGTGTTGATAATGCTGTTAACATTCATTACGACGATTTTGGTCTTGATCATTCTGCTGCTACTGTTGATGATGACATACTTGCCTGAATCTGTTGATCCAGTTTTTCTTTCTGTTGCTTTTTATAATATTGTTGTTTGCGGCAGTTATTGATGTTATTGTTATTTGTTGCTTTTTGTTTTCACTGTAGTATTACATACTTTTCTTATCAGTATTGTAGAAAGATTATTTAATTAGTTGATTAATTCATGCAACGTTAATAAAACGCCTGGTAGAGTGTGGAGTTGATAGGTAATTGAATTAATGTTCTAGTATCTTACTTCTGTTCTCTGAGTTCA
>OZ024741.1:98225732-98243232 GCA_964016885.1 Eledone cirrhosa
GAACTCAGACTGTAAAGGGACATAACTATGCTAGAAAGCATGGCGTCCAACCCTCTACCGATACTGCCAATTCACAATATTTATAGAATCAGTTTATAACATCATTTCAGGGATTTGCTTCACCATTGCAATATGGATTGTGAAATTTTCTAAAACGCATAACTTTACCTTGTTCTCTGAATTAGTTTTCATTTTAAGCACCTAGCTGTACGAACATTAGTCATGTTTGAAAGTACGCAAAAATACTATTACGTTTGCTTATTAACTTTTCTACATTCCTTTTTTAGCAAAGGCGCAATAATATTCACAGGCAATGGAGCCAATTACATTTTGCAATATATATATACACATATACACACAAATACAGGCTTCATTTTCATCTCATGCACACATTCATTTATTCTTCATTTGCAGTTTGCTCACACATTCATGTAAACATCACTTTTAACTTACATATATATTAGAGTGAGCTTCGATAGCGTCTTAGGTTTACATCATGCAGATCCTACTTGCATTTTCCGCAGACATCATGCAGAACGTCACTATATATATTATGTTTATTAGATTCTAAACTCACTCACCATGTATACAATTCATTCTTTTCAGTGTATATTTATATATATATATATATATATATGTATCAACGTTCGATATCCTCTGTGTTTTGTTTTATATTGAAATTATTGATTGACGTTGATGAAGATATCTAGAATTAGATTAATGTAGAAACACAATTCTGATCGTCGTGCAAGATAAAACGGTTTGGTAGTTCACCGGTTTTATTAGCTTGTTAGTGATTAGTCATCCGTCAACAATATCAGCTATATGATGTATTTCTGTCCGTGTCTTGTTATCTTCCTTCGCACTCTTTTTCACTTGGCAACGGCCAATTTGAGCAGCCGTCTGTTTCTCTTTTAAAAGCAGGCCATCGCAAAAGCCGTAATACAGTATAGATTCACCTCACTTTTGAGCTACATTAGATAACATGCTGCGTCTAAGCTAAATAAGAAACCATTTGTCGATTTCTATTTTGACCAAGTTAAAACACATACATTAATATTTTTGTTTCTCTGTTTCTTTTTGCTCCATTATTCGCCTGCATCCATTTCACTCAAGAGAAACTTGAACTCAAAATACATATTTTTACGTTATTTCTACAACATGGAATTTCATATTTGACCTTGCTATCATGAACAAATGCAATATAGATCTCATTTTTAGAATGCTTTAAATGACACTTGCTTATGGATATATGATTTTCTGCCCAATCATTACTTCTGTTTCGCAGTCTGCAGTGCCGTCCAAAATTATATTCCCAACATTTTTAAGAACATATATGGTTTAACTGCTTTAAACTCCATTGTCCCTTCCTTCGCAAGATGTTTACAGTTCCTATGACACGTGCAAAAATAAGCGAAGACTGATATAAATAGTTTGATTTTCGCTATCATTGTGGATACCTTTATTTTCTACGACTGTAACCAGTTCGGAATGAATAACCTTTTTTTTCTGTTTACATTTTTTCTATTTTGCTGATTAATAATTGTTTCTATTTCAGGCACAAGGCCAGCAATTACCCAGTAGTTTATTTTATCGACCCCGTAAGGATGAAAGGCAAAGTTAACCTCGGCGGGATTTGAACTCAGATCGTAAAGGGACGTAACTATGCTGGAAAGCATGGCGTCCGACCCTCTACTGATACTGCCAATCCACCACCCACCACCCTTTTGCTGATAAATAATGAATGTTCAATGGTAGAAGAATCAAGTTTTATTGACAACGCCCTCTATACACAAGCCCTGTTAATTGTTTACAACTAGCGTAGCAATGATATATATATATATATATATATATATATATATATACATATATATATATATATATATTTATATATATATAAATACATAATCGGAGAAAGCTAAAAGCGATACATATATACATATTTCTTTGGGGTTTTTGTGGTGGGGACGGGGCATTTTTTTATATAATCAAATCCCCCTTCTTCAGATTCTCAATCGTCTTCTCTTTCTCCTCCTTTCCCATCCAAACAAGAATCTATACCACTATCAAAGCTGCTGTAGTTGCTACTGTACTACTACTACTACTACTACTACTACTACTACTACTACTACTACTACTACTACTACTACTACTACTACTACTACTGTTTTACTTTTTGTGTGATGATATGCCTTTTGCCTAATCTCTCACCCGCCTGTTTACGTCTATTCTGCACTCCTATTAATCATCGTGACAATGGTCGGCAGCAGAAGAAGCAGCAACGGCAGTAACTTACACTTTTGTGAATGTCATTCCATACTAACTTCCATCTATTTGTCACCATCATAATTTCAACAATAGCACCTCACCTCCTACCACGATCAACATTCACACCAGCAACAGCAGCAGCAGAGAAGCAGCAACAACAACAATAACGACGCCCCGACCAATATCTCCGCCAGCACCGTCATAATAATTTTCTAATCATCATATATCACAACTTATAGCCCTTTTCTTTACCATAGTAACCAAGACATGGAATCGCTCCAAGAAAGGGGTGAGAAAGAGAGGAGAAAGAGTGAAAGAGGTGAAGATGCATTAATTTTCACACATACCCCTTGTTGTCAAAAGACATTGTTGTTCCTCTCCCCTCTTCCTTTTCCCCATGATATCCTGACAACACGAGTTAGAGAACACTCTGATGAAAAATAGACAACAATGACCGCTATTTGAACCCTTAATGTCAAATAATCATGATCGGATTGATTGCGCTGTTGTAAATTTTCGTTTATTTTATATATTCTCCAAAGTTGAGGACAAATTTTAAGCCCTTTGTTTTGGGTGATCTTCATTGGTTATTGCTCTATTTTCTTTTAGCATGTCCGGAATCATTGACATACAATCAGAGTCGTTCTACCAGTAACCATACTGTACTTTCGTATAGCTATAACAACAATGTTCTATGTTTATGACTTGTTTAAATGCGCTAGGATGTGAATGTTGATTACAGTCCAATCGTTTCGCTCTGCTAGACACTTCATGCATATTACGAAGATTTCTGTCAACAAAATAGAAACAACAACACTGAAAACCACATTGGACTTATAGAAGGCACACAAGGCTGTGTTCAGTAATTCAGTGACGCTGCGAAATAAAACTAATAATAATTGTTTCTACTTTTGACACAAGGCCACCAATTACTCAGTGCATTACTGGTACTTTATTTTATCGACCACGTAAGGATGAAAGGCAAAGTTAACCATGGCGGGATTTGAACTCAGACCATAAAGGGCCGTAATTCTATGCTGCAAAACATGGTGTCCGACCCTCTACCAATGCTGCCAAACCACCAATAATGGTTTCTTATGTTGGCACAAGGCTAATGATTTTGGTAGGAGGGGTAAGTCGAGTAAATCGACCTCTGTACATTACTGGTACTTTATTTTATCGACCCCGTAAGGATGAAAGGCAAAGTTAAATTCGTCGGGATTTGAACTCGGAACGTAAATGGCTATAACAGTATGTCGCAAAGCATATTGTCCGATGCTCTACCGATACTGCCAATATAATAACATTAACAGTAATACTAATCATTGTTATCTATTGGTCACAAAGACATAGGATATAATACAAATATATATCACACAGAAAATGTTCAAAACATGTGGAATACAGATACAATGAAAGGCGATTAGGGCAAGAAACAATACATGTAGAACTGGTCATAATTTTAATACAATCTCAATAAACAAACTTACACACAAAAGAAGGGAAAACCAAGTCATGGGCAGGATCAGATCATTCACTGGTCCTAATTATATTCCATCCCTCTTCCTGCTACAAACTACAAACCGAATTCAATATTTGCCCCGCTCGGGTCGATAAAATAAAGTACCAGTCACGCACCGAGGTCGATTTAATCGACTTTGCCCTCCTCCAAAATTGCTGGCCTAGTGCCTATATAAGAAAGCAATATTTGCTCTGCTCAATGTTGTATGTATATCAAAAGTGGAAATATACAATCAAATCTCAAAGGAGGGTAGAAAGAAACTTATAGATTGTGATTGCCAGCCACAGAATGAGGCAGTTGCTCAATGTCTATATTATGCAAAACAAGTGTTAAGAGTTAGGTCAAAGCGTGGAAAAAGTTAGTGATGCATTTAGGAAATAAGCAGAGCATGTACATTCAAATGTATTTTGAAAAAAAATCAACCTACTTTCAATAAAAACATATTCAATCACTTACAATTTTTCTGGTAGATTGTTAAATGACTTCGTCTTGGTGTCGCAAAAGACCAGCTTGCTTTGTTTTTAATGCGAGCGATTCATACGCAGGCAGGTATTTTGGGTATGGATCGCTCGAAGTCCGTTCATTAATAAAAACTAGTTGATCGTTTGCGACACACTAATTCATTTCACAATCTACCAGAAACAATTGTAAGTAATTAAAAGTGTTTTTATTGCAAGTAGGTTGATTTTCTTCAAATATTTTTCAATATATATATATATATATATATATATATATATATATATATATATATATATATATATATATATATATATATATATATATATATATAAGGTGGAGTGTATGTGTATACCAATTGATCGGTTTCCAGTTATCTTCAAGTTATATCAATTTAAACATATATCGGTGAGATATGCAAGATATTGTGTATTCCGTCAACACGTTACAAATTGTAGCCATGTCTTCCCCGAATCATACATAATGTTGTTATAAATACATTTTATCTGCATGGAAACGGTGTTTGTCGCTACTAGTATACTTTGAATTCTATGTCAGACAGGTCAAGTCTGACTTACTAAAATTAACTGCTAGCAAGCGAAAAATAATTTATTTATACTTGTTACATATAGCGATCATCTGAGCATCACCGTGGATCCTATTAACCGTCAACGGTTAAGATTAAAAATAACATTAATGTTGTGTCATAAACATGACCCAACATATTCAACACCAACTGCTACTAACTTAATATAGAAGAATAGATAACATAAATCTTTATATTTATTATAACGTTATATAAAATAATGATAACAACAATAACGATAATGATATTAAAATAAAGGTCAATTTTGCTGACCTTTGGTTGTTTACGAACTCAGTGAAGAAGCAAATGATAATCTAGGACACGGGTTTATTAAAAGAGAAGTAATAATGTTAATCGATCGAGACCTGTGTAGGGGGCATGTCTGTACCGGATATATACCAGAATTCAATGCGTCAATACATTAATTTGCAACGATAAGATCCAAAAGCTTCCTTGAAAGTAATTTTGAGAAGATGAAAAGCATGTACTTACCTTTTTGCAGAATTATTTTACGAATCATATCTTCAAACTTCTTCCCATTTCCTGTACGATGGAAATTTTGCAGAATAATGAAAATCGATTACTAGATTACAAAACCGTAATAGAACATTTTAAACTATTTATTAAATGGAAGTAGTTCAGTGCATCAAAAAGAACCAGACCGACATAAACCATAATACTGATAAGTATTTTAGCTTAATATATATATATATATATATATACATACATGTGTGTGTGTGTGTATGCGTGTAGAGAGACAGTTTGTTTGTGTGTCGGTGTGTGTGCTTCGGTGTCTATGGTAAGATTCTCGTTTGTGTCTGTGTTTTTATCTCTGTTTGTTAAAATTTAGAATGATAAAATATGTACACAACTGGAAAATGTACTGAAGTCGATATAATCGACTAAATAATGACGTTGGTCCAGCATAACCCCCGCAATCTAATGACTGAATTGAGTAAAATAATAAATGAATAACAAATCTCTCTCTCTCTCTCTCTCTCTCTCTCTCTCTCTACTTATATATATATATATATATGCTCAAGGGTTCTTATATATTTGATATATATTTATCCTTATCGAGCCCTCTTTGGATTTTAGTCTTCACATTTATTATTATTACTATATATATATATATATATATATATATATATATATATATATATATATATATATATATATATATATATATATATATATATATATAACAATGATATTAAATAAATGGAAACTATATTTATAAAACCATATTTATTCTATTATATATTTCAATGGTACCAAAACTTTGGTTCGCTCTCATCAGATAAAATACAAAGTTTGTTTATAGATTTTGACATATCCAGGAAGAAGATCTTAACGTTTCAAATTTTTCCTGTATTTTGTCTGATGAGAGCGTACTAAAGTTTTGATACCCTTTAAATATATATAATAGAATAAATATGGTTTTATAAATATAGTTTCCATTTATTTAATACTAGCAGTGGTACCTGGCGTTGCACGGGATAAGGTATTTTGGAACGCGGGCCGCCAACAGACCTAATTGTGGAAAAACTGCATGCATGGACAATATGTAAAGAAAATAAACCGAATACTCTGATTGCTGGATAATATTTAAGATTTTCCACGATGAAGCAGGAAAAATGCAGGTTTTTCACCTAATGCGGGCCCTATGCGATCAAGAAAATGATTTTTTTTATGTGAATAATATGCCTTGAAATTTCGGGGAAAACGGCTAGACGTAACGCCTCAAAAAACCTTAAAAAGCTGAACAAATGAAGCTTTTCACCTAATGCCGGCCCTAGGCCATAAAAAAGTTGGATTTTCTTTGCTCACGGTATGACGGGGAGATTGACTAATACATAGTTACAATTTCAAGGAAATCAGTCTGATGTAACAACTTTAAAAACCCCTAAAAACCTGAAAAAGCGCAGTTTTTCAACTAATGCAGGCCCTAGGGCATCAAAAAGTTGAATGTGCATAACACTCCGTGAAACAGAAGTAATACACGTGTAAAGTTTGAAAAAAGTCGGTTGGGTACTTCTCGAGTTTTAGGTATTCAAACTCACAGACACACACACACACACACACACACACACACACACACACACACACACACACACACAGGCACACACACACACACACACACAAATCCTCAGGGAAGTGACGTAATGCAGACATCCAGATATACAGACAGATATTATAAAGGCGCGACGTTATATGTATGTATCTATCTATCTAAAAAGAGAAAGACTAAGAATTATAGAGAGAGATCACTAACTCACCTAATGCGGTCCCTAGGGCATTGAAAATTTGAAATTTGTTTGCTCAGACACTCCGTGAAACATAAGTATTACATGTGTAAAGTTTGAAAACAGTCAGTTGGGTGTTTCTCGAGTTTTAATTTCAAACTCACACACACACACAGACAGACATCCTCAGTTTTATATATATCGATCATTGATATTATACTCCAGAAAACCAGTCGAGTGCTTCGATTCAGTTGTAAACATATATAATTGTTGAATTACCAACAAATTAAATATCCCTTTTACTTATATATATATATAAGGAAAAAAGGTGAAATCGAAAATGCAACTGGAGTCTTTTTTTTTTTTAAATATATTTACCTGTTTCTCGGTTCTTGTGCTTTTCAAAAGTAGAATTGAGATGAGGGGTTTGTGGTTTTTCTCACATCACATATGACAAAACCCACAAACCCCCCATCTTAATTCTACTTTTGAAAAGCACAAGAACTGCGAAACCGGTAAAGGAACCAAATAAATATATTTAAAAAAAAAAGAATCCACTTGCATTTTCGATTTCATCTTTTTTCTTTATACTTTCACTCGTGTAGGACACCTCGATTTTTTTTCATTTTGTAAAATAACCTCACTTTCTAATATATATATATATATATATATGCAGTGTTGAAGAGATGATTTCAGCGAGATCATGCGGTAGATCTATAATTTTTGTAGTAAATTTTCGAAGATCCTAAATGAGCTACAGTAATAAGTGTGTGTGTGTGTGTGTGTGTGTGTGTGTGTGTGTGTGTGTGTGTGTGTGTGTGTGTGTGTGTGTGTGTGTGTGTGTGTGTGTGTGTGTGTGTGTGTGTGTGTGTGTGTGTGTGTGTGTGTGTGTGTGCGTGTGCGTGCGTGTGCATGCGTGTGTGTTTTAAACAGCGAAAATAAAAGAAAAGGCGGAGATAGATTCTTAACTATTTCATTGATTTACGACAGTTTCGTCAATGAACAATACTTTTTTCCTCAGATTTTTCTGAGAAACTCGGTGAGATAAATCTACCATATCGATTTATCATTATCAACCAACCCTCTGAAACGGTCGTAAAACAATGAACTATTTCAGAAATTGTCTTCGCTTTTTGTCTTCATTTGATTGTTCAAAACAAACACCACCCACACACACATACATACACACTCATACACTTATATATATATATATTAACACATTAAAAGTTCATCAGTCTTAGCATAAAGAATAAATAATTCTGAAGAATTCGAAATAGTCGTTCTTTACTTCCCTATATCTCATGAGTGAAATATTTCATATTGTTTATACAAAACATATGAACATAAGATATATAATTTGCTTTCATATCGTTGGGGTTTATATTCGTCGGAGTTATTGTGTCAAACAGGTATATATGGAAATTTCAGAGAAAGTTAGTAGTCTAATTTGTGAGAATTAAACTGCCGACGCATAATCATTCACAAAATTGAAAACGTCATTTTAAATAAACTTAAATATAAACATAATTTGAGAATATATGGACTGATCCAAAATATAGCACATTTGTTTTTGTTGTTTTTATTGTTGTTATCTCAACTTTGGCTATGGCATTTTATTTTTTATCCAACATTATGCATTTAGGATCATATTATATTTCTCCTTATTCATTTAAGAGAAAAGATATGAGAGAGAATTGGCTGCTATTTCTAGTAGGTCAACCGACCGTGTAGCATCTCCGTCATTTACACGAAGTGTATTTGTTAATGTTTAACTGGGAGGAGATAGCTAAGTTATATCTAAATTCACACACATATATGTATTAAATATGATGATTTCTGACGAATGAAACAGTTCTAGTGCTGTAGAAGCTTTTCTCTCTCTCTCTCTCTATATATATATATATATATATATATATATATATATATACACATATGTATTTATGCATCTATACTTGTATTTATACGCGTATATATATATATATATATATATATATATATATATACCTCTATATATGGTTTCTTATATATATATATATATATATACCTCTATATATGGTTTCTTATTTAGGCACAGAGCCAGCAATTTGGGAGGAGGGAAAAGTCGATTAAATTGACCCCAGTGCGAGACTGGTACTTTATGTTATCGACCCCGTAAGGATGAAAGGCAAAGTTAACCTCGGCGGGATTTGAACTAAGAATGGCAAGGGCCGTAACTCTATGCATCAAAGCATGGCGTTCGACCTTCTACCGACACTGCTGTGGCAGAATCGGACTACTTTCTAGTAGCACGTTAATTTTATCTAAAGACATATTTTTCAAAAAGCCAACCCGCCCGTCCCCTCAATCTATCTTATTTCTCATTCTTTCTTCTATTGAAGGACTAGCATCCGAAACGTTAAAACTCTCTTCCTGCTATATCAAGCGTTAACCTAATATATCCCTTCCATATACTGTACCGATTGTGTTGTTATTTCTGTTTACCTTTTACATATATATATATATATTCACTCTTTTACTATTTTACCTGTTCCAGCCATCCGGTTGAGGCCATGCTCAGGCACCGCCCTTATATATATATATATAATAATAATAATAATGGTTTCTACATTTGGCACAAGGCCAGCAAATAACCAGTACATTACTGGTACTTTATGTTATCGACCCTGTAAGGATGAAATACAAAGTTAATAATATCTATATCGATCTGGCCCGATTCTGGAATCAAAAGCTCATCGGACCTCTGTTGTAGTAATTACACTCTGCCTAGCTCTACACCTCGATACTGAAGTGAACCTAAACATCGAGTGCTACAGTAACTTCGCATTACACACCCTGGATATATATATGTATGTATATATATATATATATATGTATATACATATATATATATAAGCAAGTATTGCACAGATAAAAACAAATATATATATATGTGTGTGTGCGCGCGCGCGTGTGTATGTATGTGTGTGTGTGTGTGTGCGTGTGTGTGTGTGGGTGGGTGTGTGTGTGTGCGCGTGTGTGTGTATTCCGGTATATTCCATACAGAAAACCAGTGGTAGATGTTCTACAATTAGATACAGTGATAGATGGATAGAGAAAATATGATATATACATATAGAGAGATAAATAGAGAGATAGATAGAGAGAGAGAGAGGTGGAGAGGGGTAGGGGGATAGAGAGTCAGAGCTTTCACCATCATGAGATCACAGAGATATGCTGAAGCACATCTCGCTTACACAAGCCAGACGTCTCTCAGAAGCAAGCGTCGAACACAAAAGTGTGTGATGAAAGATACTTTTTAAATTGGTTTCAGTCACCATTCTCTCTTCTCTCCAATAAATGCGGCCTCTCCGCCCCATCAATAACCTCTCTAACCGCATGGATATTTCCCTAATTTCGCTAAGTGTTGATTGAATTACTAAAAATGCACGAATGAATACATGAATGGCTGTGACTGAACCTCTTTAAAACCTTAATTGATACAGTCCTGATCTCCAATCCTAGGAAATTTATGAATATTTAACCCCGTTCCTTTTTTTCAGAAGCATATGTGTTACATTATGATAATATTGTTTTGTTGAATGTTTTAGTCTGTGTGATGGCAGCTTCACACTAAATTCAAGGCAGAAACAAATATTTCAAATAAAATCATTAAAGACATCCGCCTTCTTTGCTATCATAAACACCATCAAATACTCCCAACTTCACACATAACATCAACAATAATACCACACTAAAAACAAAAATTGATAACAAATTCTTTCTCCACTACCAGCATCACAACTCTCAACATGGTCAAGACTATTGCAAAACAATTACTATCTTAATATGTTAGCACAACCACCATTATGCCACCCCTCGTTCTGTTACTATTAGTTCCTTCACATCCACCACTACCAATGTCACCACGACTATATTAAAACAATTACCACTCTAATATGTCACCGCATCACGGCCAATACCAGTACCCCTACATCTAGTAATACGAACAAACTCGGCATTGTCGTTAACCCTATCACATTTACAACTATCCCTACTACAAAATAAACTACAACCCAATTAGGGCTACGTCTATATTAATAGCCGCTAGAACCATCACCATCACCATCAGCCTTAAAACACATTTCTATAAAAGCAACTATTTCAATCATAGAAAAATCAAAACGCCAAACCCAAAACATCACCATGATCACAATATAGAAAAGCCAAACATCACTAAGTCTATTACACCCATCCACTTCCACTTTTAACACGACGCCACCACAGAAATCACACTCCTGCCATTACAAGATATTCATCACTACTCTAACCACTACCACAAATAACAGTATGGAGAATAATTGGATTGGGTGGTGTCATTTACTGGGGAATTAGCGAACATGTCATTTCCGGTTGTGACAGTGCATATTTGAGAATTGAAATGCTGTTGAGTCGCAGTGGTGGTGATGGTGGTGTGGACATCACATACTGTTTTAATTGCTGTTTTTTAAGTCCCAAAGTTCTTCCTGAAGACCTATACTCAAATGCATTCCGGTCGAGACAATCAGGGATTCTGATCTGGTATTTCTAGAGCTATATTATTCTATGTATCCATTTTTGAAAGTGTGGATTTATGTGGTGAAAACTGACGCTGGTGTTATTGTTTGGCCCGAACTCAACACTGAGCGAGCAAGTCTAGCCTCAAATGTGATCGATCCATGACATTCCGTCTTCTTTTACTTTTTGCAGGTTTAGTGATGTTGACGGTTTAGAGTGGTGCAATTGATTAGTAGGCATATGAGCGTGTATATATTCATCTCTTGTCTTAACTAGAAACGTAAACATCAATTTAACAGCTGTCCCATATCCAGACAGACGCTGGTTTCCATAATATTTTAAAGGCACTTAACATCATGATTTTGGAATATCTTTGGGTTTCTTATTCGTTGCTGGATTTAGAAGTGATTATGTGTTATATGGACTATTAATGAGAAAGAAAATTTCGCATGCGGTATTGATACTTTGAGGTTTAGCCGTAGAACTAAACGAAATGATGTCAGCTCCCAGTCTTCTCTTGATTGTTCATCAATAGGATAAAAGTGCTAATGTCGTCATTTATAGGTTTCATGGCGTAAAATATAAGATTAGGAGTGACTGACAAATCCAAATCTGGCACGAAACTTTATGTTGCATATCGGTCAAACATAGTCGTTGTTTCGTGCTAAAGTACTGGCGGCTCTTGACCTTCGTGGGTCAGCTTATGATTAGCTTGCTCATCAGCATGGTTCTGCTATGGCAGATGATTAATTCTATAGATTTTCAGGAAGTGATTGACCTTTCTTTTTTTATATATTTTTATAGAGAGTTTACGCTGCTTCAGTACGAACGTTTCGGGCGTGATTCGAAATCCATTCTAACTAACTACCAGGTCATTAAAACGTGGCTGCTGGGCAACATCATAGATGATTTTTTAAATAGATTCCTGTATAATGGGAGAAGTATTCTGTGGAATATTATCCACAGGAAGGTATGTAGTGACAATGAAACGTTGGCATTTCATTTGAAACTAATAGAGATTTAATGACCTTCAATGGTTTTAGTTACCTAAATGAATGACTGGTTGTATAAAGAATGATCTGGTGTTTGCAGAGCTTCAATTCTAATTATAATTTTCTGATGCCGAGTTAACACTGAACACAGCAATATTGTTTGAAACATCGTAAAATGTAGCAACAGAAGATTATAACATCCGATGATAGAACCTGGTCTTTTAACAAAATTTTTATCGAATTTTCAATATTGATTTATATCAACGTAAAATCTAAGATTAACAATGCCTTATGGGTTTTTAGAGGACACAGTATCATTGTGATTCCATATCTTCTGTTCATTTCTATTTCTAGAAGTTAGAATATATTTGTAGTGACTGAGATGGTCGCTTAGCAACTAGCAGTTGCCTCCCCTTAACAACTCTTCAGAGAGCGGAGGCAATATATATCCGGTCACAGACGCGGGTTGGCTCACTCTCTTTGGACCGCGGCCATGAACAGACGTGAAAGGATTCGCTCCTAAAAATATTAACCATGCTGGCTTCGTGAGGGACTATGTGAAAATGCTCTCCTTCGGATCAAGGACGCCACGATATCTCGACTAATATGCATTCGCTTATTCCTTCGTTATTCCTGCACCGGAGAATATAATTACACTACTTCTATTAACCCACAAGGTATTGTTTGAATTGACATTGTACATAATTTATTAAATGTTGCATTTAATAAAGGATCGTTGATTTTTTACTGTTCATCCCCCTTCTGGAGTCATTTATTTCTACAAAGAAAAACGATGTATTGTCCATTCATCCACAATCATTCGTTTCCTTTATTGGTGACCACGACGTGATTCCAATACGCGGATACTAAAAAAAAAAAATGTTTTCTTTGGGGGTTGAACACCCCCCCCCCCCCCCCCCCCAAAAAAAAAAACTCTTAAATGCAAGCCTTCTACACTGTGGAAATTTTTTCTTTCCTGATTTTCACCGTCATTTCCTCATGAAAATGTTTTAAATGGCCGACATTTTCCCGCCATTCTGCGTGTCTTTTTCCTTTCTTCATTCTGCGTGTCTTCTTCCTTTCCCGCGCACAGTGTATATTCTTCAATCCCACCAATCTGATTGGCTGCATCGTGCCACGTGACGGCGTCTTCACCAAAAGCATTTTTTTTCTCAACCGGCCATCTTGGATTCTTCTACTGATTTCAATTGAATTCACGTGAACTGATTTCGGAATTCCAGTATAACCTTTTGGTCGTATAGCTGCTTCAAAGACATAATTCGTCCTTAAAAATTCTTCAAACCTTCGGCAATCATGAATCCACATAATTTGCCGACCTTTGCAGGCGACATCAAATTATTGTTTTCGCAGCTCGAGTGCTATTTCGATTTGACCCACACCGAAAAACAGCATAAATTGAAGGTGCTTATTAACGGCCTGCCTGTTTCTTTGGCATATTCCGTAAAGGATGTTATAACGAATTTAGCTGAAGATGTAACCTATGGCTCATTAAAACTAGAAATTCTTCGTAGGAATACTAGGTCTGTGGAGAGCCGTTTTCGGGAATTATTGGAGGATGCACAGAAGGGTAACAGAACGCCAACCTCCTATTTGCGACATCTACGTGAGCTGAGCGACTCCCAAGGAATTGATACATTCTTCATTAAACAGCTATTTTTTTCCCGTTTACCGCCAAGTGCGCAAATGGTCTTGGTCAATAATTTGGAGAGGGAGTCGTTAGATCAACTTGCCGCCTCCGCGGATAAAATACTAGAGGTGGACTCTAACAGCAGTCGGCATAATCCTTGTATGGCTTCTTCTTCTGTTCCTCCACGCAATTCTTCTGTGGTCGACAGCAAACTGTTGGAAATGATCGAAGCGCTCACCAAAAAAGTGGAGGATTTGACCGTACAACATAGAGATCCTTCTCAACGTTTAAGGTACCGTTCGCCTCCGTCTGCTATTCCTCGAAACCGCTACGAGTACCGTTCGCCACCGTCTTCTGTGCCTCGCCAACACTACACTTCAGGCAGCAGTAATTCTTCTATTTGTTGGTTAAATGTTAACTTTGGCAGTCGGGCGCAGCGCTGTCGGGCGCCTTGTAACTATAGGAGTTCGGAAAACGCAAAGCAGAGCCACGAGGGGCGGCTAGTGAACTCCTGGGAAAATCGACCGAACCGCCATCTTTTCGTATACGACCTGCGGTCGAAAAACTTTTCCTTGTCGATACTGGCGCGTCGCTGAGTATTTGGCCAGTCAGTTATCTCAAAAAAAACCCATCTGAATCAAATATCAATTTACGAGCAGTCAACCACACGGCCATTCGAACGTATGGGCAAATTTCGCTTCCTCTTCGGTTTAAAAATTTGCGTCGTGAATTGAAGTGGAAGTTTACTATCGCCGACTTGCCATATGCCATTTTGGGAGCGGATTTCCTCCACCATTTTCCCTTGTCGATTGACATCCGCAGACAACGACTTTTTTATGCTAATACAGGCCTATCGTTCGAGGGTACACAGCCGGAGATCGCCACAGTAAGCCCTACTTTTTTCTTGGCTGAAGTGGGCAACCAGTATCACAGTTTGTTAAAATCATTCCCACAGCTGACGCAAGGAAGATTACGAATTGCTAGTCCGGATCATGTGATTGATCATTTTATATCCAGTACAGGTCCACCTGTTTTCTCACGTCCTCGAAGATTATCTGCAGAGAAGTTGAAAGCTGCACGTCTTGAATTCGACCACATGATCCGGACTAGCAATCCGTAATCTTCCTTGCGTCAGCTGTGGGAATGATTTTAACAAACTGTGATACTGGTTGCCCACTAAATAACGACGCGGGACTCTGTCGAGGCCCCGCGGTCGGAATGAGTACACTTCAAATCCGTTAACGAGGATCGACCGGAGGGCAAGTCTGGTGCCAGTAGCCGCGGTAATTCCAGCTCCGGTAGCGTATATTAAAATTGTTGATACATGCTTCCACATTTTGTAAACGACCTTGTGGGTCCTTCGCTTCATCGTTAACGATTTTTCGACAAAAAATCTGCTCCGAGACGAATGTAGTGACTGAGATGGTCGCTTAGCAACTAGCAGTTGCCTCCCCTTAACAACTCTTCAGAGAGCGGAGGCAATATACATCCGGTCACAGTCGCGGGTTGGCTCACTCTCTTTGGACCGCGGACATGAACAGACGTGAAATGATTCGCTTCTAAAAATATTAACCATGCTGGCTTCGTGAGGGACTATGTGAAAATGCCCTCCTTCGGATCAAGGACGCCACGATATCTCGACTAATATGCATTAGCTTATTCCTTCGTTATTCCTGCACCGGAGAATATAATTAAACTACTTCTATTAACCCACAAGGTATTGTTTGAATTGACATTGTACATAATTTATTAAATGTTGCATTTAATAAATGATCGTTGATTTTTTACTGTTCACCCCCCTTCTGGAGTCATTTATTTCTACAAAGAGAAACGATGTATTGTCCATTCATCCACAATCATTCGTTTCCTTTATATTCATTCATTCTGATCATTTGTCGATAGACATGAACGCTAAATAAAGGAAAAATAGATTTCATTGAAGTTTATGACTATACAGAAGTCGCTGAATATTTGGTTTCTTCTGATCTTTGACACGTGCAAACTCTGGGTTCTGGACCATTTACTTATAAGTGTGTGAGCATTTACTTACACACACAACACACAACAGACAGGGAGGCATCGCAACAATTTTGTCATACTGTTTCCCTTCCTCGAGCGGATGAATAATTTGGTAACACAAGACCGGGAGTTACGATTCAAGAAGCTGTTCATTCAATTTTTCTCTTTCTGTTTTTAAACAAAATACATTATTTCCATGTATACATTTTATGTGGAATAATCCTTTCATGCATTACAATCCTTACCATTTGTTGACACACATAATCAGTGTATTTTCCTTTCTAAACATGTGTTGTCTTCTCAAACATGCTAACTGAATATGCTTCGCTGAACAGATGTATTAAAATCAAAAATTGTCATTTGCTTTCACCAAATTGGCTTATAAATAAGGTTCACTACTACTGTATAGTTTTAAAATATCCAAGACACCTTGGATCAGCGAAAGCTACACGAGCTCTCTTCCATGTTTACTTTGCGGCGTCTGCCCCCTCCTCCATGAGAATTTAAGTCATGACATTACGAAGATAGTTTCTCTGATTGAAAGGATTATTTTTTCCACATGGCATATTCTGACAGCGGGATTCTGCTTGTATATATATATATATATGTGTGTGTGTGTATATATATATATATATCAAACACACATTTTCACGCGAACACACACACGTTGACGTGTACGCATACACACACACACAGGTGCATGCTCACATCCACGCACGCACGCACGCGCCCGCAAACAAACAAACAAATATAAACATAGATGTAAAAACGAATGAAAAGAGCACCGATTACTTATCGTGAAGGCTAAATGTTTTCATAATTTGATTGAGATTTGCATTACGCAATTCAAAGAAGCAAACACGCACGTTTTGGATTCCCACGAGCAGCTCTGTCTGCTTTAATCATTCTCTTGAAGTATATATATGCCCAACATTTTCAATCATTTAAATATTTAAACCAAACTAACATATTTTGAAAATTGAAATTTGTTCAACCTTTCGTGAAACTTTTTTATTTAGGGAATTTATCATTGTTGGTTTGAAACTCTGGCATATCGCATATATTAGTTCAATTGCTTGAATCGATTCTCTGCACTTGTTTTATCTCTCTAGGTGTTTACGTCCCCACATTGTTCGACTATTAAATAGTCAATCCTGCATTATATCAATTTACAATATACTAAAACTCACTCACACACACACACACACACACACACACACACACACACAC
>OZ024741.1:98248232-98285732 GCA_964016885.1 Eledone cirrhosa
GATAGCCTGGCTGTGTACATACATGTATAGGGGTGTTCACTACGTGTATTGTTCTCTTACTCTTCATGCCTTTGTTTATTAGCGTGTATTTGTGTATGTTGGTGTATATGCATGCATGTCCTTGTATAACAATTGTCATAATTTTTCTACCAAAACTAATCTGTCGGACATTTGTTTGTGTAAAGCGTACAATTTAAGTTAGATAAAGAAATGTCTACAATTGAAAGAAAAAATGAATCTAATAAGATTAATACTAATGATAGTAGTAGTAGTAGTAGTAGTAGTAGTAGTAGTAGTAGTAGTAGTAGTAGTAGTAGCAGCAGAAGGTGCAGCAGTAGTAGTAGTAGTAGTAGTAGTAGTAGTAGTAGTAGTAGTAGTAGTAGTTGTCTTCGTGAATTAATCTATTCGGAGATTTAGTGATTTATTAAAAGGTAAACTCGAAAACGGCCCTTTGCTATTTTCGTGGTCCCTCTTGGAGATTAGTTTGCTTCAGGGCTTGAACAATATGCGGGACACCACGTTATTGAACGGCGTTTGGGTATTATATACACAATTCTGTGGTGGATTGGCATTATCGGTAGATGGTCGGGCGCCATGCTTTGACGCATAGAGTTACGGTCCTTGCCATTCTGAGTTCAAATCCCGCCGAGGTTAACTTTGCCTTTCATCCTTACGGGGTGGATAAAATAAAGTACCAGTAATACACTAGGATAATTGCTGGCCTTGTGCTAAAAGTAGAAACAATTATATATACAATTCTGGAGATTATTCTTTTTAAAGTTCGATGTATTGAATGAAGAGTAGAAAATGTTCTGCCGAGTCAATCAATGAGACTACATTTGATTGCTTAGCAAGTATTGGCTAAATAATTATAATAGTCAGCAAAGAATTTGCCCTATCCTTTAACATTATTAAAAAATACTTAATATTGTCCGATCGATTTCATCTGGTTGAGATGTTTTCGACTTCATAGACTAGTAGCCTATGTGTCTCCTTTTTTCTGGATAATTAGTAACATACATAAAAAAGAGTGACACTCTTCAGTCATGAATGTCCATGGGTTTTGCAACTAGTAAGTTCACCTCTGAAATATAAACCCGGGTAAGGTGTTTTTGTGGAGGACCAGCAATTGCCCATCCATGCCAGTCTCCCATCTCCACGCATTGACCGATCCATAATCTAACTCACAACCTCCTCCCTATCGTGAAACCAACTCTCTAAATGCTAAACCACATACATACATACATACATACATACATACATACATACATACATACATGGTGGCTGCCAACTCGTTTTCGAGTACGGCCACTACTTTACATCCATGTAGGATAACCCCTACCGAAGCGCTGAACGAGTGTGACTTTTTAGTCCAGCCAGCGACTTGAAACCTCTGGTACAAACACTACACCTGTGACAATTATTGACACATAGTGCTAGGCCCATGGTAGGACAATTATTGACACATAGTGCTGGGCCCATGTGAGGACAAGTGCAGAGAGATCTCCAGATATAAAGCAATGCCTGTGCCGTGAAGCTTTTATAGTGAGCAAAGGCACTGCACAAAGCCAGTCCCACTCTCTTAACCAAGATGCTATTTACCATACATACATACATACAGACAGACAGACATACATACATACATACATACTATATATCAAATATTAGCGAAAAGGAGAATAATTATGCAGAACTGATGAGAAATCTGATTATGCCTTCAGATTTATGCCTGTGATTATTGGGGCACTGGGATATGTTAGTAAATGCCTCAATACAAATCTTGAGAAGCTGGGCTTCACAGGAACAGAAAGAACACAACTAGTTAGGAAATTACAATTACAATCCATTAATGGAACAGTAAAAATATGTAAAACATTCCAAAAATGTTGCATCTAATAACTGCATATAAACATGTACAGATACTAAGCATATACACATGCATACATATAACTCAAAACATACACATCCACACATACAATAACATCCATATCTACACATGCATGCATGCATGCAGACGTGCATACATATCTACCTAGTTGATGTTGTGTAAATTCCAATGAGAGAGTCTTGTGTCTATGTCAGAAACCGACTCTCACACTCTATTGGCAAAAATGTGTTAAATTATAAAACCAGAACATACATACATGCATACATACATAATGGCTGCCCCCTCGTTATCGAGTATGGCCATTGCACGATATACCATCATTAATAATTATTAATTAATTCTATCGTGCAGTGCCTGTGCGTGAAGATATTTTTTAAAGTGAAGAAAGACTGTGCACTGAGCCAATCCCACTCTCTGAGCGACAGTAGCTATAACCTGAAAAGAAGAAAAGATCAACATCGTCGGTAACTACTGATCAGCCGGTTTTATATCGGAGTTATCCCAGTTTCCTGAGTTGCCTTCTCCTAGAAGAATGTCCCGAGAGTGACTAGGGGTCCTTCACTCCCAGTGGTTTAACCGCGCGATCGGGTGTCCATACATGCATACATACATACATACGTACATACATTACTACAACTGGCACTCCGTCAAATACTTCGGCGACTGTTCCAGTTGATAAGTTCAACTGAACAGCCTGCCGCTGAAAATTAACGTGTAAGTGGCTGTGCCTTCGACAGACAAGCGTACATTTAACGTAGTTCTCAGGGTGATTCAGCGCGACACAGAATATGACAAGTCTGGCCCTTCGAATTACAGGTACAACTCATACTTGCAAGCTGAGTGGACTGGAGCAAAGTGAAATAAAGTATCTTGCTGAAGGACACGACGGGCCGCTGGGATTGAACTCATGACCTTACGATTGTAAGCCGAATACCCTAGCCACAAGGCCACGGGCCTTCACATACATACATACATACATACATACATACATACATACATACATACATACATACATACATACATACATACATACATACATAGATACATACATACATACATACATGGTGGCTGCCAACTCGTTTTCGAGTACGGCACTACTTTATATCCATGTAGGAGAAACCCCTACCGATGCGCTGAACGAGTGTGACTTTTTAGTCCAGCCAGCGACTTGAAAACTCTGGTACAAACACTACACTTTTGCACAATTACTGACACACAATTACTGACACATAGTGCTGGGCCCATTGTACCCTGTGATGACAAGTGCAGAGAGATCTCCAGATATAAAGCAATGCCTGTGCCGTGAAGCTTTTATAGTGAGCAAAGGCACTGCACAAAGCCAGTCCCACTCTCTTAACCAAGATGATATTTACCAAAAAGAAGAACAAGTCAACATCATTGGATACCATCAGGGTTGCAGGTGTTATATCAGAGTTTTCCTTCTCCTAGAATTCTGCCTTGACAAAGGCTAAGGGGTCATCTCTCCCGGTGATTTTGGATGGCCATTGACTCTTAAGAGCTCCTTTGCCCTTTGACAGGTTTTGTTTGTAGTCCTGCAGGATGTCCAAAGTCACCCTCCTCACCAAGAAACCTTGGTGAGGTTGCCAGTTTAGTCGCCAACGACCCGACCATGAGACAGGTTGTACTGGGATACATGTTACCAGTAGCACCAACTGGTGACCTGACATACATACATACATACATACATACATACATACATACATACATACATACATACATACATACATACATACATACATACATACATACATACATACATATACTGTAACTATTACTACTCTTGAAATATTATTTTTTAGACTAATTTTCGGGCTAAATGTATGCTGGTCGAATACTACTTTTAAGAGGCTGAATTTCATTAATAGGAATATATATTAAATAATGAGGATGGTGACAACTTAAATGTCTTTTATAATGAAAATAACAGATTAAACGACAACACTAAAAAATATCAGTAATGTATACATGCTCGCACGCTCCCGTTTCAAGTGCCAAAAGCGGCAGACATCCAGACAGCCGGACAGCCAACTAGACACACCGACAGACAGACGGAAAATCATCTACATAGTACATACAATAGGAGGCGAGATGGTATGTAAATAGAGACTAAGTGAGCTGTGACTATGAAAACATCAACGTACCTGCTCACATCTGCTAAAACCAACAAAACATTGCATACGATCTGTTACTAGATCAGGGAAAACATAAACAACATTTCGTATACACTTATGCGCCGGCTGTTATATGCGTGCGATGACTGAGTATGTGTGGTGTGTGTGAATGCAAACGTTTCGATAGTACTATATATAAAGGGAGCGGTGGATTGGCAGTTTCGGTAGAGGGTCGAACGCCATGCTTTGAAGCATAGAGTTACGTCCCTTTATGATCTGAGTTCAAATCCAGCCGAGGTTAACTTTGCCTTTCATCCTTACGGGGTCGATAAAATACAGTACCAGTAATAGACAGAGTAATTGCTGACCTTGTGCCAAAAGAAGAAACAATTATATATAAAGGGAACTGATGAGAGGTAAACGCACATACACACAAACACACGGAAACACATACATACATATATATATATATACATGTGTGTGTGTGTGTGTATATATATATATATACACGTACACACACACACATATATATATATATTTATTTATATATAAATTGAAACAAAATGAAAACGAAATTTCATTTCTCACTCTTAGTATGGCACTTACTTAAATGTAAGTATGCATGTATACGAACATACACATATGTATACAGACGTACAGTAGCATGCACATATATATATATATATACATATATATATACATATGCATACAGGTACACATACATATATGCACGTATCAGTTTAGCGGCGCTAACGCCGCTTTGTTCGTTTGTAAACAAACTGAACAGCCTGAATTTATGCCATACGGTGTTAAGGCAACCACGTCACCTTTTTGTTCAACACTGACACAGGAACGATGTACTAGTTTCAAGCTTGTTAGCTATCATCAGCACCGTTTACCCATCTGCCAGATAGTTGAACGTTCGAAAGTATATACTTTCCTTATGAAAATTAACGGCTGAGCAGCCTAATTTGCATATTGAGTGAGTTAAATCGGTCAGGCATACCGAAAACGATAAATTGAAACAAAATGAAAACGAAATTTCATTTCTCACTCTTAGTATGGCACTTACTTAAATGTAAGTATGCATGTATACGTACATACACATATGTATACAGACGTACAGTAGCATGCACATATATATATATATATATACATATATATATACATATGCATACAGGTACACATACATATATGCACGTATCAGTTTAGCGGCGCTAACGTCGCTTTCTTCGTTTGTAAACAAACTGAACAGCCTGAATTTAAGCCATACGGTGTTAAGGCAACCACGTCACCTTTTTGTTCAACACTGACACAGGAACGATGTACTAGTTTCAAGCTTGTTAGCTATCATCAGCACCGTTTACCCATCTGCCAGATAGTTGAACGTTCGAAAGTATATACTTTCCTTATGAAAATTAACGGCTGAGCAGCCTAATTTGCATATTGAGTGAGTTAAATCGGTCAGGCATACCGAAAACGATAAACTGAAACAAAATGAAAACGAAATTTCATTTCTCACTCTTAGTATGGCACTTACTTAAATGTAAGTATGCATGTATACGTACATACACATATGTATACAGACGTACAGTAGCATGCACATATATATATATATATATACATATATATATACATATGCATACAGGTACACATACATATATGCACGTATCAGTTTAGCGGCGCTAACGTCGCTTTGTTCGTTTGTAAACAAACTGAACAGCCTGAATTTATGCCATACGGTGTTAAGGCAACCACGTCACCTTTTTGTTCAACACTGACACAGGAACGATGTACTAGTTTCAAGCTTGTTAGCTATCATCAGCACCGTTTACCCATCTGCCAGATAGTTGAACGTTCGAAAGTATATACTTTCCTTATGAAAATTAACGGCTGAGCAGCCTAATTTGCATATTGAGTGAGTTAAATCGGTCAGGCATACCGAAAACGATAAATTGAAACAAAATGAAAACGAAATTTCATTTCTCACTCTTAGTATGGCACTTACTTAAATGTAAGTATGCATGTATACGTACATACACATATGTATACAGACGTACAGTAGCATGCACATATATATATATATATACATATATATATACATATGCATACAGGTACACATACATATATGCACGTATCAGTTTAGCGGCGCTAACGTCGCTTTCTTCGTTTGTAAACAAACTGAACAGCCTGAATTTATGCCATACGGTGTTAAGGCAACCACGTCACCTTTTTGTTCAACACTGACACAGGAACGATGTACTAGTTTCAAGCTTGTTAGCTATCATCAGCACCGTTTACCCATCTGCCAGATAGTTGAACGTTCGAAAGTATATACTTTCCTTATGAAAATTAACGGCTGAGCAGCCTAATTTGCATATTGAGTGAGTTAAATCGGTCAGGCATACCGAAAACGATGAATTGAAACAAAATGAAAACGAAATTTCATTTCTCACTCTTAGTATGGCACTTACTTAAATGTAAGTATGCATGTATACGTACATACACATATGTATACAGACGTACAGTAGCATGCACACATATATATATATATATACATATATATATACATATGCATACAGGTACACATACATATATGCACGTATCAGTTTAGCGGCGCTAACGTCGCTTTGTTCGTTTGTAAACAAACTGAACAGCCTGAATTTATGCCATACGGTGTTAAGGCAATCACGTCACCTTTTTGTTCAACACTGACACAGGAACGATGTACTAGTTTCAAGCTTGTTAGCTATCATCAGCACCGTTTACCCATCTGCATATATGTATGTGTACCTGTATGCATATGTATATATATATGTATATATATATATATATGTGCATGCTACTGTACGTCTGTATACATATGTGTATGTACGTATACATGCATACTTATATTTATATATATATATAGCAAAAAGTAGTTAAAAATGCAGTTGAAGTCTTTAAGAAGGTGCATTCACAATGATACATATCTTTACTGGTTTCACATATTGCATGTTATTCAAAGGTTAAGAGCGATGGAGAGCTATATATATATATATATATATATATATATATACACACACACACACATATATATGGCTGTATGTGTTTCCGTATGTTTGTGTGTATGTGTGTTTACCTCTCATCAGCATTTTTGCAAGAGATGTCAACATGAATGGACCTGTTACTTTTACCTAAACGCATTTTTTCCAATTCCATCCCGCTCGTCCCCTCAATCTATTTTATTTCTCATTCTTTCTTCTGAAACATTAATGCCCTCTTCCTGCTATATCAAGCGTTAACCTAATATATACCTTCCATTTACTGTACCGATTATGTTGTTATTTCTGTTTATCATTTACATATATATATATATATATATATATATATATATATATACAGGCGGGTGGCGGGGTCAGTGTGTGTGAGTGAAGGCGTATGTATATATATATATACATACACCTCCACATATATATGTGTGTGTGTAGAGAGAGAGAGAGGGTGTGAAGGAAAGAGAAGGAAGGAGAAAAGAGGGGAAAATTAATTACACGGTAGAGAAAATAACGTTTTATACTTATTGATGCTCTAATTTGAATTTCAAGTCACCTCTCTGTGGGTCAAATTTAAAAAAATGACACAGAAAATACTTATTATGAATAGATGGCAAATAGATAGTTTAGAAATGCTACCAAGTTCATAATACTTTATTTTTAAAGAAGAGCAAAGGAGAAATAGTGAAAGAAAGATAAAGGTATATTAAAGGGAAAGAAGATATTAAAGAAGAAATAATAATGTATATAGAAATATATAGAAGGACTAGGAATCTCGTTGAATTTTGCATTTTCCAATATACTAAATCATTCTATGCATAAAAGAAGTTTAGTGTTTCCAATGCACTTGATGTAGCACTGTAAGATAATATGTATAGAGAAAGTGAGAGATAATGAAAAATACGAAGTGCAAACGAAGAAATGTCGTGTAACAAAAACAAACATTGAAAATAATGATTGTAAGCGTCAAATTCAGAGTATCTTAACTTAAATTCTCCGATTCGATAAATAGCTCATGAAACTACCTCCAATATCGAGTACTTTCTTTTATCCTTCCAGTTTACCTACATACCTAGTCTTGTTCTTCGCTGAGAAGTACACTGTAATACCCCAGATTAACAAAGCTGAATAAGGAACAATACCCGTTTAATTTTTTTCCGAGAATACTCCAATCCTTTCAGAGATATATTCCTAAAAGGTTCAACTGAGAAAATGTAAGATATTGTAAGGAGATTTGAATGACAGGCATACTTCTTTAACAAGAGAATACCTGTACTGATAGAAGTAAATACGTATTGTAGATGTGAAGAATCCTACCTCAAAACAATACCCAGATTTATTCGAAATTGTTCTGTTTAATCTCGTGAAAAATGTCAGAATCCGAAATTTAACCACAGATTCCAAATACATTTAATAGTAATCAGAATTCCTTAGCTAATTCAGATAAAATACACTTTAGTTTTGATAAGTATAAAAATCTTTATAGCTTAGATAAAACACGCATTAAAGATTATTGTTCAGCAGCATCACCGGCATCTATAAAAAGTCCATGATAACACCTATTATTCTATCAACCTTGAAACTAAGGATATTACCTCCACACGTAATATAGATGATTGAGTAGAATTATTTGCCTCTGGCTTACCTTTCACGCATAAGTATCATAAACGCAGATTTTCGTAGCCGGAGAAATGTAGGTTAATCAACCTTCGTCAAATCAGAGTTAGGTTTAGACAGTAAGAGAAATTGACCCCATCATTCGTAGAACAAGAAACATTATTTATCTCCCTCTGTGGAATAATAGCTTGTCAATAATAGAATGGTAAAAAATAAGTTGCAGTTTTACTCGGTTTTACTAAATCACCTCTTTTAAAAGTTATTGCCTTCCTTTACTAAATCACTTCTTTTAAAAGTTATTGCCTCTGATAAAACAGTCTTCGCTATGAGTGACTGATGTATTAACAGTATCATGCAGACCAAATAGTCATTCTAATTTCTTGAAAAAGCTGCAAAGATAAAACAAAAATGGAAAAAGATGATCTATTCGGCTAGAATATATATGATGATATTCAAATGTGTGAAACTTTTTCATAATTACTACACAAGCCGTTCTAAATGCTGGAAGTTAGCATCAATCGTAATAGACGCTTCTAGTGTGAAATAATAGTGATTACTGCATAGACAAATTTTGGAAGGATCTTATTTTACTTGTTAGTGAATTAATTTTAAAATTAGGATAATTCGATTGTTAAATCATAAATATCATTTCCAATTTGGACTCTAATAAAATTATCTTAAGCTTAATGAATAGGCATTATATATTAATAAGAATTGTAATCACCCAACCGATATTTTCTCCATCATTTAGTCCCCAATAAAAACAAGCTTTAAGAGCGTTCATACTCCGGTACTGTTTAGATCACTTCTACAAGCAACACAGGTACATAAATTGTTTTGATTTTTTTTTCAAATTATTCATCGTGATATTTTTAAAACTTGCTGACCAGTTGCCATCAACCCAGTATCCAACAGCCAGGTCTCAGAATCATGTAGGTAAGGAATATAAGACAATTTCTAGCCCTTCCAATAAATTACCTCGTCAAAGATAGCGCCATATTATGAAGCCAAAAAGAACGCTGGTATCAATTCATTTCTCATGTTCTCGCTCAATTGTCTTGTTAGAGTAGATACAGATATCTTCAACCAGAAAGAAGAAACAAATTACATGCTAAATTATTCAAAAGAAGTTGACAAATATATTTTTTCTTCTGTATGAAAACCTAGAGATGCTAAATTCCAATATTTTAATCGGTATTTTACCTTTTTAACTCACTTTTATTCATTATATTCAAAGACAATACGACTCATGTTGATCGCCATGATAAGCTTGTGGAACGGAAATTTCCATCAATTATAATGATAGACCTGCAGCTATATTTAGCTGAGGATTCTTTCTATGTAATTAGTTGGAGCCTGGTGGTTTTAATTCATTTTCATCCCACTCCTTAACCTTCTCCTTTCTTTTAATTATCATTTTTCTTGTCGTTTCTTCTTTATGTTATTATGTTATTACATGTTTATATATTTTCCCTTTGTGCTTTATTTTATTTCATTTTTCGAAAAATGAAATATGTTATAGGGGGTTCCGCTACACGCTATAACATTTCTTGACGAAAACATGGCTGTAATATTCTTGTCTTCAAAAGATTTGTTCCAGTGCCTCTATTTTCCGAGTGTTTGTAAAGGCAGTGATAGGGAGGTGAACGCAGTGGTGACAGTAGTGTTGTTTGTTGTGGCGGTGAAGTTGGGGATAGTGCTGGTGGTGTTTCGTGGTTTTGGCGGTGGTGGTGTTGTTGTTGTTGGTAGTGGTCGTGGTGGTGGTGGTGGTGGTTTTAGAAGTCAATCCATTTCCTATTAACGCCCAATTAAAATATGCAAGCATCCAACATCCCGACACTTAGATTTTTAATTAATTTGAATTCTTCGGCATAAAACGAAAAGTACTTTTGGTTTCTTATTTTACATGAAGCAAATTGTGTCACCTTCTTTATAGAGACACGATAACAGCAATAATAACATCACCACCAGAACAAAAAACAGCAATGGGGATGGCGGCCATAATGATAAATTATACGAACAACATCAGGATCGATGAATTTCACGTTAGATTTATGAAGAATGAATATAGGCCTCACAGTCATAAGAAAGAAAAAGAAGATAAAGAAAACGACAATCACTAAAATGAATAATAATAATAATAAAAATAATTTCTTTTAATTTTTTTTTTTTAGATAAAAATAATAATAAGCCGACGACAACAATGATGGAGAAGTCCAAAATAACATAATCAAAACTATATAAAAAAGCAAAACTATCAAAATATAATTAAAATAGAAAACACAAGGCAGCAAAAATTTGAGGAAGAGGAAGAATGACAAAAGACGAGAAATATTCGAGTCTTGTGTTCTAGTTAATTTTCGAATCTTCGCCGATGGATATGTGCTTGTAAGAGATGTGGCTAAAGAGTGTCTAACTGATTAGGAGATAATTAAGACGGTTTTGTGTTAGCCACGAGCAAAACAATCAAACAACATTCAAACATCAAAATATTTTAGGAAGGCTGTGAACTAAACAGGGATATATCTAGATTTTAACAAGTTATACAGAAACACACACTCACAAAGATATGTGTATATGTCTTCTTTGTGTGTGTGGGTGAGGGTGTATGTGTGTGTGGATGTGGGTGTATGTGTGTGTATGTGTGTGTGTGTGAGCGGGGGCGCTTATGTGTAGGTTTCAGTTTATAAAGCAGGATGAAAAAGTAATCATTTCAGAAGTAAAGAGCAAACATGCGTTGTGGAGCTGAGATTATTTTCTGCTACTGCTCAGTGTTCCATGTATGTAACCGATTGTGTAATTGGTTTATGATATATGAGACATGGTATATTATAAGTAATATGTAATATGATGATCATTGCATGGTATATGTACAATATGATAATGAAAAATAATATCAAAACGATGCATTTATAAATACCAAACGAACACCCACATATACAAATACATATTCATCAATATAATTGTTTTACTATCGGTGTATGTTAATTGTCAGTGCTGTATTGTAGCACGGTATGAACGAAATAGGTGTAATCGGCATTCTACGGTAGTTCTAGGTAAGATCTGGTATCATGTAGACGTGTAGCCGACTGAGTATTGGTAATGTAATAAATATGAAGAAGACACAGTTCTACATTTCCATACAACAATTTATTAAATAATGACCATTATGTACATTTCAGAGGCGTTAGAATATGTTAGGTAAATCTAACATGTCATCATCAGAGGGGAATTAATATGGTATGTGATATGCAGACTCGGGAACTATCAACATCTTGCTCTCGGAAATCTCCATATCACATATATTTTTATTTCCTGTCTGATGTTGATGCGTTACACTTACGTACAACTCGAAGATGCCTCCGATATGAACACAACAGGCAGTTATTTAATAAAATAAAGTATTGATATATTGTCATGTCTTCATTTATATATATATATATAATATTTAGAAAACGTAAGAGAAACACAAACATGAGGACACTTCCTGCTCATCGGCTGTTTGTTGTGGATCGCTGATGTTTCGACGCATTAAAGAGAGTACATCTCACCACAGTGCGTTGATAATTAAGAGGAATAGTTATCCGGGAAGGAAAAAAAAACACAAAAAAAAACAGAAACGATAGCGAAGCGAACCACAAGAAAGAAAATAAACAAAAGAAAAACATACCGATAGAGGGGGAAACACGAGACAGTAGTACATGTAAGTTGCAGTCACCAGTGGGAGAGAGGGAGAATTCAATAAGGAGACCAAACGTAAGACATGAATCCGTAATAACAGCACGACGGAGAACGAAGAGAAATACGTCTGATCATTGCGAGAACAAGCGCAAAGAGAAAGAGACGAAGGAAAACTGAAGATAAAAGAGGGAGTGGGAAGTAGTAAGTTTTCTTCCTACCCATTCCAACCCATTCTAACTAACCGTGGACCTCAGCGAAACATGTATCGTGGAGATGAAGATAAACCTGGATACATCTGTCAATGGCGTTCGATGTATTTAATACTCTATAATGCTCCGGCTTTGAAGAATTTAAAACGTTGGTGATAAATATAAAACAAATGTGAATAATAATTGTTTCTACTTTAGGCTCCAGGCCAGCAATTTTTGTTGGCGGAAAAGTCGATTAAATCGACTCCAGTACATTACTGGTGCTTTATTTTATCGACCCCGTAAGGATAAAAGACAAAGCTAACCTCGGCGGGACTTGAACTCAAAACGTAAAGGAACGTTATACTATGTCCCAAGGCATAGCGTCTGACTCTAAACCGATACTGCCAATCCACCGCACTAATAATAAGAATAATGGTTTCTTATGTAGCGATTTTGGGAGAGGGGAGAGTTGATTAAATCGACACCAGTGCTTGACTGGTACTTTATTTTATCGACCTCGTAAGGATGAAAGAAAAAGTTAAACTCGGCTGGATTTAAACACAGATCATAAAGGGCCGTAACTCTATGCTGCAAATCATGGTGTCCGATTGTCAACGCAATAATAAATGAAATTAGACAGTTAGTATGAGCTTAAATAATTAAGGATAAAAAGATATGAAATATTAGTAATATTATTGTAGTTAACACACATGGATGTATGTATGTAGGTATTTACATACAAGTACATGGATTCATTCACATAGAACCACACAGAGACACAGACACATACACACACGCACACTCTCACACACAAACACAAATATATATATATGTACACATATATATATATATACATATATGTATATACATATATATATATATACATATATATATACATATATATATACATATATAAAATGGTATGGATATTCCCACCGCGGTAACAGCAATAGAACAGATGAATATTTAAATCGTTTTTTAATTTATTTAAAAGATTTATTTAAAAGATTGTTTATATACACACACACACATATATATATATATATGTATATATATATATGTATGTAAAAGGAAAACAGAAATAACAACAAAATTGGTACAGTATATGGAAGGTATATATTAGGTTAACGCTTGATATAGCAGGAAGAGGGTTTTAACGTTTTGGACGTTAGTCCTTCATCAGAAGAAAGAATGAGAAATAAAATAGATTGAGCGGACGGGCGGGATGGAATTGGAAGAAATATCTTTAGATAAAAATAACAGCTCCATTCATGTTGACATCTCATGCAATATATATATATAAATATACAATGATATTAAATAAATGGAAACTATATTTATAAAACCATATTTATTTTATTATATATATTTCAAGGGTAACCAAGACAAAATTGGTACGCTTTCATTAGATAAAATACAAAGTTTGTTTTATAAATAGAGACATACCCATGGAAATCATACCTTATCGGTTGGAAATTCACTGGATTGTGGAAATATATTAGGGATTATTCAAACTTATGTGTGAATATGCAAATGAATATGTAAATAATTGAAAAACAATCGTTTATTTAAATGACATGGAGAAAGAGAGAGAAAAAATAAGAAATATTACGAGAGAGATAGAGAGAAGAAATTAACAAGAGGATAAATAGAACTCATGTAACGTTAATTTGGGGGAACATATTTTAAGTATATATCTACTAATGGTACGTGTATTTACGATTAATTAGTTGTTAAAATTCTTTTCTAATATAATATTTACTGTTATAAGTAGATAGAAAAATAAATAGATAGAAAAATAGATAGAAAAATAGATAGAAAAATAGATAGAAAAATAAATAGATAGAAAAATAGATATAAAATAAATAGAAAAATAGATCAATAAATAGATAAATAGATAAATAGATAAATAGATAAATAAATGGATAGATGGGTATATCGTGTTATAAATAATTGTTTTAATGAGTTATGAGGGATATTGGTTGATATTTAATGTAAGTAAATATTAAGTTAAATTAAATTAAGTTAACTGAGTTAATAAGAATATTTATATTTATATATATTAAAATGGGAAGACACGGAAAAAACTCCAGTTTTGTTTATTTATTCGTTAGTATGAGACTATTTTGTCAAAATAAGTATAAATGTTAAAGATATAAATGTTGAAAGATATATTTAGCCTGAATTAGTTAGTGGTTATAAATCTAATAAAAGATATTAAAAAATATTACAAATTCGGGAAAAGTTTTTAAAAAATAATTTATAAGAGATAAGTAATTTTTTTTAAAATAAGTAATTTTCAAAAATATATGAAAAATTTAAGAAATAAAAAATAAAAAATTAAGAATTAAAAAATATTAAAATTAAAATTAAAAATTAAAATTTAAAAATTAGGATCATATATGTATATATTTTAAGAAACTTTAAGAGGTGAAATTATAGCAAATATTATAGATATGATTAAGAGATAACAATATATTAAAACAGAGTGGATAAGATAGTTATGGAAATAAGTAGAAATATTATAAGTGTAATTATAATTTATATATAGTTCTAAACGTTGAATTTAGGCGATGTCTACAAGAACTAAATAAATTCGTCCTTACATTAATAGAGTTCTTAGATTTAAGTATGAAGAAAATTTCCTCAACACACAATTTGCAAAATCTAGATAAAGCTGTGTTACGGTATGCGGGTGCTTCCGAAACTATTTCTCAAGTTAAAGAATAGTCCATATTCTTGCATTTTAAGTTCCATATCAGGTGTGAAAGAGAAGTTGAAGATTTGTTATCAAGTCTTTGGAAAGAGGATTTGTGATTATTCCAACAAATTTTAAATTCTGTAGAAGTTGCACCTACATATTTAAATATATTATCACTGATTTTGACTGTACATTTATAGACCACGTCCTTATCTAAGCACATATTTTTTAAAGGACAGTTTCATTTAATTCTACAGTTACATTTTGCGGAGTTGGTGTTATTCGGAACGGTACTATTATGTAGGATATTACTAGAGATATTACTGCTATTTTGATTATGGTTTAAATTTCTATTATTGATTCTATTTATATTTTGTGCTATGTTCATAGTAGTAGATTAAGATAGTTTTATTGTATGTCTGTTAAAGATTAAGTGGTATCTATGGGCTTTAGGAAAACATTTATTTAGTGCTTTAACGAATAGCTTTGCTAAAGGTGTTTTAACGCTTAATGAGAATGGGGGTGGGTACCAAATAATATTTCTAGTTCTATTTTTTCTGTTAGTTTTAGAGTTTAAGTTAGATATTTTATTGAAATTATTAGTAGGGTTATTTGCCTTATCACTGTTGTCGATGTATTTAATCTTATTTACATAGCCTGCTCTATTTAAAGCTTCATTACAATATTCTGCCTTATCGACAAAAATGTGTTTATTAGCGGAGATGCGTGAAATACATTGTTGGATAGAATTTACGTTTTTAAAATATATAAATATAAATATTCTTATTAACTCAGTTAACTTAATTTAATTTAACTTAATATTTACTTACATTAAATATAAACCAATATCCTCATAACTCATTAAAACAATTATCTATAAGACGATATACCCATCTATCCATTTATTTATCTATTTATCTATTTATTGATCTATTTTTCTATTTATTTTTCTATCTATTTTTCTATCTATTTATTTTTCTATCTACTTATAACAGTAAATATTATATTAGAAAAGAATTTTAACAACTAATTAATCGTAAATACACGTACCATTAGTAGATATATACTTGAAATATATTCCCCCAAATTAACGTTACATGAGTTCTATTCATCCTCTTGTTAATTTCTTCTCTCTATCTCTCTCGTAATATTTTTTTTCTCTCTCTTTCTCCAGTGTCATTTAAATAAACGGTTGTTTTTCAATTATCTACATATTCATTTGCATATTCACACATAACTTTGAATAATCCCTAATATATTTCTACTATCCAGTGAATTTCCAACCAATAAGGTATGATTTTCATGGGTATGTTTCTATTTATAAAACAAACTTTGTATTTTATCTGATGAAAGCGTACTAATGTTGTCTTTGTTGCCCTTGAAATATATATAATAAAATAAATATGGTTTTATAAATATAGTTTCCATTTATTTAATATCATTGAATATTTACTCCAGTAACTGTTGAGTGCTCTAAATCAGTTATAAACATTTATGTTTGTCGGACTTCCAACAAATTAAATACAACTTCTACTTATATATATATATAAAACATTAAAAGGAAAACAGAGTCATGATATAAGTCAATATATATATATGACGAGACAGAGGCACAGTTCACCATAGCTAGAAATAAGATAGACAAATAGTAGACCGGTAGGAAACTTGGGAGGAAACCTGGGAGGAAACCTGTAGAAGGCTTCGTTAGCCTCAAGCAGCCTACAAGGGATGGTGAGGTAGTATGTCTACCCACGGATAAGTCTGGTAGGATGTAAATAGATAGCATGCCGAACTACATCAAGGCTATGCAACCCCACATCACCAACACGAGCGAAATTGCACAGCAAATACATGATGGGAGAGAGAAAATCCTCAACGCTCGCATCATGATGTGGACCGACATCCTAAAGCCAAGCAGACGCACTGCCAACAACTTCCAGGCGTCTAACAATGGCATACCACCCTTGTATGGGCTCCGCAAAGACCACAAGACAGTCGACAACCCGACAACAGGACCACCAACAAGACCCGTATGCGGAGCTAATATAGCTAGCAACTACAGGATCTCCTACTTCCTCTCAATGGTTATACGCCCCATAATCAAGATGTCCACAGATGTATGTGACAGTACAGAGGACCTCCTCAGCAGAATCAGTGAGTGCAACAAAAACAGGAACCTATCCAACTGCATAATAGGCAGCATGGATGTGGTATCACTGTACCCATCCATTAACATTGTTTTGCTGTGGAAAAATGTGTGGAGATGATCATTGAGAGTGAGGTGGAGTTCTGCGACGTCGACACAGACGAACTGGGCCTCCTACTTAGACTTACCTACGACACTGAATACCTAGACAGCCATGACCTTAGACGTTTCTGCCCCAGTAGACCCATAAGAGGTAGACCCCCCCACCATAACCTCAATGGCTAAAAAGACTCCCATCGGAAGGTGGATTGGGTGGACCAAAGCTATACGGACCCCCAAAACAATGATCAGGTAAGAAAAATGGTCGCACATGCAATAGAAGCTAGTATCAAAACTACCCTAAAGAGCCACATATTTAAGTTCAACGAGAAGATCTACACCCAAAATGAGGGAGCAGCCATTGGCGTCAGCATAGCTGGTGACGTTGCCAACCTTTTTATGGTATGGTGGGAAAGGAGACTTAAAGATCTCCTTAATGAGAGCGCCATAGACCTCATCATGTACTCTCGTTACGTAGACGATATCAATATAGTTATAAGAACATCCCCACAAGAGAGCACTAACAAGTTGGATTTAGAACGTAGCACAAAGGAAAGCATCCAGCAGATAGCTATTTCCATACACCAGAGTATAACTGTAACTATCGACTACCCTTCCAAACACCCTAACAATAGACTACCTGTATTAGACACGGAACTCTGGATTAACACTATAGACGAGAGAGCCCAAATTCTCCACTCACACTATGCTAAACCCATGGCCTGCAAATACCTGATACTCAAAAACTCAGCAATGTCCAGTAGTGCTAAGTTTAATATTCTGATCGCAGACTTGGTACGAGTGATGAAGAACGTGTCCCGCATATGCGACCCAACAGAAATGGAAAGACACATCCAACACTTCAGCAACCGCATGCAGTTCTCTGGCTACAACCAAAGAGACAGAGTCAAAGTATACGAAGGAGCCACGGAGAAGTATAAGACCCTCATAGAACTTGACATGAAAGGAATTTGCCCATTATACAGGAGCAAATCATGTAATAGCTTAGATAGGGCTAGACATAAGATAGGGAAAGCCACCTCATGGTACGACAACCAGAGATACCAGAGTGTCATTTTGTGGACGCTACCCCTGGAGGGAAATTAGCAAACCAGTGTAGAAAGGCCCTGAGAAAGACCCACTTAAAGATTAAGGTGGTAGAAAAGCCAGGAACCGCCATAAAATCCCTGATCAGCTAAACCTACCCTTTTAAGAAAACCCACTGTACTAATAGGAAATATATCATATGTAAGGTAAACCCCCGGATAAACTGTAAAACTAGAAACGTAGTCTATAGCATAAGATGTACAGAGGGTACTTGCAGAAACATGACAACAACATACATAGGCGAGACAGCTCGTAGCATAGGTGAAAGGATAGACCAACACTGGGGGAACTAAAAGGACGAAAAAACGGTTCAGTACTATGCGAACATGCCAGACAAAAACACGACGGTAACATAGACAACATAGAAATAATAGAATAATATCTAAATATAGAAATGACCCAGCAGATAGGCAAATCAGAGAGGCCAGTGAAATAGAACTTAGAAGGCCAAGGCTAAACAGAAAGAATGAATGGAATAACAACAACACCCAAACAAACAACACTGACCTAAGAGAAGTATAAATAAATAAATAAATAAATAGATAAATAAATAAATAAATACATACACAAGCACAATAACAACACACACATATAAACACACACTAGTAAAGATAGAATACATTAACCAATACACAGTCACCCAATCACGAACACACATCAAACAAAACACTATACACACACGCAAACGCATGCGCAAAGAAGACAACATAAAATAAACAAATAAATAAATATATAAACAGACTAAATAAAGACGGCGTAGAAAATCCAATGCAACGGGAGGAAACAATAGCACCACTGACGATGTTGCAGATGTGCAACGAAAGAACTTTGATAAACTATATATATGTGTTTGTGTCTATATTGTATCTGTATTATTTGTTACTGTTGGTCAGTCAATGGAAACATTGAGGACCGAATAAATTAGATTACCGATATAAAAGACACAGAAGCGAAAAGCGAAAACCAACCAAACAGTGAGTGTGTTCTGTTATTAATTCTGGCAATATTACACAAATATGACCCTCCCCAAGTATAACAATATATATATATATATACATATATATATATATATATATATATATATTGACTGATGAATAGCTTATGTTAATTTTAACCCTTCTGTTGAGAACTCTATTCGATTTGTGATGTTTTTGCATTCTTGCAAAAATATACGCAACTGAATTTATTCGCCTGATATAGGGGCTGCCTCCCTTGCCGATCCCCACGTGGAGTCAGCAATAGTCAGTCCTTGTATTAACATTGAACTAAAACCTGTTGAGAAAGTGGCTTCCTTGTTCAATCATCTTACCAGAAGCCTGACATTATTTATGTAAGCGGACGGTACTTGATTTAGGAGCCGCAGAAACCCAAATACTGGATTTTTCCAGGGGTCCGGGTAAATTTTCAATACCCGAATTACTTGATCGTTTTTTGGGCTATGCGAATGATTGTTTAACCATCGTCTCAGTGTGTTTGGCCTTTAACGTTTGTTATAGCTCTGGTTCATCTGAATCATTGAGCCTCACATCTCGTAGGTTGTTTTTCGTTATTTCGTGGGCCGAAATGCGAATCTCGCGAATCTCGATAATTTATGTTTATATATATATATATATATATATATATATATATATGATAAAGAACACAAGAACGTCTACAACATCAACAGATTTTTATTGGCTTACAATGTTTCTTCCTTACGTAACCGTAGGGTTCGTCAGAGCTATAAAAGGGGTTTGATTGGTGTTATGGACTCTACCAACCAAATATTCAAGAACAAAGAGTAAAGAGAGTAAAGAGCAAAAGCAGGGGACGATAAGTCTAATTTTGGTGCGGGAGGGTGGGGTTTGGGTCCTTGTTTACTAGCTGTGGTCATATTCATTCCCGGGAGTCGAGTGGTTAGCTGAGCCATAGATGGGGTGGCGTCGATAGTAGGGTGCAGAGGGTGTGCAGAGGCTACACACACACAAAAAACATACAATATATATATAATATAATGGAGGAGGTAATTAGAAATGGAAAAAGAGTAATAATTGTTTCTACTTTTGGCACCAGGCCAGCAATTATCCCAGTGCATTACTGGTACTTTATTTTATCGACCCCGTAAGGATGAAAGGCAAAGTTAACCTCGGCGGGATTTGAACTCAGATCATAAAGGCGCCCGACCCTCTACCGATACTGCCAATCCACCAATGTATAATAAGGCATGGGGAAGATTACACTATAATAAGGTATAGGAGTAAGACTAAGGTAAAATATAAAGGAGGATAAAAGTGAAAATAAGAATAAAGATAAAAATTATATTTAAAAAATATATAGACAATATATAAAGAAATATAAGCAAGTATTAGGAGGGGAAAACACAATGTAAAAAAAACCAATCTTTTCAAACAAAAATATTATAAATATAGGGGGAGAAAACGGGATAGAGAAATATAATCAAATGTGATTATTTGAGAGAATATAAGATGATAATAGTTATGTCAAGTTTATACATCCTAATAATAAACAATCTGTATATCAGAGTTACACATCCTTCAATTCACCTGCAGGTTCAAGCCACGTGGTATAGTCCATTGTTCATCCGTGCGGTCATGTGCGTTTGTTTTTGACACCACAGCAGATGCACAAGTTGGTAAATTCCAATGCAGATAGAAATCTATTTTTGCTCACCCAGACATTGACGGAGGATCCAATATTCCTAGTTCAATATGTGTGTGGTGTTCTTTTTGTCGCGCAAATCAATCACTTGGTTCAATATTATGGAGTATGGTTTTCTGGTCTTCGTAACAGTGTCAATGGTTGTATATCTCGAAATCACAAGGATCACAGTACTCCAGTTTGGTGTGAATATCGGTCATCCAACTATGTTGTCGGTGGTTGGATTCAATTCTATTGCCCCGAACGTAGAACTTTGGTGTCGATTGAACATTAACGAGGCAGAGTAAGATCGCATCTGTGGTGCAAAACGGTACGCAATGAAATTCTTCGTCTTCGTTTCATCCGGGTCCAGCAGTCACGTGCAAGAACCGCTACGTAGTAATTGTGAGGGTAATCGGTCAAGATAGCAACTTACCGAGGATTCTCTTAGGAATTCAGACAGGCATAACAGGTACATTTAGGTCAGCAGTTTCTTTATGTGTACGTGTGTCCGATACACACAGACACATATTTATACGTAGTAATTATATATATATATATATATATATATATATATATATATATGCTTATATGAAGTTAGATGGCCACCTTGATGCATGGATTGATAAGGAGTTGAGAGAATGTTTTGCCGACACTTTACACATTAAGCAACATATAGCTAAACATATCGTACTACTTAATAGCTACGAGTATGGACATTGATAGAAATGGATACGTACGATAAATGTTGATCTTATAGGTCACCGATATCTTAGTAATATTTTACTGCCAGTGTAGACTATGATGATTGTTATTTAATATTTATTCTGGCTACATTTTCATCACTTACGTTCACATCTCCCAGATTTGATAAGCTCCGAAAAATCACTATTGGTGACAGCTTGCTAAAAATCTGAATGAACATATCGTTTATTTTTTACGAATTTTCTCTCCCGTATTCTCTTTCACCACTGTATAACCTTAACTGTTTTCTCTACAGATGGTTTGTGTCAGGCGTGGTCCACACATACATGGCTTTTCCCAGAACCTATTATATATTTTTATTATTTTTATTATTTCATATCTATTTTATTTTATATATCTTCTCAACATTAGATTTTGCTTTTTGGGGTAATATATGGTATATTTTATTTTTATCTTGTTCAATGATTTTGTATAATACTTACATGTGTGGATTGGTTGAGAAAGTGAAATGTTTCACTTTTTTTATACGCCGTGTTAAAACATATTCCGTCTTATCAATAGAACAATAACCTGGTTTATATTTCACTAATTTATTGTTGTTTTTGTCTTGCCCTTCTGATATTTTTTTTTTTTTACATTTAGTACTTTTTCCTATTTCTTTACTGTGAAACCTTACTTTCTGTAATGAGAAAGCGCTGTTTTACAGCTCTTGTAAACTTCCTCGTCTCTAATCGATAGATAATACTAAACTTTTAAGTCCTCTACAGACTACTTGCATATGCTCGCTGGAGTGGTGGGATAAGTCTGTGTAAAGCAATCAATTTGAGTCAGTTTCGAATACTAGCTTAATTGTTTCTCTTAAATCTATGTTTGTAAACGTCCTTTCTATCTAAAATGGTTACACATTCGCAATATATTCTTCATATTCCTTGGGATATGTTATAAACCAAATCAAAATCTCCTTTCTGGAATCACATCGAGTTTATTGATTAAGCAACTACAAGCCGGTTGCTTAATCTGCGAGAAATATCAGTCAAATCACACACTGATATCTTAAAAAAGAAACACAAAAATTGGGTTATGTAGTCCCCGGTACCTTACGATTGAAAGGCAGAAGATATTACAACAGACGCAAAGCCTCTCCTGTAGATTATAACTGAAGACTGGAACAAACATCATCACCTCGACAACAGAAATCATGAGAGAACCGCAATCATTTCTATAAGCCAATGAGTAAGCTTTTACGCGTTGAATCGATCTACCAGAAATAGAAAACAAATATTACACAAATCATACCCTTTTGCCTTAATAAACAAATTTCACCTTGAGTCATATATCCTTGAAAATAGACAAGATGATTATAGATAGAATACATTTGATCACATATGTGCCGGTTCGAGGCTTATCATGTGATAAATAACATAAGGGAAATTGAGATTCTGTTCGGTCATTCCACATGCTATAAATATCAGCAAAACCCCATACAAGATGCTCAAGGAATTAAAGAGGTTTTATATACAATTCCTTAAAATAAAAGGCGTTGTGCTCATAGCCAGAACGACTGATGTGGCGCTAAATCACAGAGGAAACAATCTAATACAGTAATATTCAGGTGAATGCTGACGAAATTTAGAAACTGCTATTTTTAGAAAGAACAATTATAATAGAAATATCAAAAGCTTGGCATTTTCGAATTATTACATTCTATTATGTCTGACGTAAAACTGTACTTCAGAAAGCGGTTATTCAAATAAGAGCAAATATGTTCTTGTAAAAGGTGAAAGATTTATTCTCATCAAAGGCAGCTTAATCTCACATGCTAGTGAGTTGAAGTTTATATTCACTAAGTAAGTAATGTCTATTTCAATAGGTGTTTTCTCTACGGTTCATTATTTAGGATTTATAAATCTACAATATTTTGTCAACTCACAAAAGATATGTATCAATTGAAATATTTTTAAATTTGACTTCCAGAGATTAATAGAAATCTTAATGAAAGCTTATTTTAGAGTATGTGTGATAAACAAAAGCCGATAATGACGACGCAAATTTGAAGTAAAGAGTTACCATTAATAGACATTATTAGAATGTATAAAAGTAAATGTATGTAAGCATGTATGCATGTATGTATGTATGCTGAATTAAAACGACAGCTAAATATAGGGGAATGTTAGTCCTCCTCCAGAACAGGGTTCGAAAGAGACTATTACCTTTGAGGTATGCGGACGCGTATGTATGTAAAACTCTGGGCTACTAAGCCACAGAGGACGTCATACTGATAGAAATAACACCTATGAGTACCCCAAATAACTTGATATTGTATGTGACATCTGTACCAAAGTGTGTCACACGTGGGCTGACACAACACCACAAAGCATGCCAGACCAATCAATCACAAGCAGGCGGGAAACTTACCAGCATACTGAGATATGACATGTAAGTCACTTATTGGTTTAATGAGCTATCTAAGGCATGATCAATGACAGCAAGATGAATGTCACATGTTTGCCAATGTCTGATATTTTTTGGAGGGTGGGGTCTAAAAAGTGTCCGTATTCGGACAAGAGGTGGCCACCACTACATGTATCCTCGTTCTTCTGGTTTCATTATTTTATAATTTGTTATCAATACAGAGAGAAGAGTAGTCGGTTTCTAATAGACATAAGACTAACATTGGAATTTAGACATCAACTAGGTAAATGTTTATGCAAGTCTGCCTGTGTGAGCGCATATGTGTGTTTACAGGTATAGATGTTATTATATGTGTGCATCTATGTGCTCGACGTTATATGTGTACACGTACATGTTTTGAATCTCTCTCTCTCTCTATATATATATACATATATATATATATATAATGGAAAAATTTTAACAGGAACAAAACAGAGAGGCAGTACAACGAATGTTTATTAATTTCCCGCTCTGGAGAGTGGGGTGGTGGTGGAGAACGACGTTTCGGGCATAAGCCCTTCCTCAGGTGAGAAGTGTGTGGGAACAGAGTTCAAAGGGTGTGTAGGGGAGTGGTGGAGAGACATATAGCGAAAGGAAACGGTGCGAATGAAATTAAAAATAAAAATAAAAATAAAGCATGATCAAAATACAAGGAATGAAATAAAATTAAATATAAAAGCATGATGAAAATAAACTGAAATTAAAAAGGGGGTAAAACAGGTGGTGGAAGGGTGTGGGGTGTGTAGGGGTGGTGGCGGGTGGAGTGGGGAGAGGGAGACGGGGTGTCCGAGGGGGGAGTGCTGAAGGTGGTGTGTGTGTGTAGGTGTACGTGTGTGTGTGTGTATGTGAAAGTAAGGGTTGGGGGAAGAACGGGGTTGCATGTTCAGGAAGAGGTGTGTGTGGGGGGGTTGTAGGTCGGAGTGTCTGTGCGTGTGTGGATAGAGGGGTGAGGGAGAGAGGAATCAGGAGGCTGAGGGTGTAAATATGTGGTGGAAAGCACGTGTGTGTGGGTTTTAAGCGTGTTGTGGGTGTAGGTGGCGTGTGGGGAAAAAAATGTTTGGGGTGTGTGTGTGGGTGAGTTATATAGGTGATCCCGTAAGAGGATGGTTGAAAAGTGGGTAAAATCCTATGATGTTTAGTGGATTCCGTGGTGGTCAAGTTCCGCATACGAGTATTCCATGAAGAGATGGTCGGAAGAGGAGAGATGTGGGGTGCGCGCGCAACAGGAAGTGGTCAAGCAGTGGGAGTGCTGTGTGTCTGTTTGTGCTGGGAGGTGGTCAGAGGGCATAGCAGCAGTCGGTGGAATGGTAAAGGGGCGAGGATGGGTAGGTGTGAAAGTTGGAGTGAGGAGGGTGTGTGTGTATTAGTAGAGGTGTTAGTGGGATGAGTGAGTGTGGAGCGAGGGTGTGGGTGGAGCGGGGAGAGAAGGGTGTGTGTAGTTCTATGGAGGGAGTGTGGTGTACTGGTGTGTGTGTAGTTTGATGAAGGGGGTGTTAGTGGGTGTTAGTATACGGGAGGTGGGGAAGGGTTGAATGCAGGTGTGAGTGGGGGTTAGTGGTGGTAGGGTGTGTAGAGTTGGTGGTGTACGAGGGTGTATGGGTACGTGTGCGTGTGATAAGGAGGGGGCGGAGGAGAAGAAGGGAGGGATGTTGGTATGTTAGTTGGGGAAGGGTGGTCGGATGAGGGGTGAAGTGGAGGTGTTAGTATTGTTGGTTGTGGGGTGGGCGGTGAAAAGGAGGGGTGTGTTAGTGGTGTTAGTGGGGGATAAGTGTGGGGGAGGGGGCGGTCGAAGGCTAAAGGAATAAGGGCGGGGAGTTCAGGCCGGGGGGAGTGTGGGTCTGTAAGATGAAGATATATATATATATATAAATATATAAATATATAAATATATACAGTTATTACATGCAGAATTCTTTTAGTGTTTTACATATCGTTACAGTTCCATTAATGGATTGTTCATTTAACTGCATAACTAGTCGTGTTCATTCTGGTTCAATAAAGCCCAGCTTCTCAAGGTTTATACTGAGGCAGTTAGTAATGTATCCCATGGTCCCAATAATTACACGTATAACTTTGAAGGTATAGTTAGGATGAAATATTCGCCGATTCTTCATTAGTTCTGATAGATGTTCTTCTTTTCCCTAATCTTTAATATTATATTGGCTGGGCAGCTAACTTCCACTACTGTGCATGTCTTCTTTTCCCTGTCCTATATCATTATATATGGTCTGTTATGTTCACAATTTATTGGCGTTTTGATTGGGACTTTCCACCAGTGCTCTTTCATATTGTATGTATGTGCCTTTCACATTGCTGTAATTTTTCAAATATTTATTTTCGGGACTATCTTTACAACGGATTGCAATGGATAGTGTTTCGGCCACTACATCATGCCTCATAGGTAGATAGTACGGAGATGACATCTTTGGACAGATGCTTATTACATGGTTGACATCTTCGATGTTAACTCTGCACAGTCTGCATTTGTTGTCACATCTGGGTGATTTGCCCGCATATATATATATATGTATGTATGTGTTTGTGTATGTATGTCATCACGTACGTACGTACGTGCAGGCCACAATTGTATTCGTGTAGTACGCTGAAATTACGAACAACGGCACATCTTTGAAGAATAAGGTCGGTTAAACGATTAAGTTTTGAAAAGGTTGGTACGTTCTTTTATGAAATTCAAATTGAACCATATAAATTGGATGCAACAACTACGAAAGTATCAATACTTCCTGACAAATGAAGATTGCCACTATATTGTTAAAGTAATTTAACCAAAATATAGTGAATGCATGTAATTATGAAATATTCTTTTCTTTTCTTTTTTTTTGCATACAAGAATAAGACAAGATACTGCGGAAAATAAGAAAATATGTAGGATATTTCTAATTTCTTAATACCTTTTGTAAAGAATATTCAATTCAAATTTCATATTCAGTATATATATATATATATATATATATATATATATATATATATATATATATATATATATATATATATATATAAAGGAAAATTTCGCTCTACATGGCTGAATACAATAAATGTAATCTGAATATTAATAATATCATTCGATTCGTTTGCAATTATGCAAACAAGCCTCATGCCAACATAAGAGCAAGAATGAAGTGTTCATTGTACTGACATGGCTATAAAATTGAGGCTTGTTTGCATAATTGGAAACGAATCGAATGTTATTATTAATATTCGAAAAACTCAGATTACAATTGGCTAGAAGAAACGTTGCACCATATTTAGTTCTGAGGCAAATATATTTACGAGCTGAAAAGCAAGGTCTTCCGACTGAGAAAAAATTCAGCTGACATTCGAGTAGTTAAACAGCTGTTAGGTTCATCAGTTCATCTTTAGAAATAAAACATTGCCAGTTTTTAGGTCGAAGGGGGTTAGTAAAGGTGTGATAAGAAGTATGCGTCGATATATTTACAGACCATGTAATAATGTCATGTAGCATGATGTGGTTTATATATGAGTATATGATTCATACATACGCATAAACCCAGTATATACATCTGCATATTAATATATATATATATATATATATATATATATATATATATATATATATATATATATATATAACATATGTATGTGTATATATGCCTGCGTGATAGAGAGTGTGTGAGACAGAGAAAGGGGAAGAAAAATACGGTTAAACGAATAGTTAATTGGTTATTACGATATCTAGGAACGTCGCTTGATAGAGTGATAAACATAGTTAGTTAGTTAGACAGTTAGAGAGAGAGAGAGAGAGAGAGGGGGAGAGAGAGAGATAGAGAGAGCGAGAGCGAGAGAGAGAGAGAGAGAGAGAGAGAGAGAGAGAGAGAGAGAGAGAGAGACATTGATTGAATGAATGATTGATAGTCGGAATGGCAGTTAATATTTATGCTGTATTAGAGTAAGACACATCTGCCTCATCGAGGAACGTCTAAACGTCGTCTGAGGAAGTTCTGAGAAACAACTTTGTAGAATTAAGAGCAAAATCCAAGGTGAAATATTCCATAACAACCGGTGTATTTATACATTAAGCATATCTCTCTTTGATTCATTTTATAGAAGAATGTATTTGAAGGACTTTCTAGTGAAATGAAGATGGATAATTGTAAACTGGATAGGGAAAGAAATCCAAATACAATGTTTTTGTATGTATATATATATATATATATATATATATATATATATATATATATATATATATAATGTGTGCGTGTGTGTGTGTCTGTCTGTCAAAGGGGGTGCCGCAGCATGGCCTCAGCCGGGTGGCTGAAGCAGGTAAAAGAGTAAAAGAGCAAAAGTGTATATATATATATATATATATATATATATACATACACCCATACTTAAGCAAAAATATATGTATATTATATATTTATATGTATAATTGTGAGTAATTGTGTTCGCGGGTCGCGTGCGTTTGACTTGGCGTGTGTGTGTTATTGAAAGTATGAATGTACATAAACAACAGACATACAGTAGATGGATAGCATGAGAGTTAGAGAATGAATGAAAGACATACAGATATGTTAGAGGAGAAACTGAGAACGCAAGCTGATCAGACAGAATTTTTATAAACGTTGCCATTAACTGTTAAGTGAGAGGAACAATTTAGAACTAAATAAACAACGGTGTAATGTTGCTTTTCAACGCAGTTTAAAAATTGGAAAGTGTTTCAAAAGACGAAAACAGATTGAGAATAAGATTGATGATATAGTTTGAATAGATTGTCATATCTAGAGCAACGTTTATAAGTGTATTGAAAGTCTTTCAACTAAAATATATGATACTGGAACTTTAGACAGAGTGGGGAGGATATTTCGTGAGTCAGAGTATTAGTGTGTAAGTATGCGCATATATCTATTGTCTGACTACGGAGTGTATGCATGTATACAAACATAACTGAAAGAATAGCTAATTGATGAGTGAGTGATGACCGAGTTGTCACATATAGTCATGTAAGAGATGGCTGGGATGCAAATCGATTTGTGCGTAAGGAAATCCTGTCTTACTTAATCTCTTCTTGCACCATATACTCCATTCTCCTACTACATTGTGCCCACAAACACCTAAATACTATGATACATTCCCACTCGTTTATATAAACAGCATACATACAATATACGCATATATATATATATATATATATAACACAAACGCATAGATAGACATGTACAAACATGTACACATTCTTTGACGTAAACACATATCTAGTGAAAAAAATTAAAGCTGGCAACTCCAAGTATATTGTGCGATGACTCCTGCAGCGTATTCTGAAACCTTTTCACCAGTATTTTCTGTATAATTAAAAATATTGAGCTAAGTGGATCAATGGCAGGTATTTGAATGATTTATATGAGCTGAAATATACTGAATATGCAAAATAATGTCTAGCGATTGTCAAATAAAACGGAAAGAATTTTCAATAAATAAAGAATTAATTTCATAGTAAATTGAATGTATATGCTCAATAAGAAAATATGGAACTTATTAGAAGGCAAACTTACAGCTATAAACATATTTCAATTTTAACTCTGCTTACCCAAGCATTAAATTATGTGAATCAATTTAAAACCATTTTACTTGTTCTTCGATGAATATCCAAATAAAAATAAATCTAGTCAGTAAAAGGTGAATATTTTTCTGCCCACTGAGATATGAAACTTGTTTATATTTACATATATTTAACAGCGTGGTCGATGGGCGAAGATCAGGGAGGATATCGCTAGAAATATGGGTAACAACCATGCAAATAGAGTTGGAATATTGCGATGACTTGAGCCAGATCGCAGCATACTATTGTGTAAGATGAGAGTTTATCGAAGATTAGAATTATATATATATATATATATATATAGTAGTAATAATAATAAATTTGAAGACTAAAATCCAAAGAAGGCTCGATAAGTATAAATATATATCAAATATATAAGAACCCTAGAAGGGTGAAAGCAGCGATTCATTACTTAAACTTTAATCTGTTATTTTAATAAATATATATATATACATACACACACACATTTGTATATACATGCATTCTACATCACTTCAAGGACAAAATTAATTGCACACCCAATCAATCCCAATCAAACCACACTAAAATTGCCAACAGAAAATGAAGAGTTCGCTTGTTGACTTCCTCCCCCACGTTCGCTTAACGCAAAGACTGATCTAGCTAATCGATAAACATTTCACGCCGGAACATAGATACAGCAAAATATTCAATCGATATTCGTCAAGATATCTTCTTCGTGTTGATCGTCTATGAGATAAACAAAAATTACTGCTGCAAATAAACCCGACTTACATCCAGCTTGCGCTTGTAGGATTAAAGAAAACTATCCTCTACAACAGAAATGTAATTAAAAAAAACGCATTGTGCATGAGTCAATGATTACACACACCACTAAAAAAAAGATTCTGAAGTTAGCGAATAATATGTGGGCATGATGAAAGGCCGTTTAAACAACGAGTTTACTCCCATTTCTACTCCAATAGCACGGCGCTTGCAGAACGAGCCTGGCATTTAAATGAAGAATGATTCCCACCCCACATAAAAGAACAAAAAAGAAAAACGAACACAGACATATATGTGTTCAAATCGTAATGGATCAGATTCGCTAAGGTGAAAAGAATACTAAGTACAGACAATAGGGTTTGCTAGATTCAATTTAAGAATAAATCAAGAAAAATAAATACAAATCAGAATTGTGGTAACTACCAATCACCCGGACAGTTTTGATAATACTGTTTCGCAATATTAATTGTGAAGTGGAATACCAAAATTATAGCTTATCACCGGATGAAGAATTAATAGTATCCTGGTCACTTCTAAGTATATTAAATAACTGGATAGTGTGTGTATATATAACGCACATGGTTCCAGAACATAGCGTGTCTCGCAAACTCACGCCACAAAAAATATCAGCCGGGTTTACTCGACATTTGGTTTTTCCGAACCGTATAATAAAACTGAACAAAACCTCTTCACAATTAATATTGCGAAACAGTATTATCAAAGCTGTGCGGGTGATCGGTAGTTACCACAATTCTGGTTTGTATTTATTTTTCTTGATTTATTCTTAAATTGAGTCTAGCAAACCCTATTGTCTGTAGTTAGTATTCTTTTTACCTTAGCGAATCTGGTACATTACGATTTGAACACATATATGTATATGTCTGTGTTCGTTTTTATTTTTTGTTCAGTTATATTATATATATATATATATATATAAATATAAATATATATACTTGGGGAGGGTCATACTTGTGTAATAATATTGCCAGATTAATAACAGAACACACTCAAAACTAATTCATCGCCGTTAAATATATATAAATATATATATATATATATATATATATATATATATATATATATATATATATATATATATATATATATTTATATATATTTAACGGCGATGTATATGTATATATGTATATGTATATATTTATATATATATATATATATATATATATATATATGTATATATATATATATATATATATATATATATATATATGTATATATATATATATGTGTGTGTGTGTGTGTGTGTACAGAAATATGTGTGTATTTCATTTTTAAGATGTTGATATTTAAACAAACAAATAAATAAATAAAAACACATGCAATATTTTTTTCTGTTCATTGAGGGTGCCGCAAGAAAGCATTTGGTGACGCAGTAACAAATTATTTCATGCGTCTTTAAACATTGTCAGCAATGCAATGTAAAGCAGCACTAATGTAGTTTAAAAATCATCTACAATTCTCAGAATTAACATTACCATATCGCCAGAAGGAATTTTTGGCACATTTGTACGATTTCTCTAAACAAAATTCAATCCTAACTCATGTTCTGCATTCTTTAAATTAGGAGAGCCAAATGACATGTTATTTATAAACTAGACGTCACTCTAGCGATGAAAGTAAGTCCACATGCACCCAAGACCATGAACTAATTCGGATTTACGCTTGGTGAGATTTCCTTTAATCTAACCATGAACGACGAAACATCCCGTTTCTTTTTGCATTTCTGCTGACATGATACATGTAAATTTAAATACATCCTAAACGTTTGAATGAAAATTATCGCTTCTTTCACCACCGCGAATTTTGTCTTCGAGAGAAAGACAGTCAAGTACGCTAGTGTCAGCCAGCCAATCCATCTAACCAGCCACCTGGTAGGCTGTAATTATGTTAGCCAGTCAGCCAAACAAGTAGGACATTCAGCTAAATCAGCCATCGAAACCGACCAGCCATCCAGCCAGCCAGCCAGCCACCCCGGCAGGCATGAAGATCAACCAAGCCAGCCAGCGAACGAAGCCAGCCTTTCAAATGCAGCATCTCAGAATTATTAACAATAAGAAGAAAAGTGGGAGAAGAAAGTTTAAGACACTTTATTTCATAAATGAACGGATCTTTCGTATATGAGGGCATCTTATGGGTTTTTGTTTTAGATATTAAAGCAGTTTGTATTTTAATAAAAGAAATGTTGTGAACGTGTTAGTGTGCATGTGTGTGTGTGTGTGTGTGTGTGTGTGTGTGTGTGTGTGTGTGTGTGTGTGTGTGTGTGTTTAAATAAATATACATATTTTAGCGGTGAATTGCAAAGATCACTAGAGTGTCGGGTAAAATGTCTTGCGGTATGCGCTCTGGTGCTCTGCGCTCTGAATTTTAATCCTTTCGAAATCATATCTGCTTTTCTGAATATCATTTCATGTCATTTCGTCTGATATCAATTATTCTGGTGTCAATTCCTCTGATGTCATCTTCTCTTTTTATGATCCTTTTGTTTTTCTTAATTCATAACTTTAATTTCCCTAATCGGTTTTCTTTGGATTTATATCACAGGTGTAGGCTTCCGGGCTGGTATGAGGGTCTTCTGACTAGGGTAGTCCAATTGAGGTGTGTGAGGGGTGTTGCTCCTTTGGTATCCTAGCTTCCACATAGAACGGGACGTTGGGGTGGAATTTCCGTGCACATGCGCTTAGAGAAGTGGGCATATTAGGTAAATTCAACCTTTAACTCAGTATAGATTTTTAGTTCTTCTATGCGACAACATCAAGCTACTCTCCCAACATCAAGCTACTCCCATCTGAACTATATATAGCTATCTATAGGACGGATAACCATCATACTCGAACCGGCTTACCAAAAGAACAATTGCAATAATCCCTAGCAATATTATATATACCAGATTAACATCTCTGATTAACCTCATATCAACCTCACATAAATAACGGAGATACTAGAATGATTCAAACGTTAACAATGTAGTGACATCAAATACTTAGAAAACTGGTTATTGACCTACTATCGAGCAGGTGCTGCAGAAACATCTACCATTGTATTGTCTTCACAATTTAATCATAGTGTGTCTTTGTGTCTTAATATCGGATATAACACTATGTGTTTTCAAAACATCAGTTCACCAACTTCTTCATTTCAAATTTCACTTATTTTTAAATCGTTCTTGAACGAGTCGGCCGCATTTATTGAAACGAAAACGTTTGGTAATAGAAACATTGATAAAACATTTAATATAAATAGTCACACCTTTCATATTAAGTGTTGATTGCTCCCAATCTTGTATAAATATTTTCAGCATTGCATCGATTGTTCTTTGTCGCTCTCTCCCATTGCTTTTAATCGTTCTCTCCCATGTCGTGCATTTTCCCTCATATATTTACTACCACTCTTCTTAATACACACACACAATCTCTCTCTCTCTCTCTCTCTCTCTCTCTCTCTCTCTCTCTCTCTCTCTCTCTCTCTCTCTCTCTTTTGTTCTCTTTCTCTTTCTCCCTATCTCCCTTTTTTCTCTCTTTCTCCCTCTCCGTTATTCTATCAATTTTTTTCCCAATTTCTATGTCCATCTAACAATTAATTTACATCTTCATCTCTTATACCGCCCTCCCCATATATATATCTATAAAGGAGGAATAATAATAAAATATTAAAATAAGATATGAACCTAATAAACTACCATTTGTACTGCCTCTCTGTTTTTTGTTCCTGTCTAATATATATATATATATATATATATATATATATATATATATATATATATATATATATATATATATATATATATATATATATATATATATATATATATTAGACAGGAACAAAAAACAGAGAGGCAGTACAAATGGTAGTTTATTAGGTTCATATCTTATTTTAATATTTTATTATTATTCCTCCTTTCATCATTTTGTCCTCTGTCGAAGCAACTGGTCTGACACCTATTTGGAACGGGACATAGCATTATGTACGGTGCCATATGACCCCAGAGGTGATTAAGGTATTGAGAAACGTTATTATAAAAATCCATTCGAAGTTTTATTTCCCATGCATTCACTAATAATTCCTTACGTGACACGCATACTAAGATTACTGATATTAGACATTACAAGCACAAATTTGAAACATGAAAAACAAGCAACGTGCCCACTGTTCTTGCATTACATACGTATCAATTACCGGCTCGACAAATAATAAAGTGTACCAGATATTTTTGCTATTTTAACTCCACTTATATTTCATATAATTCGTAAATACTGTGTTGAAATACTCTGCATAGAGTGTTGTAAAATCCGGAGTCATTGATTAAGATGTAAGCTAATTCCACGTATATGAACAAATGTAAGTTGATGCATAATAATGCACATTATATAAAACATAAGCACCAATTTGAGGACTAACTCTATCACCTAAGCAGGCTACAGTGTGATTTTTATTTAGAAAGTAATGATCCTGAAGTATAGCATCCAATGATGTTCTAATGAATCGGCTAATTTATCACCTTAAACTTGTACTATATTTTTCGACTCCGAAAGGATGAAAAACAAAGATGAATTTTTCGGGATCTAAACATTAAACAAAATGAACAGGAATCGATACCACAGAGCATTTCGTTCGATGCTCTAATACTTCTGTCAAGTCACCGATATCAATAATACATTGAGACAGAAAACAAAATGTGTACTACAGAGTCTGTTGTCTTTCTTTTAATTTCAATATGCTGTGAATAATGTCTTATAATATTTACATTATTATTTTAGTCAATTATTACTATAGCATGATTATATTTCCAATATGTCATAGAGATTCGAGTATATTTCTTGTATATGATTCTAATATTTTACTGAATAATCTTTGACATTTCGATGCGTTTTGTGAACATAATAATATAATTCTATAAGTATGTTCACTTTAATTTATCTCTATAAGTCACACACCATGGTTGTATGCAATACTCATTATATCTCAATAACTCATTATCGAAATATCTATACTTGCCTGAAATAGATTAATACATGATTCATGATATATCTATATGTCAGCGGTATATTGATCTATGATCATTTCCGTACCTCACATGTTATACATATGTAACCCATACGTCATATGTTTATACCTCCCATATTATATCTATGTACCTCACCTGTATTTGCTATATACCTCACATATATCGTATACCTCAACTGTTTCACCTCATACTCTGCGTGTTATATATTTGCACTTTACGTCATACCACACATACGATATTTTCGTACCTAACATGTCATACTATTATATACTTCATGTTATATTTTTGTACATCACACATTGTAATTCTATATCTCATAAGTAATATCTGTGAATCCTACTCTTCAAACTTTCCTGTTTCAACCATACGAACTTTATCCCGCTCGTCATATTAGTATGTCTCACAGTAGGTTTGATAAGTATGAGGTCGGGTGAGGTGAAGTTAATATGCAGCCAGCTAGCTCTGAGTATCAGAGCTATATGGTCGCATATTAGTAAGAGTAGATTCGGAAGAATGAGGAAGCTGTGCATCAGTTAGCTAGAAGCTGAGTATACACTGTCGGTGACACGGATGTTCAAAAACAGATCTGAGAAGTGCGAAAAATATAACAGCATAGAACATTCTGTGAGATACGCTAATGACTCCAGCAATTCGCCGCCATTCATAAGAGTGAAATCACATTAATTGAAGAAGAACAAAGAGAATGTTAAAATAAGTGAAAAGTGATTGAAAAGAGGGAAGTAAATAAATAAATATATATATTGCGCTAACCAAAGTCTGATGAGCTTTTGATTCCAGTGACGATCTCGATCGATAGATATTGAACTTTGAGCTGATAAATCGCAATGAAAATTAAAATTAACACCTCGTCCATGCTTATTGGACTTGTAGAAACAATTATTAATTATATATATATAGGGAGAGAGAAGGTAAGTTGGTACAAAGGACGCTGTCATTGCTTTTTCTTCGTCATCTTATTAGTGTGATGGAAAATTTGAATGTATCAAAGAAGGAGAAGTAAGAAAAAAATGGAAGCTAAGTTAGTAGCACGATCAGCCATGAAGACAACAAAGAAAGTGAGGATCATGACCGTGATAGAGAGAAGAGGTAAAAGAGAATTAGCTGGAGAGAATCTGCGGTTAGTAGTGTAAATATCATAGAAGAGAATTCAGAAAGAGGGTTGAATCAACAAAGAAATAAATAAAAGGTTGTAATTGGAATATATAGATAGTGTGTTAGAGAATAAAATGAAAGAGAGAGGAAATGGACAATAAAACATTAGAGTGGGAAATGATCAGTGGTAAATGTATGCAAGATATCAGAACGCTTTCGGAACAATAATTAATTGTGGTATATATGTGTGTTTATGTGCGCGTACGTGTGCTTTAGTATCTGAGTATGTATGTGTATGTGAGTTTTTTACAGTAATTCAAAGCAAGGAATAATATTCAAATACTACACACAAACGGGAAGAAAGTTGATGGAAATTCCGTTCACTAGTGATTTGCTGCATATCATGTAAATACATCATGCATCATATCTATCTATGTATCTATCTATTTATCTATCTATGAAAGATGGGTGAAAGTGGCGAGAATGGCCCGTGTGAATGGGCCTTCACTCGATATCAGACTATAGGTGAGGAAGATGAAAGATCAAGGGAGCACCCCCTCTCTGTGCTCCTGAGTAGAAGGGTTGCACACTTTTTTCGGGGGTGTGTGCGACCCCCCAAGGCGCCTCCTCCTTATTGAGGATTTTGTTATTAAATTTA
>OZ024741.1:98288232-98290732 GCA_964016885.1 Eledone cirrhosa
TATACCTCTGCCTTTTTATATATATATATACACCCACATATATAAATGAACACACTCATCCTTTCTCTCTCTCTCTTTTTCTCTCTCTCTTTATATATATATATATATATATATATGTCTGTGTGTGTGTGTGTGTGTGTGTGTGTGTATTCATTCTATTAGTGCTAAATAATGTATCTTCTCACTCTGGAGTTTCGCCTGTATATCAGAGTCATCAGTCAAGAGTTCTGCTCTGATGACACTGTGATATCAGGCGAAATTCCACAATATTTAGCCTTAATAAAATCCTTATTAAAACTCTTTCCTCTCAGCCATGAACCACATATACATACATATATATATATAACGCACTAGGTGTGGTAAGGAACCAGATAGACCATAACGCACTAGAGTACTCAATACTTAGGGTAGTAAAGTGGGTAATAAGAAAATGTTTAACTCCGACGGCAGAGCTCAAGCCGTTTCGACGGCAATTTCTGAACTAAATTAGAATATTTAGCGTGGTAAATAAATATTTATTTACCACGCTAAAAAATTTAATTTAGTCCAGAAATAGCCGTCGAAACGGCTTCAGCTCTGCCGTCGGGGTTAAACATTTTCTTATACATATATATATATATATATATATATATATATATATATATATATGCAAAAGGCAAACTGAAATCTAAAGAAAATGACACATTACAATGAAGAAATATATTATATTAATATAAAAGTGAAATTATATTATATATTTTATATGCCAGAATCCTTCTACTCACAACTTGTTTAGATTCAACGAAATGAAGAATAATTTCAACAACAGAAAGAATAAAAATAGTTGTGAATGCCTGGCTATAACATAACCCATTCTGATTGGCCGAACAAAGGTGATATCACATATGAGAGATCATCTGATGCTAGTTAGTCCATTTTTAATTAGACAAAATTCATTATTTGCTTGATCATTTTCCCGCCTTACACAATACAGCGCTCTGTATATATAGTAAATATCGCCACTGCCTCTAGCATGGCGTTTATTTTCATTTAATGAATCATTTGACCGTGCCTCAATCTGAATACTGTCCTGAATTTTTTTTTCTTCGATCTGCTCTCTGAAGCACATTACAGACTTTGAATCTTCCGTCATCCGATTATTTCAAGCATTGCTTTATTCTGAATATTTCTGTTTGCTTTACTCCTTTCTTTACATTTATTAATTCCAAAGGAGAGATTCTATTGTACTTCGTAATTCAGGCATAGGAATTAGTGGTGTCGATAAAAGGAACTCTCCGTTCTTTGTAACAATGCATAGGTACAACTTCCTTCGACGTTCATACTAAAGTCGATAAATGCTGGAAGATGCTGAATTGTATAGGAGGATATGGTTGTGGTGTTAGGTGATGGCAACAGAGAATTTGTAATGTTGTCTAATAGTAACTGAAAAGCGTGATTTTATTGAGAAAATTGTGGTGTTGTGTGATTGTCATGGAAATATTTTGTTGCTGTTGTAATTTGTATAACAGAAATTGAGGCATTGTCTTATTCTGATAGAAAGATAGAGCTTTCGCAATATTGTAATGCTTCGATTGTCATGTTGGTGAAAATTGCGAGATCCTTATGTTATTCGATCTTCATTGGGAAAGGATGTGGTGGCGAAGTTTTCTGTAGTTAATTGTAAATACGCGTCCATGTATTTATGCAAACAAGCCTGAATTTTCTAGCCATGTCAGTAGAATGAACCCTTCATCCATGCTCTTGTCTGCTAATATGCAAATCAGGCCGATCAGTCATTGTGTATTTTGAAAATAGCATATATTTTCACTAGCTCTGACAGATTGGCATGTGAACAGTGAGATGTACTGATGAAGGGTAATACGCAGAAACATTAGTGTCTGCAGTTCTGTTCACATGCCAACACAAGAGCAAGAATGAAGGGTTAATTCTACTGACATGGCTATAAAATTGTTTGCGTAAGTGCAAACGAATCGAATGTTATTAATAATATTCGAAAAACTCAGATTACATTTATTATATATATATTAAATAATTGTTTCTATATTTGGCACAATGCCAGCAATTATCCCAGTGCATTACTGGCACTTTATTTGATCGACCCCGTAAGGATGAAAGGCAAAGTTAACCTCGGCAGGATCTGAACTCAGACCATAGTGGGACGTAACTCTATGCTGCAAAGCATGGCCTTCGACTCTCTATTGATACTGCCAATCCACCGCTTTATATCAAATAATTGTTTCTACTATTAGCACAAGGCCAGCAATTAACCCAAGTACGTATCAAATAATTGTTTCTACTTTTGGCACAACGCCAGCAATTACCCAGTGCATTACTGGTACTTTATTTTATCGACCTCGTAAGGATGAAAGGCAAAGTTAACCTCGGCGGGATTTGAACTCAGAATGTAAAGGGACGTAACTATGCTAGAAAGCATGGCGTCCGACCCTCTACCGATACTGCGTCCGACAAATAATGGAAGTCAAGACGGGATTAAATCCCT
>OZ024741.1:98300732-98350732 GCA_964016885.1 Eledone cirrhosa
TTTAATCATAGAACTTCAATCATAACGTAGGGTGTTAGCGTCGTAAACAGCAATGTACCGCGAATACAAGTACAAAACCAGTGAGCTGGATGCTATAAATTAAACTTGAAAATTATCTTTATATAAAATATATTTCATATCAGGAAATAAGGATGTACATTGAAACAGATACTGTAGAATTATTATTATTATTATTATTATTATTATTATTATTATAATTATTAAGAGCGGTGGATTGGTAATATCGGTAGAGGGTCGGACGCCATGTTTTGCAACGACCCTTTATGATCTGAATTCAAATCCTGCCGAGGTTAACTTTGTCTTTCATCCTTACGGGGTCGAAATAATAAAGTACCAGTCACGCACTGGGGTCGATTTAATCGACTTTACCCTCACCAAAAATTGCTGGCCTTGTGCCTATATAAGAAAACATTATCATTATTATTATTGGTCTGTTCGGACGTTTTTTGCTCGCTCCCAATAAGTCGCTTTATTTACCTGTTATAATTATTTGTTGTTTAATTGTTCTTGTTGTGTAAGGGATATAAGCTCTTGGACTTTGCCCTGTGAAGGGGAAAGTATAATATTTGGGCGTTTTCGCCCAAATATTTGAACAATATTTGAACATTTTATTTAAAATTTTTTTTTTTAAAACATGACCGAATCACGCCCCAATCCCCCCATCCCCACCCCTTAAGCAAATATGTCTACTGTCGTGTGACAACGGCGTAAAAGTTGAGAGGAGGGTTACAGAAATTGATACAACAAACACCACCACAAACAACGTGAAAAAAGACAACACTGAGAACACTAATTTTGAAACAATTTGCACCGAAAACAACAACAACGGTGGCACCAAAAACACAACCAACTACAACAGTGATAACAACAACAACCCCAACAACACCGTTTGTAGCAGTAGCAACAGCAACAGCACCAACAACAAGACCAGTAGCAGCCGTAGCGGCAGCAATGAAGGGGCGGCTGAAAAAGGGGCCACTTCTTTCGCAGGTGTGGCCCGAAATATCGAGACAGTGCTAGTCACGGAGGAGGAGATGGCAGTGGCAAGAGCCATGGTGACAAGAAATGACAATAAAGTTTCCTTGAAACCTCCACCCGATTTCTTCAAAGACCAGCAGCTGCTCACGGCGACTTACCGCGCCGTAAGCAAAATGTCACGGTGGTGAAGAGAGCCACGGAGACTCACATCCAAAAGGCCTTGGGGTGCGTCTGGGCACGCAAAACCCACATCACCCGAGGAAAATAGTACGCCACAGTAGACGTACTTTTCGCCACCCCCCAAGAAGGGAAGTCTCACTCTTTGAAAACCTTAAAGAGTGAGGAGATAGTCTTGGTGCCCTCCTACTGAGGGCAGAAAATTGTGAGGGTGAAAGTGACCAGTGTCCAGACGACGTACCCATACCTTGGATGGCCGCGTCTGTAATTATTAGAATCGAGAAGAAGACCAACATACTGCAAATACAGAGAATGGGAAAAGAGAACTGGTCAGGAATAGGCATGCAAATGCTAATAAAAACTGAGCAGGAGTGCATTGAGGCCATCCCATATATCATAGACCTCAAGGAAGGACTCCAACTCCCTATAATTAGAAGGAAGGCGCCCAAAGTGCTTCTCGCTGTGGGTAGAAGGGTCATCTCGAGGCCTTCTGCCCGCAGAAGACAGCCAAGAAGAGGGCCCCCACCTCCTTCCGACGCCTGATCCGCTTCTACCAAGAACAGGGCAAGCAACAGAGGCAGAAGACCCTACCATGGTGACTAGGAGAGCAACGTCCCTGGAACCCATACCAAGGCCTCGGACAACTAAAGCAGCGGCAGCAGTGGCGGCAACACCAACAGTCGCAGTAGCTACACCGGCGGCAAAATCGCCGGAGCGGGCACCACCTCCACCTCCAACAGCAGTGGAGCTCATACCCTCCCAGACGCCACGGAATCTGACATGGAGTATGAGGCGGGAGGGAAGTGGCAAACGGTCTGTCACAAAAAAAAAATAGGAAAAACCCCTTAGCTTCACCCTCCAAAAGTGAAGTCAGATAAAGAGGGGTAAAGGCTGCAAGGAGACTTGCAGCAGCAACACCACCAACAACATCACCACCCACACTAGCACCACCATCACCATCGGCGGCAACCCCACCGCAAACAACAACACCTTCAACACCACCACCACAAGCACCAACATCGCAAAAACAACAAGACACACACACCCAGCAACAACGACAAGAAAATAGCAGAACCACACCCCACCCCCAGAAAAACAAATGCACAGCAATAAATACACACAACAAGAAACTAATGACACATAATTGAACACACAGACATTTCACAGCACAACTACATAATACCAACACCAATCAAAACACCAACGAACATAAGACTGGTAAGAATAGCACAGAAACAATACACAAACATTAAAACGAAATTCCACAACGCAGTTGGTGATTTCAGAGACCTAGGAGGGACTCTCAACCGGAGAGTATATTCGGATATACTCATAGAAGAGCCGACGACCAGCCGAAGGGACGATTCAACGGCCCCTTCACCAGACGATCAAGTGAAAAGGGATGGAGAAACCATCCTTCCTCTACAAGAGGTAAGGTAAGTGGTCTTTCCCATCTTTTCCACTCCATTTCAACATGACCTCACTCAGAATAGGCAGCATAAATGCGCGTGGCTTAGGGTCGTCATGGAAGCAGGACCACGTGCTCAACGACCTCAGGTCACTAAACATAGATGTAATGGCCATCAGCGAGACCAGAATCTCCGAAGCACGGGCCTTCGCACCGATCTTCGGCGGCTACGATGTGTATGCATCTCCCAGCCGTCCTGGATCGGGGGTAGGGGTGGAGTTGCTGTGCTTTTTCGGAGAGGTTTGGAATCTCGCCATACGGGCCATCTTCCTGGATCCAGAAGGTAAGTTGGTGGGGCTGGACGTGACCAGCGGAGACGGGCAAGCTTTCAGACTAGTGGCCGTCTATGCCCCGACAGGAGCAGGGCGGCCTGATTTCTTCCGGCGTCTGGAGAACTTTCTAGGAACGTCCCGCTCTTTAGTGTTAGTTGGCAACTGGAACGGGATCTTAGATGCACGCTGGGACCGTGTGGGATGAGCGGATAGGGGAGGAGGGTGCAAGAGCCTCACCAACCTGCTCAGGCGTTTTGAGCTGTCTGACAGGTACCGATTGTATTTCCCGAATGTGCCAATGTGGACTTGGACAAACCGAATGGGTCATCCAGATCATATCTAGATAGAGTATTTTGTAGGGAAATAGATACGTCTAGCATAAGCTGTCCACAATTCAAGATAGTCAGCTACACGGACCACAATTCTGTGTGCTTGATTTAGATAGGCTTCATAGCCGAGGACCCGGCTACTGGAAGCTAAGCGCATCCTTACCAGCGCACAAGGCCTACAGAGACCGGATTAGCGAACTAGTTAAGCGAGCGTTGACGGACCCCTTCGTCAACAACAAGTGGTGGTTTGCTCTGAAAAGCCCGATTAGAATAGAGTCCATTAGGTTTGTAAGACTTTAGCCATAGAGAAAAATAGAGCAGAGGGGGAACTAGTTAGAAAATTAGACGAGGCGCTTAGCAAAGGCATCGCGACCGACGTACTTGCGGCGAAATTGGCCCTTGACCAATTCTTCAATGCAAAGCACGAAGGCTGCGTTGTCAGAACTAGGGTGCGTGTTCTCCGACACGAGGGGACGAAAGCCGTTCAATGGGCCCGAGTGGCGTCGTGGCAATAAAGCCACGATCCGGTCTTTGGTGGACCAGGACGGGCGCATGCTACTCGATTCCGGGCAAATGTGTGAAGCTTTTCAGCGTCACTTCGCTCAGCTGTTCGGGGGAAGCGGTGGGCCGGATCGAGGGATGGACTTTAGTGTCTACCCCGACGGACTGCCGCGGCTCTCGGCCACTGAGGCGGAGTGTTGCGAAAATCCGATAACAGCCACTGAAGTACGGGAAGCAATGACTGGCTGCACAAGGGGTAAATCGCCTGGTTTGAATGGTCAGCCCTATGAACTTTACGTACAGATGTCAGACTTGGTTGGAGGCCTCTTGGCGGACGTCTACTGCAACTGGCAACAGAACGGGAGAATTCCCAGCTCTGTGAGCCGAGGAGCGGTGACGCTGCTGAGAAAGGATCCGAACAAGGGGGATAGCATAGATAATTTCAGGCCCATAACTCTGCTAAACACAGAGTTCAAGATTTTGGCCAAGGTGCTAGCAAATAGGTTGGCGCTTGTCGTTGGCGGTCTGGTGGGAGAGGCGCAGACATTCGCCATTCCCGACAGATCCATCCACGACAACCTCCACCTCAAGGGATACATCGTAGAGAGGGTAGGTAGGGAACCTGGCACGGATGTGTCCTTGATCAATTTAGATCAGTCGAAAGCTTTAGATAGGGTCGACCATCGTTACCTCGCGGCAGTCCTGAGGGCGGCTGGCTTTGGGCCCGTCTTCAGATGCTGGATCGCTGCCATGCACAGCGACATCTGCTCTGTGGTGAGAGTGAACGGTCACCTTTCTGAACCGTTCAACATCATACGCTCGGTCCGCCAAGGATGTCCCCTCTCGTCCCTCTTGTACGTATTGACTCTCGAGCCATTACTGCACAAACTGGAGACGTTGAGGGGGCTCCCGCGCGAACTAGGATGCGGAAGATCCGTGTCAGCATATGCGGACGATGTCACCGTAGTGGTGTCGAACGCCAAACACATCGAGGCGATCGGCACTACACTAAGAGAATAGAAGCGGTGACAGGAGCAATGATCAACCATGAAAAGTCAGTGGGCCTGCAGCTCGGCACCTGGACAGGCAGGTCCATGCCGTCCAACAGCGTCGTCGGGCGCTGGATGGACGGACCGGTTAAATTGCTAGGGGTCTGGTTCGGTTCGGACCTCCAGACGGACAAAAACTGGGACGAGGTGACGAGCAGGGTGGCTTCTCTCACCCAGAAATGGGCGGAGAGGAAGCTATCCCTGAAAGGTCGAGCGGAGATGGTTAACGCGTACATCGCGTCCGTCATCTACTACCGCCTGACCGTCGTACCTTGTCTTAAGCCCCGCCTGACTCCGCTGGAGCGTTTGCTCATTCGCTTTTTGTGGAACGGACGCGCTCCGATGGTCAGGCAGTCCATCTGCTGTCAACATCCGCTACGTGTAGGGCTGGGCATGCCGTGGCTGATGATGCCCAGACACGCGCTAAGGCTGCGACATCTCCACCTCTTCCTCGACGGTGATCAGGTGTGGTCGCCATTTGCTAGACACGTCTTTCCCCAGCTCGTCTCCTTGACGGAGCTGCAGTCCTGGGTCAAGCGAAGACCGAGAGGGAGCGCTTGGAGACTGGAATGTCTTCAGGCGCTCACAGCCCTCGACCAATCGGGCAATGTGATCGGTGGAAACTCCACCTTGGCGTTCTTTAGAGGATTAGTGGGGGCGAAGAGCGACGACGTACTTGGAGAAACTCTAGGCGTCGACGAATATCAACTAGCCAATCTCTTCGGAAGGACTTTCGGGCCAGGGTCTATGGACAACTTCCAGAAATCCCTGGCCTGGCAGTGCTACTGAGGAGCTTTGCCAGTTCGGGATAAACTCTACAGGCATGGAGGTGCCGTCAGCCGAGCATGTCCGAGATGCGCGCAGGGCGACGAAACCGTCCTGCACGCACTGGTCCAGTGTCAGAGCATTGCTGACTTGTGGGTTTATGTCGAACACCTGCTGTCACGTGTAGGACGGATCCAGCTATCAGCTGAGTCCATCGTGTGGATTGCCCCGCCTTCTTTCTTTAGCCGGGAAGGGCAGGCAGTTTCTATCTGTCTGGTGGCCATGGCGAAAGAGATAGTATGGTGGGCACGTTTGAAAGGATTGAAGACGAGCACTTACCTCTTCGGTGATTCCCTGATTAACTTTTTCAAATTTCATTTGAAAAGGAAAATCGGGGTAGAGAGGGAAGTGCTCTCTTCCCAGCATTTTGTTGAAAGATGGGTGAGAGAAGAAAGTATGGCCCGAGTGAATACTCTGAGTATGTGTCTGTAAATTAAAGCTGGAAAACTGGGAGAGGGCACTTGCCCTGGTGGTCAGGATCACTGTGGCTTTTTAATGGGTTTTCTCCACAAATGTCCCTCGGAAGTCTCCCCCTATTGGGGAATTTTTCATTGTTATTTTTTATTACATCCTCTGTTTTTTTTTACACGCAGAAATGCCCATTTGTACCGTCCTGTATTGTCCTGTACTGTCCATAATGTCTACTTTATGTAAACCCTTGTGGTTAATAAAGAAAGCATTATTATTATTATTATTATTATTATTATTATTATTATTATTATTATTATTATTATTATTATTAACATACTCTCTATACACACCGTCGATTAATTGATTACCATATATTCATTCAAACAATAAAGTTGCAAATGACTACCAGAGAAATTTGACTGATTATATTCCGCTATGCAAGAAGAAAAGAGGAAAAACATTATGTTGTAAATGAAATACCATGATATGAGTCCTCTGGTTATTTACAATATGTTGGCTATTGACACAGTCAAGCTTAACATATTGAGTGTAGTGGGTGACAGTGAAAAATTATCAGCCCTATTGTCCAGACAATGAATACATGGTTGCACATACTAATGAACTATTTATATGAGCAATGTATCTGCTTGTTTTCGGTTAGTTCTAGTCTCCTTCTACTGCACATTCCCCGAGGCAGTCTAGAGATAAATTAGTTATTTTTCCACCAGGTTGACACGAATTAATTCCCCCAACCATGAACTCCAACTGGCTATTTGTTTACCAGAAGCAAAGGAATCCTAATTTATAAATGGTCAGTAGGAAATTTGTTATCCGTTTATCATGACATGACGATATTACATAAAGCAAATACAATTATTTCTATTATTCAACGTTGTTATAATAGCTATTGTTATAAGTAACTGAAGGGAAACAATACTACTACTACTGTTAGTATTACTACTACTACAAAAACTATTGGTATTATAACTACTACTACTACTGCTGTTATCATAAATAATATTGTTATTAATGGTAATGGTAATTATGTGTTCATTTTATTTGCTACCAGAGTACATTCATTTAATGCATGTTGCAAAATGTGACGAGTTGCGTTTGTAAATACATACGCACAGACACACACACACGCGCATACGCATATACACATACGTACACATACGTACATATATATATGTATGGGGGATAGAAGCGGAATGGTGAATGATGGGGTTCATAATTGTGAGGCCTGACGCATAGATCACGAGAAGATCAAACGGGATGTGCGTAAGCAATGCCTTGGTGTATCTCTCGAAATTATCGGTGTCTCTATTGATGTGGGGAAATATTTGCTTGAGCAAATCTGGTCTCAGAAGCCAGAATCTCAGCCAAGTTCAAAGAGAACCAGTGAACTGTGATTTCCACGATATTGTGAAGGTTCACAGGCTACCTAATTCAAGACCTGAGGCCAGGGAGATAAATAGTTGTCATCAATGTGCGAAGTAGTGCAAGACTCTAGCAGGCTTGAAAAGCCATATCCGAGCGTCACACATCTGAATCTGACAAGTGATTGCAATACTCTTAGCAGAGTTTGCAGCCGTCATATATATATATATATATATATATATATATGAAAGACGTAAAATAAGAAAATTTTAAAATTTTAAAAATTAAAAATTAACTTACTAAAATTTTCACTCCAACTAATTAGTTTCTGTAATGGGATAAAGACAGTTACGTAATGTAACTGTCGAGAATTCATTACGTCATCAGGGAGTCTATTCTCAGCTAAGTCTCCAGGCAATGCGCGGACACTAGGGACTCATATAAAAATAATATTAATTCTGTGGATGGAACAGCTAGCGAGGACTGAATTCCAAAGCACTGAAAAAGTTCGCTGTCTCTGGTCAAATGGCAGATTCTAAAGAATCAATCACGTGACACTGAGGCTAGTCGGATATATATATATATATATGCAAGTATGAAAAGTATTAATATGTGAATACAAATATAAATCAAATACAAATGTAATAAAAAAAGGTAACCACAACCCCCCACCCCCACTCCACCCCACCCACGCATCACTAGAAAGGTTTGGTCAAAACATCGATGCATGTGTAGGCCGGCTGAGAAGGAATTTAAAAAAGCGTTATCAGAAATTTGGCGCAGTATAAATAGTATATAGTAAGCGGCAACGTGCAAGGTAGCGTAGTATTGGCTTTCCGGGTCTATGTGGAAAGAAAACTACAAACAGATATACCAGTTACATACTTGCACATGGGTTTGTGTCACAATATATGGTCCAACACATCACAAAGGTTGCAGACAGAGGCATTATGAGCGACATTATACTCTGGCTCAAGATGAGGAATGGTATCATAGATTAGCGAAGACAACCTAGGCATCACAGAGCAGTGACCTATTGTGGAACCTGAAATACGACCAATATGATTGGAATTGCAGAACAGAAAGTGAAACTTGCGTGGTTGTTTCTGTGCGTCTCTCTAGCTATCCTCCGGGTCAACGTTTTCTCGCTTCTGTCCACTGGGATCACGAGGGGGTCTAAATCGTAAACATATTTCATGTTTGTTCTTCGTTTACATCCTTTGTTATATATAAAAAAATCAAACTTTATCAGACCGGCACACTGCAGCAGAACTAGCGGGAGCTGCCCTCGCTGGTGTGTTAGAGTGGCGAGCATAGCCTGAAAATCAAGCCTGCTCTTAATAAACACAGTTAGGACAATTTTAAGGGGATACATTCCCTAGTGGTCATGGTTACCGTTGCTTTTTATGGGCTTTTTCCATGAGTGACCCACGGAGATCTGCCACCCTATTGGAGAATTTGTTTTGTTTGAATTTCTAAATGTTTATTTTTTAGTTTTTGTTATAACATTTTTTACACACAAAAGCCCACACTGTATCGTCCTGTGTCGTTTTTATTGTTTACTTAATGTCAGCCCAATATGTCTAATAAAGAATCCATTATTTTTATGGGCTGTATCTGTAGAGCGTCGGACACTATATTTTGAAGCATATAGTTATGGCCCTTTACGTTCTGAGTTCAAATCCCGCCGAGGTTAACTTTGCCTTTCATCCTTACGGGGTGGATAAAAAAAAAAGCACCAGTAACGTACTGGGGTCGATTCGACTTTCCCCTCCCCCCAAAGTACTGGCCTTGTGCCTATACTAGAAATCATTATTATTATTATATCCTGTCGGTGGATTGGCAGTATCGGTAGAGGGTCGGACGCCAGGCTTTGCAGAAAAGAGATACGGCGCTTTATGGTCTGAGTTCAAATCCCGCTGAGGTTAACTTTGCCTTTCATCCTTACGGGGGTCGATAAAATAAAGTACCATTAATACACTGGGATAATTGTTGAACTTGTGCCAAAAGTAGAAACAATTATTATTATATCCTGTCTACTTCCTGTAGAGCCGTGTACAAACTATGATTTGAGACGCAATACGGAAGTGGTCAAAGATAAGCGCCACAATACAGATGACTATAATAATTGTTTATACTTTTGGCACAAGGCCAGCAGTTACCCAGTGCATTACTGGTACTTTATTTTATCGACCCCGTAAGGATGAAAGGCAAAGTCAACCTCGGCGGGATTTGAACTCAGATCGTAAAGGGACGTAACTATGCTGGAAAGCATGGCATCCGACTCTCTACCGATACTGCCAATCCACCTACAGATGAGTATAATAATACTTGATAACACTAACTAATGGTAAAAATATCGCTTGAGCAGAGAAACAGTCGTCTTTGTCGACCTTTATGTATAATTATCCACTTGGATTGGCAGTATCAGTAGAGGGTCGGACACCATGCTTTGACGCATGGAGTTATGGCCCTTGCCATTCTGAGTTCAAATCCCGCCGAGGTTAACTTTGCCTTTCATCCTTACGGGGTCGATAAAATAAAATTCCAGAAATGTACTGGTGAATTTCTGGCCTTGTGCCAAAAGTAGAAACAATTATTATAATTATCTGCATCGTGGTGACTAAACTTCAAATATATACATATATATATATGTGTGTGTGTGTGTATGTGTATATATCTATATATAGATACACACACACACACACACACATATATATATATATATATATATATATATATATATATATATATATATATATATATATATATATATATATATATATATATATATATATATATATATATATTCATTTAAGAATCTGAATCTAGATACTTGGCATCATTTTGTTGGAAATTACTTGTTTGCTATTAATTGAAACCAGGCAAGAATTATTGTTCGTCTAAATAAAAACAAATACCAAATTATATACTTAAGCGGGGATTAATTTTATTGATTAATGCTTCAACTTTTTACTTCTCTATAATTTAATGTATTTAAATTACGATGAAGAATGCCTCCAGAACACTATATGTGTGGATGTTTGTGAGTGTGCACATACGTATGTTAATATGGTTTATATCCGTTTGTGTGTGTGCGTTCGTTTTTATCGTGCCTATTCTGGTGTGTATATATATATATATATATATATATATATATATATATATATATATATATTTCTGTATGTATATGTATGTATGTATGTATGTATGTGTGTATGTATGTATGTGTGCGTGTGTGTATGTATATATGAATGTATATCTATGTGTGTGGTTATTGTGATGTTTGTGCGCTCATATAAGCCACTCAGCGGAAATCACAGAGACACAGTCAGCTCAATATGTATAATAAATTTGATATTCCTCCCAGTATTTGGTACTTCCAACTCTAAAAATGTGTTACTATTCATAATTCTAATATTTTTATTTCTTCATCATCAGATGTTTACTTACTACGAAATAGTGAAGTATCAAAAGCAAGTATCATGCTATGTATGTTTTTTAAATAATCTAATATTAGAGTTGATTTACATATAGTACATTATTAACGTGATAGTATTATACAAAATAACGAACTTGCATATTAATAATATCTTCTAATTTAAGAACAATGTTAACAATTTGGAGGAAAGGGAAAGTTGATTATATCCACACCAATACTTAACTGGTACTTTATTATTTCAATCCCGAATAGATAAAAGGTGAAGTTGACCTCGGCACTGTTTAACCCTAGGATGTTGAAAGGCATAATGCATAATAATAATTGTTTCTACTTTTGTCACAATGCCAGCAATTATCCCAGTGCATTACTGGGACTTTATGTTATCGACCCTGTAAGGTTGAAATTGAAAGTTAACCCCGGCGGGATTTCATAATAATAATGAGTTCAAAAATGATATTTGTTTGAAATCATTACATCGATACTATGTAGTTGACTATTACTATTTTCTAACACTAAAATAATTGTTTCTACTTTTGGCACAAGGCCAGCAATTATTCCAGTGCATTACTGGTACTTTATTTTATCGACCCCGTAAGGATGAAAGGCAAAGTTGACCTCGGCAGGATTTGAACTCAGAATGGCAGGGCCGTAACTCTATGCGTCAAAGCATGTCGTCCGACCCTCTACCGATACTGCCAATCCATGAAATAATGACACGTAAAGTTCAAATAGTGCAAATTTTATAACATATTATAAACCTGAAATATAAGACAGGTCTCCCTAGAATCCCCATTGCCCTATTAAGATATCTGAAGTTTATACTAGATAAAGTAGTCCTATATGAACTCCATCGGGAATAGATCCGCTGGCCATGACTGGAATACATTTCATTATGAATTTGCTTTATCAATAATTATTCGTCTGTGAAATACAATTACTAATATTATGAATTCAGACCTAAGCCCATGGCTACATATAGGGATGGATTTTAAGGGGAAGTGATTAAAACTATTATATTACTTTACTGAAATGTCACACAAAGGAATAAATTATAAATTCGATCTCACCAAAATTGAAATGCAGAAGAAAGTATAACAACACTACATGCCGCATTTTTCCGGTCAGTATACCGATTATTAAAGGTTAATAGAATGACTATACAGAGTAAAAGCGTCAGAAGATTGTTGGTGCAAGTTAGATTAATCTGCTACGACCAATCGAGCCCATCATGAAACTCTGAGTACTATGATAAACATATGGTTAGATGTCATGTAAATTAAGTAATATAACCTACCTTTATGTTTAAATATTGAGGGTTCATTCTTTCTTAATTACAAGCAGCAGCCAAACAACTATATATACTAACTAGAAAGTGAGAGAGTATATACATATTTATTCTCTCACTTTTTAGTTAATAGTCATACTTCTTTTTCCCTCTTAATCTTTCTTCTGCACAGCTCCCTTACGTCTCTTATCATATTATTATATTCTTTTCTTTCTGAAATAAATGTGATATCCGAAATATAAAGCCATATTTCATGCATTAAACCAATTCCTGTCAATGTACTAAGTTCTTTCTGTGTCTTGTTACTGCTTTTCTTCTTCATTGCAATGTACATATACATATATATACCAATATATATATATATATATATATATATATATATATATATATATATATATATATATATATATATACACACACATATATATATATACACACATATATATATATACACACATATATATATATATACATATATATATATATATATATATACATATACATATATACATATATATGAATATGTGCGTGCGTATGAGACTGGGTGTGTGTATGTGTGTATATAAAATAAAAAAGAGATATACAGTGGACAAGTGGAATGACAACTGATAGGGTTAGAGAGTGAAAGAGTAAGATTGGCGTGGTTTAATATAATATCAAAATACACAACATCCAACCATCCAACCAGCTGAAAACTGATTTTACAACCATCATGATCTTTCTGAACTAACAGTGTGCAGTGGATTGGAAAAGAGAAATCGTTATTGGAATTTCCCGGAACTAATCTATTGAAAGAAGTCGATGTTAGTTTTCGGTGATTACAAATGACGTGTAACGAATCATTTTGAAAATGAGCGAGTTGCTGTGATGTTGAGAAGATAAAGTCAACATGGCTACCACTAATTGAGATGCACCAGTTATAAACATGTTTCCAAAGTCAAAAGCCGACAAGATTTATCGCCAAGGACAGGTTAAATCAGCTCATTAACAAATGGACGTGAGAGTTTGTGTGTACGTGTGGTGTGTTTATGAGTGGATGAAGATGATGATAATGATGATGGCTATGATGATGATGATGCCGATATCGATGATGGTATGCTTGGAGTAACGTATACTAGCAACATCCCTAAAAATAAATTACAATATCTAATAATGTCTATCACATCCATACCCAGCAACCACTAAATGGCTTTAAAACTCACACATCAAGACCAAGCAAATGGATTATACGATCAGCTTGTGTTGAAGTCGATGGACATTTCCTGACATGCGCAATAAACATTATCTTAATGGAAATGAGCCGAAACAACTCTGTTTTCATTATGTGTTCTGTTCCATGTTATACGCTAAATGTTTCCTGGAAAGCTTCCTGTATTGATATTCACAGCCGATATACGACAAATATTTTCAAGTCAAACTCGTAATATTTTTCACATAGAATACAGGCTAAAAGATTAAATGATAGAAATTCTATATCTAACATTTAAGAATCATTAGCTTGCATTAAATGCCCGGAATGAATATATTGTCGCTGTGGATTAGCAGAAAATGTAAAGCGTTGGCCATGAAGCCCTGCCGTAATTAGTTGCGATTCTTTTCGTTCGCCGTTCAAATCCTGCTGAGATCAAATTAGACTTTCACCATTCCAAAGACGATAAAATAAAATACCAGTCAATTTTCGTGAGATTTGCCAGTGATTTTAATACAATATATAATATACGGCGCCGTGGGTGAGAATTTACACCCCACTCCCTCTCTCTCTTTCTCTTTCTCTCTCTCTCTCTCTCTCTCTATATATATATATATATATATATATATATAGTTAAATTGTTATATTTGGGGAGGGTCAATTTGACAATATGTCCAATAGAAAGGAACACACGTACCTTATAATTTTCACTTTATCTTTATTGTTCGTGATTTATTTGTTTATCAAATTTCTTACGCCACACATCGTATGACCTTCTCAATGATTATCGTTTTGTGTCTCCTTTTTTTCCTGGTCTTAAACTTCTATCCCATCTTGCCTTCGTGTCTGTGAATTTCGGACATCTAAAGGTATGCGGTATGTTTCATCAATAAAATCGTCAGCTATGATTAGAAGGCCATCAGCGCCGTCTAACAGAATTCAGCAGAAGCAAGGGGTATAATTATCTATGCATTTCGAACTTAAATAATTCCTGCCAGGACAATGCTCCCCTCTGCCACTATCAGTAAGAGATTTATTACGGGCTCTTATGAGCCCGCCTTATCTGATATTTATTTAGAGGGAGATAAGGTCGAGATCATACAACTAATGTTAGGGACCAGCTTTTTAAATACTACAGTGGTGTTGCACGATCCTCTGTTGATATATCTTAACTGTTCATTAGGCTTATGGTAGGGTCTGTAGGTACCTGTTGCTAAATCAAAATTGACATTTAAGAAATTCGCGTTTGTTAAACTAATATCTCCGTCTATGTGGGGGTCTAATTCCTTAAATGCCTGTTTTAGGTCTTTACGGAAATATCTAGGGAATAGCCGTTGTTATTATGGGAGATCATCAGGCGATCGTCACGATATAAGCCAACGGTGTGCTTTGGGAATTTCTACTTGGGAGTATGGAAGATAAACATACCAACCAAATCACAGATATCGACGCTATCTTTCGACCCCATCAAGACACCATAAGGGACCTCTAAGGTTTGTTTTCTTAACGAAGGTGAAGTCGTCAGACATAGTTACATCTAATTCCAGGTCATTAATCGTGACGAATCTACGAGCAAAGTGTACAGCTCTATCTAAAAGTGCATGGGAAATACTGAGGTAGAAGTCCGTGATTTCAAATTGAGTGAACTTAGCTTTATGTTTATCAGGGATATTCTTAAAACAAGATATTACTGAAGACGTATTAGTCCGCTGTAATATGTTGGTCTTACTGTTATTAAGTTTATATCACAAGTTCTTCTTAATGGCTAATCCTATCTCAGTTCTAGTGGGTTTTCTTAATCTACAACTAGGCCTATTAATAAAGTTGTTTTTTTATCATCTTTTCAAGTGATAACATCACGAAGTTTGGCAGAGATATCTGTTCGTTTTTCTATTTTCAAGTGCTTAGTGATTTCTTTAGCTACATTATTACAACTGTTATATGTGGTAAGCTTAGCTTTTGGTATTTATTTGTGGTATTATTAAGTAATATTTGATTATGTTTATGTGTATCTACTTCGTGTAAGATTTTTTGTTATCAGAAAAGACAAAACTATTTTCAGTATATATATATATATATATATATATATATATATATATATATATATATATATATATATATATATATATATATATATATATATTATACGTGCGTGTCATTACTTATAACACAAGAAGTGCCAATACCTCTGAAATTTGAACTTCCACCCAGGCTGTAAATGTCAATTTATGAATTCATGTTCATAGAAACAAATCGATAGTGAGGATAGCATACCACAGGCAATGAAACCACTGTCCGTTATGTTGAGGAAGTGTGTTGACTAGAGTTAACCAATAACATTTGTGTGCAATTTGTTAGGCAGTAAACCTACAAAGCCCTTGTTTATATATATATTTATATGTGAGCGGTGGGCGTGTGTGCTCGTGTGTGGGTGCGTGTGCATGCTCATATGTATACGTGCACTTAATGTGTATGTGTGCGGTGAGAGCGTGTGCACATGCGAGTGTGGGTGCGTTCGCGCGTGCGTTCGTTTGCGTGGTGTGACTACATAGTGTGTTTGTGTAGGTGCATCTTTATATATATATATATATATATATATATATATATATATATATATATGTGTGTGTGTGTGTGTGTGTGTGTGTGTGTGTGTGTGTGTGTGTGTGTGTGTGTGTGTGTGTGTGTGTGTACGAAAATATGCAAATAAATAACACACGAAAACGATGGAGGGCGGTGTTCGTTTCTTTTTGTTTTTTTTGTTTTTTTGTTTTTGGTGAACATAAAGCGAGAATCTTTTATGTCCTGCCCTTTTATAATCCGTAGCATAACTTTTGAACAAAGGGAGATCGATAAAACAAATATCTGAAATTGATTACTAGAGCTTATACGATCGACTAAAATCATTAAAGCAGTGTTCTACCCTAGCATGAATCCATTGATTAAAATCAGAAAAATATTAACTTTAAATTTATTGACTAGCATAATATGTATTACCTTACAAAATAGTTATATAATTTTACTTCTATCGTTTGACCTGCTGGAAATAGTTGCTAAATGTCATTCAAATTCCACACTACCATTTTAAAGTTCACATTGGATAATGCAATAGTATTATTTCAAGAGACAGAATGGTCTCCATTGTATTACCTGTAGTCATAGGATGTGCCTAAGCAATAATATCCTATATAGACTGAGACATTTAAATATCCGTAGCAGATGCCCCATCTACTAGAGATAGCTGCAAGATATTCCTACACATTTAAAACTTGGAAAGATTCATTGGATTATTTATTTTCGGATACACAATGTCTGAAAAGTTAAGAAAAACTGCTCCGGGAAAATAATTTAAATAATAAAGTCTTATACATAAGAGCTCGCTGACAATGGGTTGGATAACAACAAGAACTCGCATTTTCTTCTCAAGTGATATTCTTTCGTCAGTGCAAGTTCTGTTCGTTTTTCACGCAAGTACGATAAAGACGCTACTCCAAATGAAACGTTTCTGTCTAATCACCGATAATTGCCTATCACTGGTAGAGGCCTAGTACTCATAGTTCTGTTTTAAAAGCTCTATTTCCCGCAAAGTAAGGGCCGGTAATAGGAAATAAAATTTCAACTCTGATCACAAAATTTGGAATAGATACTATATGGCATTTTTGTTTGACGCTCTATCAATCCCACAGGTCAATCTCCCATGACTAATGATTCATTTATCGATCTCGAAAGGCAAAATTTGACCTCTGTGAGATTTGAAATCTGAGCGCAAAGAGCCGGATCAAATAACGACAGGCATTCAATCAGACCTTCCAAAGTCTCTGCAAATTCACCGCATTAACAACAAGAACAACGATCAACATTAACAGCATATATTACTTTACACAGTGTGGTATTACTAAATCAGTCTAATTATATATATTACGTGGCCATGTATTTAAAGAGAAAACAAACATGGGATCGTGATAAAACCAATAATATTCTGCGTCTGTAAGGTTTAGACATTGCAAATATAAAATAACAAGCCAAGCAAAAAAAAAAAAAAGCTAAAAAAAGGAGAGATAAAGTAAAATAAATCATCAATTTACTTTCATATGAGAATCCTAGAGTAGGAAAGAAACGATGAAATTGAGGACAGTTCCTGTGTAGTGGCTTACTGATATATAACAAACAAAAAGGGAGAAAGATTCCTCTCCCAGAGGAGATGTCATCAGTGTTGGATTACGACCAAAACTGCTGTCCTTTTAACCGCAAAACCTCGTTTTATATGCCTTCTGACCTAAGGTCAGATTTTTTCCACTTCCCATACCGAAGGATATATTTGCAATCAGTGCAATATAATCCCACCCATAGGGTTTCTTTCTAGGCATCCTGACATTACAGATTACTTTTTCATCTTTTCAATTGCTTTAATATATTATTACACATACAACCATATATTTACATACCGAGACACCCATGCGCATACTCACAGACATAAATAGACACACATACACTCATACACACACACTCCCACGCGTATATACATACACACACACCTATATATATATATATATATATATATATATATACATATATATATATATACATATATACATATATACATATATATATACATATATACATATATACATATATACAGATATATAATTTTCCTCAAATTCTGTCAACCATGTACTCAATTATTTATTGAAGTTATATCCTTATATCCTCATTTTATTCCTCCCCCTCCCTATCTTCTTCTTCTTCTTCTTCTTCTTCTTCTTCTTCTTCTTCTTCTTCTTCTTCTTCTTCTTCTTCTTCTCCTCCTCCTCTTCCTCTCCTTATTTTGCTTCTACTCCTTTATCTGCATCTTCTCCTTGCCGTCACCTCCTCTGTTATCGTTGTCGTCATCGGATACAGTCAAACATGTCGTCCTAGTCTTATACCATGTCACTTGTGAGCGGCTTATCTTGTGTAGCCAGTGGTAGTAAGATATTTCAACGATATATGTCTAAGCACAATAATCTTCTATAAAACAGCTGTTTATGTTGGGTTTCTCCAATATCATTTTCAGTGAATGTATCATTCTCATGGTCATTATACTTCTGTTTTTAACTACATTGTCATTCACCTTATCCACCCACCCCCTCCCTTACCTATGTTCTATGCCATGAAATGTTTAACTCTTCCATTAATCTTTTAATTTCCTATTTCTAAGTATTTCCTTCTGTATTCTATTTTTTTTTCTTCCTTACCGTATGTTTTATATTAATGTTCCACCTTAATTATTCTTATAATATTATTTTGTTCCATCTTCTTCTTCTTCTTCTTCTTCTTCTTCTTCTTCTTCTTCTTCTTCTTCTTCTTCTTCTTCTTCTTCTTCTTCTCAATGTTATTATTATTATGAATTGCCAGTATCGGTAGAGGGTCAGAAGCCATGCTTTGACGCATAGAGTTACGGCCCTTGCCATTCTGAGTTCAAATCCCGCCGAGGTTAACTTTTCCTTTCATCCTTACGGGGTCGATAAAATAAAGTACCAGTAATGTACTGGGTAATTGTTGGCCTTGTGCCAAAAAGTAGAAACAATTATTATTATTATTATTATTATTATTATTATTATTATTATTATTATTATTATTATTACTATAAATCTTCTTCTTTTTCTTCTTCTTCATCATCAACTTCATCACCAACATCAACGTCATCGTCTTTTTTTATATTCTCCAGCTTATTATCACTATTGTTATTGTTTATCATATCGATTACTTCCATTACTGATTTTCCCTTCCTTTTACTCAATGTAAACATTACTTTATGTTGTTTTCGTCCTAGTATTTTCACCGTCGTCTCGTGTCTGTGGAGCCAATAAATGGAAGGAGCAGGCTTATTATTATTATGTGTGTCTCTGAACGATACGCCACGCCTGTTTACGCTTTATCAGTTTTGTTTGTGTACATCCATTTATATTGTTTTTGTTATTTTGTTTTAAACTTTTGTTATAAAGGGGAAATAAGGCTTTAGTATTTTCCCTGAAGAATGGATACCCCATAATATTTGGTTCACAAATATGTGAACTTTAAATTTGAAATTGTACTATAAAATGTTTTTGTAAAAAAAAAGATGTAGGGTTAAACCCTTCCTACTCCAGCCAAAGCGGGAAAATTATCGAAAAAAGCGACGCTCTGAAGAGAAACAATAGCAATGTTGGCAACCCCACCATCAACACCATCACCACCAAAGACATTAACAACAACGCCACCGTCACCAGTAAAGTGATGACGGTCATCGGCAATGAGAACAAGAACTGCGGTAACACCAGGCGGAGCAACGGCAACGGCAACAACAACGGCACCAACAGCAACAGCAACTACAAAGACAACTACAACAACAATAACAAAATTACATTCGCAGCTACAGCTGCGAAAGCAACTGAACTATTTTTTCTGGACATCCTAAATAAAGACGAACTCTTGGCACAAGCCGCCAAATTGATCAAAATACAAAATACAAAAGCGGAAATAGCCATCCCGCTTGAGGAATGGCAGAGTCGGTAGAGCATCGGACAATATGCTTTGTGGTATAGAGTTGTGGCCCTTTACGTTCTGAGTTAAAATCCCACCCTGGTTAGTTTTGCCTTTCATCCTTTATGGTATCGATAAAATAAAGCACCAGTAACGTACTGGGGGTCAATTTAATCGACTTTCCCCTCCCCCAAAGATTGTTGGCCTTGTGCCTATATCAGAAACCATTATTAACCACAACGTCAGGGCAGTGGGTTGGCAGTATCGGTAGAGCGAAGGACATTATGCTTTGCAGCATAGTTTGCGCCCCTTTATGATCTGAGTTCAAATCCCACCGAGGTTAGCATTGCCTTTCATCCTTAAGATGTCGATAAAATAAAGTACCAGTAATGCCCTGGGGTCGATTTAATCAACTTTCACCTCCCCAAAGATTGCTGGCCTTGTGCCTATAGTAGAAATCATTATTAACCACAACGTCTTTTTCTCCTCCTATGTTCTTCTTTAATCAAAATACACATGAGAGTGATAATATTCACCATGAACAAATAATTACGATCAAATCTCATTAAAAAATATAATCAAAACGATGTATATCTGATGCCAGATCATCATCAAAACCAGCGGAGAATCTACCATTAGTTTCATATCTTATTGAACTTCGAATAATTTAACATAGTAATTCATTAAATTGTCTAGGGAGTTGAAACAAGATACTAACAATTATGCTAACAACTATAATGTAGCAGTGTGAAAGAATAGTATATAACTAATGTAATGGTACGCGATGGGGCCCACCCACAGCCCCGGCGGACAGAATGGAGAAGGCGTTTCCCCGGAGGACGGCAAGGGAGACGCGCTGGAAAAGCCACTCCAGCTCGTAGGGCTCACATGCACAAGCTTAAAATAAAGACAATCTATGTAAGACTATTATAAACTATATCTAAATATCAAAATGAAAAACAACTGACAACCAGATTTGGCGAATTAATTTCAAATGATGTAGTATATTAGAATGTAATTTTGCCAGTAAATTAAACATATATACGGCTTTTTTGTAAATCTATCTTAATTTACTAAGATGATAACTTAATATGATATCCAATAGGGTCATACTTTTATAAATTAATATGTTATAGTTGTAAGTAGTGAAAAATAAAAACAAAACAGCATCGTGTAGTTATGAAGAGAAGTGTAATCCGCTGTTTGTAGACAAATCCTATGGCAGCAAACAAATAAACGCAAACATAAATATATAGCGATGGAAGCCTGAAACCCAAAAGAAATTGATAATATATGCAAGTAAAATACTGATCAAGATGAAATAAATGTAAAATTACTGAATATGATTGGATAAGACTGACTAAACCTAAAAAACACAGCAACGCTCAAAAAATATAAATGAGACTGAATCAGATCGGGTATTGCGAGGAAATACAAGGACAAAACTTATACAAAACTGTTGACAGGGCTGATGGTGACAAATAAATAAATTCAATTTTCCTGTTTTACTTGTTTTATTTAGTTGGCACTATTAAACATTCTGGAACTTCCCTATCACACTTTCTTACTTATACAGAGACAGAGTATTATGTATAACAAATGATATGTGAAAAATGTTTCGTGTTCGAGTTTCTGAAGCGAAACGTATAAATGTATATGGGTGAGGACCTATAGAACAGTTTTATAAGAATATAGTCCAGATGCCATTCAAATGCACTCTGGCAAGAAATAGTACGTATTACTTTAACTGCGTGTAAACACTATGAAAGGTTGGAAAAGCAACAAAGAAAAGGGGAACACGACTAAAAAGACTTTGCCGGTGACTCGAAACAACAAAGGAAACAGGGGAAGTGTGCAAGCATGATAGTTTACTGAATGTAAATGCATCTAAAAGGACAGGTATCGATTAAATGATTAAAGTATGGACGAAAGAATAACACACGGAAAAGTGGGATAAATCAATAGAATATGTATCTGAGATAGAAAGATACCAAAGGAACACATCTATACTAATGCGTGTGTGTATATATATATATATATATATATAATTTATGATGTAGCACCGTCTTCATCGGAAGAATGAAAATATTTATGAAAGCTATATATATATATATATATGGCTTTCTTAAAGTTATATATATATATAGCTTTCTTAAATATTTTCAATCTTCCGATGAAGACGATGCTGCATAATAAATGCGATGTCTTAGCATAAAGATTGTACCATTCATTGCGGAAACCAATAAAATGAGAGAGTGAATGACATCTTTTGCTAAAACCCTACTGATGGATTCAAACCACTGGATTTTATATCTCATCTAATATTTCATGTTGAATCTCGAGGATTCCTGAACGATTAAATCTATTAAACTTATTAGGATATTGATACTCATGAGCCCTGGAGCACATGATGATTAACCACAAGTTAACAGTTATTCTAAAGTGGTAAAATGAATCATTATGAAAAGTAGATGAGGAATAGGTATTACTTATCTAATTACAAATAAAACACACACACACACACACACACACACACACACACACACACACACACACACACACACACACACACACACACACACACACACACACACACACACACACACACACACACACACACACACACATACACACACACACATTAATATATATTTATATATCAAATTACAAAATATGATGAAATAATAAACAAAAATATACCTATTTTTTCTTCAAAGTCGTGACTGCAGTTTCGCCGATCCGTGTGCAACGTTTTCTGCACTGTAAAAATGCATCATCGATGTGAGGTTGATACGTCTTATTAAGAGACCCCTCAGAAAAAAGGGATGTTTCTTGGCGCGTTCGTAGCAAGTGAGAAAATCTCTAGAGTCGGAAGGAGGGATTAACACGTGATACAGTGGTAAATAAAAGGATTGCTTCTTTCGTAGCAAATGAGAATATCTGGAGAGGCGAAAGGAGAAATTAACATGTGTATAGTATTGAAAAGATTGGACAATATCAGTATCAAACCCTCGGAATTTTGATGAGGAAATCCCGTCTATATCTAGCCGGTAGTATCTAGCCTCCTCCACTAGTTCTTGCTCCTTACCTGTAAGTGTTGTGATGTTCCAGGTTCTAATTGTTAATGTTTGTTACTTTCCGGACTCTCTTTGGGGTCTCGGGATACGCACTCTTTGTGCGTCAATCCCACACCTCCCATGACAGGCAAAACCAACCGGCAAAAGACCCAGGAGTAAGCCCTGAGGAAGATTGTTGGATAATATCCATGAAATCGGCTGGTCGCGCATGTGGATCCAACTGGTTCAGTTGCAAAAGGTTGCTTCTGACAGAACCCGCTAGAAGGTGTGTTTGACTATGTCCTCACGACCATCACAAGAAGAAGAAGAAGAAGAAGAAGAAGAAGAAGAAGAAGAAGAAGAAGAAGAAGAAGAAGAAGAAGAAGAAGAAGAAGAAGAAGAAGAAGAAGAAGAAGAAGAAGAAGAAGAAGAAGAAGAAGAATATATATACAATTAAGATGGGAAGAGAAAGTGCGCAAGAGCATTCAAAAACCTCTGAATTAGTAGTCATAATGGATAAAGACAAGTATGTATGTCAGTGCCTCTAAATTGACAAGAGGAGGGGACAGGAATGTCAGAATGCTGGCAATATCAAACGGGTAGTTCAGTGGAGTCGATGACATTGTAGTAGTGATAGGAATGACGGGGAGAACAAAAAAGCACCTTTGTGAGCTAGTGGTTTCATTGTGCTTGTAATTGAAACTTTAGAATATACAAATATGTATCAGAAACAAATGTAAGTGTCTGTACGTATGTGTATCTCTTTTTGTGGAAGACAAATATCCATACTTATATCTAGAAATCTATCTTTCTTTCACTTAATCTCATTTTCTCGCTTTCTCTGCGCGTTTATGTATGTTGATATATATATATATATATATATATATATAAAGAAGCGATAGCGAAGAGAGAGAAAGAACTCTCTCTTACCTATCGCTTCTTTCCCTCGCGGATAGATAAAGTGCTATGGGCGCGCTATGAATAAATGTATTGTCTATAATGTGCTGCGAGATGAGGGGGAAAATATCTATCTCTTATTTGTGTCCTCTTACTTTCTAACACTGTATATATATATATATATATATATATATATATATATATATATATATAAATATATATATATATATATATATATATATATATATATATATATATATATATATATATATATATATATATATATATATATATATATATATATATATATATATATTTTGATATCTATATATTTTAGTATATATTTTAATATCTGATTGATTCTATAGACATGATTTATGATATAATGCTCTGATTTTTTTATTTTAATTTATTAATTCTTCATTGAGCTTAAAAGTGAACAGTTGCAACACATATATGTATCCTTGATTTAATTTAATTTAATTTTATGTATGTGATAACCTCTATATTTAATAATCTCCCTATCGGTTGAGATTAAATTTGGCGATATATGGCTGCGCTTTCTAGCAGCATGCCTACCCGCCGTAAGCAACCAATCACACGCTTTCTCTCTGGCTGGTACACAGCTACATAGCGATCTTAGCCATTTTTGAATCTAAATTTGGCGCGGTCGGTCTGAGAAATTAAATGTCTATTTCTGAGTTTGTCTCCTGATGATTCCTGACTCAAGGCAAGTCCATATTATTTGGATGTCCTAAACAAGGAAGAAACCATGGCAGAGATATAATTACGGTATGTGCGCATTTCTTCTAAGTTTAATTTTACTACTAATTACGTGCGGTTGACGATATATTTGATCGGATTCTGCATGCTGCCGAAGTGTTTGATAAATAATGGAACTGAGTTACCGCGAACTAGCTGCGATCAATTATTTGTCGGAGATTTCCCCGTTAGAAAATTTACTCTTAAAGCTTGCTAGATTTGATTATGTATATGGTTAATTATGCTGATTAGAAGAAGAAATAGTATATATTTTAATATCTGATTGATTCTATAGACATGATTTATGATATATATATATATATATATATATATATATATATATATATATATTGTTATACTTTGGGAGGGTCATGAAACGAAATATATATATATATATATATATATATATATATATATATATATATATATAGTTAAAAGAATAGAGGTGTAACACACAAGTTATTATATATTGGTAAACGGAATAGAAAATGCTGACAAATTGTTCACAGTGAAAGATAGTTTAATTAGGAATAAATGAGAATTAGTAATTGTATTGGTTAGTATTCAGTTTTGGTTTTAAGTTTTACCGGTTGCGCATTTCTAAATGCTTTTCAAAGATAATTTTGAGATAGAGCGTCCGTGATGTTTGCTCTGATCTGAGCCAACATCACGGACGCTCTATCTCAAATTTATTTTTGAAAAGCATTTAGAAATGCGCAACCGGTAAAACTTGAAATCAAAACTTAATACTAACCAATACAATTACTAATTCTCATTTATGCCTAATTGAACTATTTTTCACTGTGAACAATTTGTCAGCATTTTCTATTGCGTTTACCAATATATATATATATATATATATAAAGTAAAAGATGACGAAGTTTCACATGAATGTTTTTCATTGATTATCGACCAGTTAGGTACGTTCAACAGATGATTGGTTCAAGGTTTATTTGTGGGTTATAGCCCGACTACTACACCAACCTGCTCATCAGATTTATTACTCAATCTAAAAACAACACCCGCACACACACATACATACACACACACACACTCATATATATATATATATATATATATATATAATATATATATATATATGTAATATATGTATATATTATATAAATATATATATACATATATATATATATATATATATATATATATATATATATATATATATATATATATATATATATATAATGAGGTAAATATCTCACTGAGTACTAAGTACCCATAGAGATATATAGGGTGTCTATAATATAATTGTTATTCTATGGTACTAATTCGAGATACCAGAACTATAAAAATTGAGATGAGCAGAACAAACAAACATTAAACAATTCTTTAAATAAATTAAAAAATGATTTAAATATCTACCTGTTCGCAATGCTATCACCGGCGGTTTCCATTTACAAAAGATTAGAAATTCAGAGAATTTATAACGGAAAAGTAAATTTCATCAGATAGCTATTTCCATCCTATAGGACCTAAGTCCCACGGTCTGCAAATATAATTCCAACTACCAGCTCGTATGAGTTATGGCCGTTAAAGTGACCCACACGTGAACCGGCCGCTAGTGAAAGCGGGAATATTACAGACGTGTTGATGGCTTTGCTGCTAAAAAAATAGCAGTAAGCAACAACGAATTTTTCTCTACATAGATTGGAGAATGTATAAAAATGGAAATAGCTATCTGATGAAATTTACTTTTCCGTTAGAAATTCTCTGAATTTCTAATCTTTTGTAAATGGAAACCGCCGGTAATAGCATTGCGAACAGGTAGATATTTAAATCATTTTTTAATTTATTTTTGTTTGTTTATTCTGCTCATCTCAATTTATATATATATATATATATATATATATATATATATATATATATATATATATATATATATATAAATACAGACATGGAAGTTGGCTGAAAAGTTCATAGGCTAATATGAATGAGTGATGTTACCGCTGTGAAATCTTGCATGTATTGATTTCAACTCTTCGACTGATAAATAAACATCATTTGGTCATTCCAGGGGAATATGTTGTTCAACCGACTCTCGAGTATATATATATATATATATATATGTGTGTGGGGGGAGGGGGTATGTGTGTGTGTATATATGTATGCATATATATATATATATATATATATATATATATATATATATATATATATATATACATGTATACATATATATATATACATATATATACATATATGCATTTATACATATATATACATATATATATATATATATATATATATATATATATATATATATATATATATATATATATAATATATATATATATAATTGGTGTGAGATGCTTAAAGCGTTCGTAAGCGGTAGGCCGTTTGAACACTCGATGCTGTTACAGAGCAGAGTATGATGTCACATAAGAAATGGAGAATCAGTATTGCGACGAATAAAATTTATTAGACATATTACAATCGTTTCTCTGGTGACCAGCTCGAGGCATGATCGATGTAGTGATCGAACCTGACTCTGAAATCGCAAGGTCGTCAGATACGTCTCGATTCTACGAAGCAGAGTTTCCAAATGTCCAGACACACCCGCGGCTCTCACCCGGCAACTTAGATCCTGTTGTTGTTGTCATTCTATGAGTGGTTAAGTATTGTACACGTCATCAGTATTTTTGGCCACTCATAGCCGTCTTATATTTGGTGCTTTTCAATCGCCACCTGTCAATCAAAGTTGTTTCTTAAATCGGAATTACTACTGTAGGAGGTAAGGTGTTGTATTGAACCGCTTGCACCCTGTCGCCGCCCTCTCAGCCTGTAGTCGCCCTTACCCATGTCCATGTTTCGCGCATGTGTGATACATACGGGCACTTATACACCCACAGCGATCACGTACACACCCGCAACTGTATTATTTGCGAAAATCACAGTAGATATTGAATGTGCAACGAATACTTATAAATAATTTTTTTTTTTAATGGAAAACATTTAACAGAACGTTTAATAAAAACACACCCTCAAAATACCTTAAAAAACACACATTTCAAAAAGAAAAACCCTGTAGAAAGAACGTTTTCAAAAGAATGGTTGAAATAGCAAGTAACAGAAAAGTTACTTCAAAGGTTTTTGATAAATATTCACATATCTACACACACACAATGTACTCAGGAAAGCGTATATAGTTAAGACGCTGCACATATATAGAGATGAAAAATGGGAAGATCTACACATACACATGCATACACCTACACAGACATGTTTATACAAATACATCCACCCAGACATACATCTACCCGCGCATGGTCATGCTTACACATCTCAAAAAAAGCAGATACTTGATGAATACCTACACATCCACAAACACGCAACTGTGCACATGGCGCATAAAATATTATATGAGACAACATTCTTGAGGCTTGAACCCAACCCATTCATGTGGTGATATAAGCCTGAAAGTGCATGCACAATATGCATAAATGTAATAGGGACGTATTAGCCATGCCCTAATTACAGATAACATGGGTGGCACCTATATATAAATGCGTGAACATACATAAAATGAAATAAAATAAAATAAGATAAAATAAAGTACTGGAAAAACGTATCTGTTCACGCCACCCGGACATTATCGGGATGTGCATAAAGTTGCATAAAAATACTTGAGGACTGTGGTGCATAGGGTTATATATGATACAGAGGGACTGACGATCCAAGGGACTGGGTAAGAGCCTGCACATCAACCATGCACATGAGACAGGTTTCATGACTGGTGGACGTATTGTGAATGTGTAGAATATCCTTTTCATAATAGTATATATGAAATGTACATGGAATGGATGCATACATGGAACATATCGGGAATGTATAGAATGTGTTTCGTAACAGTATATATGAAATGTACATTGAATGGATGCATGAGTGGAATATACGAGCGGCTTGTATTGTAGGCGTGTAGATAGCAACGGCAGGCAAAGTTAGAATTAACTGCCACACTAACCCTAAGACCATCATCAAGTCGAACATCAAAGTCGCAAATTAAACATCACGGATCGAAAATTAAACGAGTCGAAAATTTAAAAATTAAAAATCAAAAGTTCAAATTCAAATTCAAAACCACACATAAGGTTGTAGACAAAATCAGACTTATATAGAGTTGGCATCCCCAAGTTGGTGGGATGATGTTATCCAAGGTATGTTACGAGGTAGGTATCGTTGGATCTGTCGTTGATATCAGCTTATTCCGCCTTGCATTCACAGGTACTCTGTGGTATATCGTGGTCCGCTGCATGCGCCCCACCTGGCATTGTCGTACCGGTAGTGCCTTAGATAGACCCATCTGGTATCATTAAAGCGGAGAGCGTGCATTTATGTTGGTGTCTGCAGCCAGGATGATTTCAGATATGAGGCTGGCTGCGTCTCCCTTTAGTTTTACTATCTCCATTGCCTCGGACAATGCACCTCAACTCGCCAGCCGAGTACGCATTCCAGCTGAGGTCAAACTCTGTGCCACTGTTTTTGAGCCCCCATGTTGGGTCCGCCAGTCTGGTGGAGTGTCCCTTGTTCTTGTCATTGAAAGAGCTCTTGTGGTTGTACATCCTCGATTTAAAAGTCGTGGATGTTGCCCAGATGTAGGTGTGCCTATCATTGTGCGTGGTAACCACACATCTCTAGACAACGCCCTTTGTCAGGCACATTCCCTGCAGAGGGCACTCCTCTCCTACTCGGCAGTTACATGTCCGTGCATCATTTTTGTTATTTCCTTTATGTGGGCCTGACGTCTTATTCGGGTTCTCCCCGGTCCTCATGTGGTGTTCCGGCAGAGTAGCAGACTCAGTGTTCACCACCTGCTGGTCTCTGTTGTCAGGTGCTGCGTCCTCTACGGCTACAGCTCCACCCCCAGGCACATCTCCAGAACCACTAGCCACTTCCCCATGCGCTCCACTCAGCCCCACCCCCGACGTGCCTGAAGCCTGTAGAGTTTGTCTGCGGGGTGTCCTCAATTTCATTGCGTTGGCTTTGGCTATGTAGTCTGCCATGTTGGGTGCTGTGGGTAATGAGAACTTCACGGTGTGGTAGTTGAATATTTTGTGGTACCTGTGGGATGCCGGGAAACACTCATCCAATGCCCTGAAGAAGAGTCCTGGCACATTAGTGCATACATGCTTAGAGTATGGTGCATTGAACCATGTTATGTTTCTAGACCTATTCTTATTTCGTCGTCTGCTACTAGTAATGTGTGCAGTGTCATGTTGTTATCTCTGGTTACGCCCTACTCCTATTTCATCCCCTATTCTATCCCTATGCTTAGAACTACCATTTAAGTCGGGAGAGAGGCATTCACTTACATTGCTGTTCTGGACACGTTTACTAGCCCTAGTTTTCATCCCCGTCCTGCTACCCGAGTATCCCGCCGTATAATTGTTGGTGTTCTTTATCCTGGTGTTATCTCTAACGTGTTCTATGTCCTGTGTTGCGTTAGCATATATATATATATATATATATATATATCATAGTCCAATGTTTGAACAGCAACCGATACCAGGATGAAGATATTGCTGTGAGACTTGTTGCAAAATAGCCTGCAGGCTAGCTAGTCAGATACCACTGACATTAAGATTGTCACATCAGGACAGGAGGAGGGAAAAAAATATAAACCAAGGTTAGAAACTTAGAAGTAATAACAAGCAAATGAACATTGAAATTCGGTACTAATGAACGCGGACAGATTTAAATCATTTTCTTTAAAAAATCTTTAGAGGTAATTTAAAAATAGAACCTAAACAAATTGCTTTCAAAAGTCAGGCTGAGATTGAAGTTTGTTCACGAATGATTGACCAATCAGCAAAATACTCTTCTACAGAAGTTTAATATATTTGAAGTAGCATTCTTTTATTTTATTTTTTTTTTTTTTCAAAGGCGATTTTCAGCTTAAAGCTTAGATGATTTTTGGAAATTAGTTGTGCAAAAACTAAAGCAAATAAATAAATAGCACTCAAACACATAGATATAATATACATACGTTTATATATATATATATATATATATATATATATATTTTTTTTTTTAAATTTATTTATTTATTTATATGTGTGTATATATATATATATATATATATATATATATATATGTGTGTGTGTGTGTGTATGTATGTATGTGTATGTATATATACGTTTATACATATATATATATATGATCAAAAGCAAAAAAACTGATTAGCGACATGAAAGAAGACCTTTGATGTTCTGTAATCCCAATGTACTTACATATACTTATTGTTGCCAACAAGCTTAATTCTCGCTTTCATATTTAACAGACTGACCTTTATGTTAGTTGACTACAAAATATGTCAAGAGAATGAATTCATTCTTCAGAAGTAATCTGTTGATATTCTGCATTCATTTTGTTTGTTTTTTGTACAATTTACTTTGTCCCTTTATTTCATATTTGCTGTTATTTTTCAATTTTTGGAATTGAAACCTTATCTAGAAATATATAATATTTTTCTGCAGTTAAAATATACTTTTTACATCTTAGCAGGCTCTGGGAAATTCGTAAACAAATAACAGTGCATTTGTACTTACAAAATCCTTTCTGTGGTAACCACATATCGGGGGTAACCACAGTAAGTAAGGTACTCAAGAGTATAAATATTTAATATAGAAATGGGATTCTACGGGACTTGAACTGTTTCATTCGGGAGAAATCATCAGGATGCCGGCTGTCCAAGTAATATGGTGGTATTTATATATTTTCTGGTGGTGGGAGAGGGTGGTGATTGAGATGGTTGGAGGTCATTGGTTAATGGGTTTCAAGAAAAGGGAATTCTTTAAAACTATATTTAGAGAAATAAAGGCAGAAAAAATCAAGCTCCCATTGAGAGGCACTCCTGATTTTTAAGGTTCATTTATTCCAAGCAAACAGTAACTATTCATTGGTAAGGTCTGCCAAAATGATCAGGTGTCTACAATCACACACATAACCTCTAAATATAGTTTTTAAAGAATTCCCTTTCCTTGAAATCTATCAACCAATGACCTTCCCTCATTCCAATAACCACCCTCTTCTACTACCAGAAAATGTATAAATACCACCATATTACTTGGACCGTCGGCTTTCTGATGATTTCTGCCGAATGAAACAGCTCTAGTCCTGTAGAAGCCATTTCTATATTAAATGCATATATATATATATATATATATATATATAATACAGTAGTCTCCCGCTATATCGCGATTCACTTTTCGCTGTCCCGCTACATCGCGAATTTTTCGTTAGAACATATCTATTTTCTAAACGCGGTACGTACGTCTGAATAAAAAGTGTTTAGAATTTAAACTTATTAAATAAGTTTCGATGTGATTGGAGTGTATAGCTTAAGAAATGGGCATTTTAAGCCTTTAACTACAAAAAATTGTTTTTATTTTTCATTCCATTACTGTTTTACTGATTGTCTTTTTTCTCTAATCTACTACAAAACCTTCATAGATTGACGGGAGATGTACAGTATATTACCCAAGCGGCTAACGTGACTGGTAATGGTCGTTGTTGGTAACTAGTGGTACGATCGATGGTGGTGGTTTATATACGATCGTTACAGGCTGTTTTTTGGTGTTTAAATACAGAAGTGTGTTTTAATGTTTTTATATGAACTTAAAGGCTTAAACTAGGAAAACAACGGTTGTCTTTAGGGTCTCCCTATATTGCGGATCATCATTTATCGAAGTTGGTTCTGGAGCTGGAATGTATCCCCCCACGAGAAACGGGGGATTATTGTATATATATATATATATATATATATATATCAAGATATATATATATATATATATATATATATATATATACCAAGAGACACCCGCATGTATATCAATACATAATTATATGAGGTATTTATACATAATTTAGTGTTTTGTACGTGATCATGATGAGAGATTCTCCGTCGGTTATTAGGATGCACCTTCAGTTCTTCAATTAATTAACAGACCAATTCGTGAAATGACGTGTAAAAAAGTACTCATGTGTACGCGTAACGTACTTCTTTGGAAAGCCAGACTTTGGTACAATCCACCAAACCTGCAACCACTCTGATTCCACCTATTACATTTAGATCAGAAGAGTGATGCGAACTGATACTGTGCTAATACATTTTACCCAAGAAGAAATACAGTTGGCTCCAACACTGTTACTCATAATTTGGAAGCTAACGTTTAACCAATCAGCTATCCTGTATAGAATGAGAGAAACAGAATATTAATCACATTTGTTAAATTGTTCACAGAGAGGCGTATAACCTGTAGTTATAACTATATTAAACTGGATTCACTAATATACGTCATGTTGCAAATAAATATTTATTATTTAATTACTTACAGGGCTGACAAATGCACATATTGCAAATTTGAATAGAAAGATGCATATGTAATATCTAATATATTTCTGTGTACAACGAGAACAACAATATATGTATATATATATGTATATATGTATATGTGTGTATGTGCACACACACACACACATATATATACATAAATATATATATTCATTTATTTATATGTGTGTGTGTCTCTCTCTCTCTCTATCTCTCTCCCCTCTATCTCTCTCTCCCATCTCTCTATCTCTCTCTCCCTTTGTATATATATATACATATATATATATATGTATATATATATATATATATTATATATATATATATATATATATATATATATATATATATATATATATATATATATATATATATATACAGAGATGTATACATATGCGTAGATGGATAAGCTTTGATTGCTCTCGAATAAAGCAATCGTTTATTTATTATATACATAATTAAATTCTTAATGAATAATTGCTTAGATCTATCTCAATATGAAAAACCTTTATTGAAGAAACAAGCGTAAACCCACTTCCATCTAACTCTCTTTGTATATATATATATATATATATATATATATATATATATATATATATGTGTGTGTGTGTGTCTGTGTGTGAGGCTGCCTTACGTAAGCATGTAAATATATATATCAATCTGATATATATATATATATATATATATATATATATATATATATATATATATATATATATATATATGTGTGTGTGTGTATATAAATCAATCTGTGTACAGGTTCATTTTCGGGATATGTGTACAGAACGCACTAGAAGAGTAAAAGGTGAGAATTAGTCAGAGTGTGAGAGTGAAAGAGCGAAGAGTAGGAGAGAAGAAGCGGGAGAGCGAGAGACGTTAAGTGCAATGGAAAGAGGGAATAGAAAATCTAGTTAACTTTTAATAGCAGTATGTTGTAAAACATCAGAAGCATATTTCAGTTGGAGCGAAGATTCCGTTAGGACCTCCCACTAGAAGAATCTCAGACATGTGTGTAAAATTGGGCAGCATGAGACATGTGAGATGGAATATGTTTGCCTTTGAAATAGAAGCACGCAGACGCCTTAACAGTCGCAAATGTCCCAGTACACCATATGGATGCATTTATGGAAATATATTTGTTGTGTCGGGGATGGTTATTTGAAGCCCGCAACAATGTTACAAATTATGTGAGCGACGAATATATCTATGTCGCCCTCCTTAAATATATATATAAAAATATATATATTAGAAAGTTAGGTTTTTTTACAAAATGAAAAATAACCGAGGTGTCCTACACGACTGAAAGTATAAAGAAAGAAAAATGAAATCGAAAATGCAACTGGAGTCTTATTTTTTTTTAAATATATATATTTATTTGGTTCTTTTACCGGTTTCGCAGTTTTTCTGCTTTTCAAAAGTAGAGTTGAGATGGAGGGTCTGTGGTTTATATATATATATATATAAAAATATATATATATATATACAGATGTAGATATAGATATATAGATATGTATATATAGATATGTGTGTATGGGTGTAGGTTGGTGAGTATGTTTGTAAATATGTATATTGTAATCTGACATTATGTTATAGAAATTCTTGATACAGTATATATATATATATATATATATATATATATATATATATATATATATATATATATATATATACATACATATATATATATATATGTGTGGGTGTGTGTGTGTGTGTGTGTGTGTGTGCGCGTGTGTGTCAGTGCATGCATGTGTCTATAGCATCTGCCAAAATATTTCCTCACACACATACACATAGGTTTATATATATATATATGTGTGTGTGTGTGTCTGTGTGTGTGTGTCTGTGTATAAATATATATATATATGTGTGTGTGTATGTTTGTGTGTTTGTGTGTGTGAATGCGTAACTCCTGCTGGAGTAGTTGGGCGCCATTGTGATAAACGGGACGTTTTGTTCTTATTAATCCTGGTAGAGCCCACCAGATTGTTGGTCTGATCACAGTCGATTACTTGAAGGGAGATTGGGAGAGTTGTTAATTAAGAAATAGAAGGGCTCACCCGCAATACTGGACAGGTAATTTATATATCAACCTCAAATAATGCTATGAAATGTAGACCTCAGTACTCACAGTGCAGAAACGAATCGCGCAAAGTATTCTAACCTTTGTGCTAATGAATCCCTCCCCCAATTCTATCTATCTATCTATCTATCAATCTATCTATCTATCTATCTATCTATAGAGCATGAAATTAATAAACCTTTGTTTGTACTGCCTCTCTGTTTTGTTCCCGTTCCATTTTTCACTATATATATACATATATATATATATAAATGAAAATATAGAAATTAATGTGAGCAAGAAGCCAACAGTATATATATATATATATATATATATATATATATATATATATATATATATATATATATATATATATATATATACATATATATATATATGATAGTGGGGTTAGGAACCCTCGGGGAAATGGAAAAAGATGAGTATTGACGTACATGGAAGTCGAACCCACATCTGCGGTTATCCATATATATATATATATTTGGGTGATGTGCTGGTATAATGGTAGCACAGTGATCTGGATAACCGCAGATGTGGGTTCGACTCCCATGTACGTCAATACTCATCTTTTTCCATTTCTCCGAGGGTTCTTAACCCCACTATCAGGCTAAATGATTTCTTTTATTTCTTTAGACAAATACGGCGATAGCTTATATTTCTAATTTTATATATATATATATATATATTTATATATATATATATATATAAATATATATATATATATATATATATATATATATATATATATATATATATATATATATATATATATATATATATATATATATATATATATATATATATATATAATTGAATATGCAAGAGAGATAAACAAAAATATAAACATACATGTGTTCGAATTGTAAAGGACCAGATTCACTAGAGTGAAAAAAATACTAACTATAACAATATGGTTTGCCAGACTTAATTTAAGATACTAAATCAAGAAAAAGAAGAACAAACCTATATTCGATAACTGCCTGAAACACCTAGACAATTATAGGAACTGTTTCGCAAATTATTAAGCGAAGGAATCACCAACTTTCTGCTCATCAGTAGGTGTAAAAATTAGCAATCCTTCCACTTCTAAGTATATCAGAAGACTGAATTGTGTGCGATATGAAATAACGTACGTGTCTTCAGAGCCAAGCTCGTTTCATAAACCTCTGCTGCTAAAAATAGCAGCCTGGTCTATACGACATTTAAATTAGCTCAACGAGACGGAGCCGACAATATCGGATATTGAGTTAGAAACTCAAAATAGTCTCTTACAATTAAATAGCTCCAAGAAAGAAGTTTTTCTGAGCCGTGTAACATAATTGAATATACAAATATAAACATACATGTGTTCGAATTGTCAGGTTCACTAGGGTGAAAAAAATACTAACTATAACAATATAGTTTGTCAGACTTAATTTAAAGTAATAAATCAAGAAAAAGAAGAATATATATATATATATATATATATATATATATATATATATATATATATACACATATATATTGATTTAGAAACTCAAAATAGTCTCTTACAATAAAATAGCTCTAGGAAAGAGATTTTTCCGAGCCGTATATTATAATTGAATATAAAAGAAAAACGAACACAGATATATACATATATGTGTTCAAATCGTAAGGGACCAGATTCGCTAAGGTGAAAAGAATACTAACTCTAGACAATAGGGCTTGCCAGACTCAATTTAAGAATAAATCAAGAAAATAAATACAAACCTGAATTGTGGTAACTACCAATCACCCAGACAACGTTGGTAATGTTGTTTCGCAAAATTAATTGTGAAGAGGAATACCAATTCTTGCTCATCTGTGGGTGAAGAATTAGTATCCTGGACACTTCTAAGTATATTAAAAAATTGAATAGTGTGCATATATATAATAACGCACATGGTATCTGAACTTGACGTGTCTCACAAACTCACAACACTATATATATATATATATATATATATATATATTGGAATAAATGCTCTGAAATAGCGATATATATTTATAATATAGACATAGAATATTCGAAAATATTCTGTATGTTTATAATAAACATTTTGAAGACCTAATCGCTATAGAATAGAATACGTCACGTATTACAATTAGATTCTCGATAAAAGCAAGGGAAGTAATCTACGCGTTTCATTCTTGTTAGAAATCTTCAGGACTACATATCCAGTGCTTTTATCGAGAATGACACAGCTAGAGACTTATAGAATACTTAGCTGTGTACAGGAACTGGTTTGAAAGAGCGGTTGCCGGTCCGGCAGAAATTAGAAATTGGAATAAATGCTCTGAAATAGCGATATATATGTGAATATAGACATAGAATATTCGAAAATATTCTGTATGTTTATAATAAACATTTTGAAGACCTAATCGCTATAGAATAGAATACGTCACGTATTACAATTAGATTCTCGATAAAAGCAAGGGAAGTAATCTACGCGTTTCATTCTTGTTAGAAATCTTCAGGACTACATATCCAGTGCTTTTATCGAGAATGACACAGCTAGAGACTTATAGAATACTTAGCTGTGTACAGGAACTGGTTTGAAAGAGCGGTTGCCGGTCCGGCAGAAATTAGAAATTGGAATAAATGCTCTGAAATAGCGATATATATGTGAATATAGACATAGAATATTCGAAAATATTCTGTATGTTTATAATAAACAGTCCTGAAGATTTCTAACAAGAATGAAACGCGTAGATTACTTCCCTTGCTTTTATCGAGAATCTAATTGTAATACGTGACGTATTCTATTCTATAGCGATTAGGTCTTCAAAATGTTTATTATAAACATACAGAATATTTTCGAATATTCTATGTCTATATTCACATATATATTGCTATTTCAGAGCATTTATTCCAATTTCTAATTTCTGCCGGACCGGCAACCGCTCTTTCAAACCAGTTCCTGTACACAGCTAAGTATTCTATAAGTCTCTAGCTGTGTCATTCTCGATAAAAGCACTGGATATGTAGTCCTGAAGATTTCTAACAAGAATGAAACGCGTAGATTACTTCCCTTGCTTTTATCGAGAATCTAATTGTAATACGTGACGTATTCTATTCTATAGCGATTAGGTCTTCAAAATGTTTATTATAAACATACAGAATATTTTCGAATATTCTATGTCTATATTATATATATATATATATATATATATATATATATATATATATATATGTAGGAGGTGAGTTTTATTGTAGTACAATAAAGCAATGCAGATATCGGATAAGAAGCACTCTACAGTTTGTGGGACTGGAGTATGCATAATATAAGATCAAAAGATGGTTAAAGGAGTTCAATATATTTTATTATGCGCATTTCAAAAACAAACATCATCAAACAATAATATTTGTGTTTTCATCAGATAAAACAGGAGAACATGATATGAAGGCTAAAAAAACACTTGTTGATAGTGCAGTTTTAAATCAACATATGAAAAGTAGTTTTAGATTGATGTGTGATATTGGGAAAAATATTTTATTTAGAGAGGGGGGGGAGAGAAAAGGATGAAAAGGGAAGGAGATGAGAGGGAGAGATGGGTGATAGAGAGAAAGAGATAGTTTTTATAACTGAGAGGAGATATATTTTATATAGAGGGGTTGGAAGATACTGTATAAATTAAAAATTTTGAAAATTAACGAAGGGAGGATATGTGCGAGGAAAAAATATATTATATTTAGGGAGGGGGGGTGGAAAGGATGAAAAAAAGGGGAGGAGATGAGAGTGAAGGTGGAAAGGGAGAGATGGGTGATAGAGAGAAAGAGATAGTTTTTATAACTGAGAAAAAGATATAATGTTTTAATATAGAGAGGTTGGGAACCGTTGGAAGATAATGTATAAATTAAAGGAATTTGAAAATTAACGAAGGGAAATTATGTATGAAGATAGAGAGAAAAAATAATAATTGTGGGTGAATATTCTAACGTCAAAAGAAGAAATGTAGGAATTTTAAAATTAGCAAAGAGAAAAAGTTTATGTGTAGAAGGATTTGAGAAAAATAATGTGAAGTTAAAGTTTGTATATTGAATTCATATGTATTAATAATGAGTTCGTTGATGGGGAGAAAAAAATAATAATAAATTAAGGATGAAATTGAGATTAAAAAGATTTATGATAGAGAGAAAAAATAATAATGATTGCGGATGAATACTCAAAATGTCAAAAACAAATGTTATTGTTTTACGAGGAGATAGAATGAGGGTAATGAGTAAACGAGTATTATAGAGTGTATAATGCCCTTTAAAGTAAGGTAGATGGGTATATTTTAAAGAATATATGAGTATATATTAAAAAAATATATAATAATAAATTAAGGATGAAATTGAGATTAAAAAGATTTATGATAGAGAGAAAAAATAATAATGATTGCGGATGAATATTCAAAATGTCAAAAATAAATGTTATTGTTTTACGAGAAGATAGAATGAGGGTAATGAGTAAACGAGTATTATAGAGTGTATAATGCCCTTTAAAGTAAGGTAGATGGGTATATTTTAAAGAGGTGTATGTATATGTGCCTTTGAGAAAAGATTCTAAATTGATAAAGAATTGAATATTAACTGTATACTTTGTGAAAAGTTCTATGGAATTTATGCAGGCAGATTGAAAACAAATCTGAGCGTCTATTTATTATGGATTCTAGGTTAGAGATAATGGTAAATTTTTCATTTAGGCAGAGATTACAGATTTTAGATAGAGAGCTGTTCAAGTATGAGGATGCAGAAGAAATCTTTTTCCAAAAGATGTTATATTTAATGTTTTTGTCTTTTAAGGACCATATGAGTTCTGAGAGAGCAGTGTTAGTTCTTTTAAGTTTGTATTTGAAAGATGAATGATGATTATAGAGACGAGCTTTAAAAGAGGTGGAAGTGGAGCCAAAATAGGTGAAGGAATTGGTGCTAGTTATAATTTTACATTCATAAATTAAGTTTTTATCGAGGCAATGGTTGTTGAGAGGACATTTATTTTTAATGCGGCAGTTGCAATTAGAGAGATTATTAATGAGTGATCTAGTGTTATCTATAGAAGGAATTGGATTGGAGAAGTTGTTTGCAATAGGAATAATAGGAATAATAGTTTCTTGATTTAGAGTTGGATTATGAACATTTAGCGAAGTTGTGTTTGACGTTGCATTTGGGTTTACAGAAGTTAGCCTAGGGTTTACAATGACGTCAGGAGTACTATTACTGTTATTATGAAATTCAATATTGGAAGGAAGAGATTTAGTATTTAATATTTTGTTGTTGTGTTTAGAGATGATGTTGGAAATATTGGAGGATGTAGAATACGAAAATTTGATGGTGTGTTTGTTAAATATTTTACTATAGATATGTGAGGGAGGGAAGCATTTATTTAAGGCACTAAAAAATAATTTAGGAATATTGTTATTAATAGAGATGGAGAAAGGAGCATTATACCAGATTATGTTTTTGTATCTAGGTCTTTTATTAAAATTATTGGAATGGTTATGATTAAATATTCTACTGTAAGTTTTCCTAGAATTTGTTTCTTTATTATATTTGATTTTATCTGGATAGCCGGCTTTAGAAAGTGCGTTATTATAGTAATTGGCGTTAGCATCAAAGATGTTTTTATTAGAAGATATGTTAGATATTCTATTTCCAATATTATTAACTATAGCATTCTTGATATTGGTAGGATGGTTAGATTTAAAGTTAACATAATTAAGATTCTCATTGTTTTTATGGTAAGGGTAATATAGGCCAGTGTCAAGATTAAGAGATACATCCAAGAAATTAGCTAGTTTGGTACTATTATCAAATTCAATTTTTAGGTTATGTTGGTTAAAGAGATTACGTATATTGTTCTTAATAATATTAAGTTTAACTATATTGCAATTTAGGATAGTAAAGAGTCCATCGTCACGATAAATTCCACCGCGAAGTTGAGGAATTTTCCGACTCAAAGAGTTCAAAATGAAGATACCAATTAAATCAGTCAATTGGGATGAATCGGATGCTCCCATTGTGATGTCGAAGTTGTTAGAGGTATCGGCTCTGGTCCAATATTCGTTGTTGAACTCTAGGATGGTTTTACGTGCGGTGAGGATGATGTGAAGTTCATCTGTGGTGATGTCAGAATATTTAAGTGCGAAAGATAGAGCATTATTGAGAAGTGAAGGCGAAATGGAGGAATAGTAGCTGGCAATATCGAATTGAATAAATTTTAGTTTGTTTTTATTATCCAATTTGTTGAACCAGCCAATCACTTCAGAAGTACCAAACCATAAATTTAGGTTTAAAGAAGAGCAATTAGAACTAACCTGTGGGATAATCCTATCCAAGATGGCTTTACTAACAACCCCCAGATCAGATTTAGAGGGGGCGATTAATCTAACAGGTAGTTCAGTGCGAAAATTGTTTTTGTGATCCTTGAGATTTATCCTCGGAGTTCTTGGGAGGAATGGTTCGGTCTTTTTTTCAATGCCAAGTTTTGACATAATCTCATAGGCTTCAAGGTTTATGCATTCTAAATTTTCATGGTTGGTTTTACGATACTTTTTCCTAAGTTCCTTTAGGATAAGGTTGTTATAATTATCCTTGGAAATACCATATAGGTTATTGGTTTTGTCAGAGTGGACTAAAACATTTTTTGAGGAATTTAGGTTAGAGATTGTGTTCTTGAGATTTACAAGGTGCTCTTGTCCTTTGTAAGGGTATCTCTTGAATTTAAGATTTTTTATAATTTTAGTTAATTCTTCCTCGAATTGTGCTAGATTTTTGTTGGAAGGAGGATTTCGTCTGGAATTAAAAAGATGATCGAGGAAGTTGTGTTCTTTGGTATGAAAGTTCCCTTTTAGGCGCTGGTCATAGAAATAGGCTGTCCATCTAAGTCTTCTTACGAAGGAGTCAGTTTTTTCAATAAGAAGTTTGGTGAATTCAGATTTACCAGGTATAGGAATGTCTTTAGTTGAATTGGTTATGTTGTAATAATCCATGTTGTAGAAGAAGAGGTGAAGGACCATCAAAAGGTATCCAATATGAGAGTAAGCGCTCAACCGTTAAGGAGCAAGTTAATGTAGGAGGTGAGTTTTATTGTAGTACAATAAAGCAATGCAGATATCGGATAAGAAGCACTCTACAGTTTGTGGGACTGGAGTATGCATAATATAAGATCAAAAGATGGTTAAAGGAGTTCAATATATTTTATTATGCGCATTTCAAAAAGAAACATCATCAAACAATAATATTTGTGTTTTCATCAGATAAAACAGGAGAACATGATATGAAGGCTAAAAAAACACTTGTTGATAGTGCAGTTTTAAATCAACATATGAAAAGTGGTTTTAGATTGATGTGTGATATATAAATCTTTTTAATCTCAATTTCATCCTTAATTTATTATTATATATTTTTTTAATATATACTCATATATTCTTTAAAATATACCCATCTACCTTACTTTAAAGGGCATTATACACTCTATAATACTCGTTTACTCATTACCCTCATTCTATCTCCTCGTAAAACAATAACATTTGTTTTTGACATTTTGAGTATTCATCCGCAATCATTATTATTTTTTCTCTCTATCATAAATCTTTTTAATCTCAATTTCATCCTTAATTTATTATTATTTTTTTTCTCCCCATCAACGAACTCATTATTAATACATATGAATTCAATATACAAACTTTAACTTCACATTATTTTTCTCAAATCCTTCTACACATAAACTTTTTCTCTTTGCTAATTTTAAAATTCCTACATTTCTTCTTTTGACGTTAGAATATTCACCCACAATTATTATTTTTTCTCTCTATCTTCATACATAATTTCCCTTCGTTAATTTTCAAATTCCTTTAATTTATACATTATCTTCCAACGGTTCCCAACCTCTCTATATTAAAACATTATATATTTTTCTCAGTTATAAAAACTATCTCTTTCTCTCTATCACCCATCTCTCCCTTTCCACCTTCACTCTCATCTCCTCCCCTTTTTTTCATCCTTTCCAACACCCCCCCCCCCTCCCTAAATATAATATATTTTTTCCTCGCACATATCCTCCCTTCGTTAATTTTCAAAATTTTTAATTTATACAGTATCTTCCAACGGTTTTCAACCCCTCTATATAAAATATATCTCCTCTCAGTTATAAAAACTATCTCTTTCTCTCTATCACCCATCTCTCCCTCTCATCTCCTTCCCTTTTCATCCTTTTCTCTCCCCCCCCCTCTCTAAATAAAATATTTTTCCCAATATCACACATCAATCTAAAACCACTTTTCATATGTTGATTTAAAACTGCACTATCAACAAGTGTTTTTTTAGCCTTCATATCATGTTCTCCTGTTTTATCTGATGAAAACACAAATATTATTGTTTGATCATGTTTGTTTTTGAAATGCGCATAATAAAATATATTGAACTCCTTTAACCATCTTTTGATCTTATATTATATATATATATATATATATACAATTGAATATATGATAGGGATAAACACTGATACAAGTATACATGTGTTTGCATTGCAAATGACCAAGTTAGTTAGATTGAAAAATACTAATGAAAATAATACGGTTTGCCTGTCTTGATTTAAAATAATAAATCAATAAAAACAAATCTATATTGGCAATAGCCGTGATACCTGGACAAATTTTAAATTTAAAATTTTGAATTTGTTTCGCAACATTCCTGTGCTCTTCTGCGGGTATCCAATTAGTATTTTTCAATCTAGCTAACTTGGTCATTTGCAATGCAAACTCATGTATACTTGTATCAGTGTTTATCCCTATCATATATTCATTTGTATTACACGGCTCAGAAACATTCCTTTCTTTGAGCTATTTAATTGTAAAAGACTATTTGAGTTTATAACTCTATATATAATATTCTCGGCTCCATGCGTTGAGCTAATTTTTAGTCCCATAAAACCGGCTGCTATTTTTAGCGACACGAGTATAGGACGTGCTAGACGCTGAGACACATGTGCGTTCAACAGCACATTTCTCTCAGTCTTCTTAAGTATTTTGAAGTGAAACTTACCAATTTCTGAATACCTGAGGAAGAGCACAGGAATAGGAAATTTCACTTAATTGTTGCGAAACAAATTTAAAATTTAAAATTTAAAATTTGTCCAGGTATCACGGCTATTGCCAATATAGGTTTTTTTATTGATTTATTATTTTAAATCGAGACAGGCAAACCGTATTATTTTAATTAGTATTTTTCAATCTAGCTAACTTGGTCATTTGCAATGCAAACACATGTATACTTGTATCAGTGTTTATCCCTATCATATATTCATTTGTATTACACGGCTCAGAAATATTCCTTTCTTTGAGCTATTTAATTGTAAAAGACTATTTGAGTTTATAACTCTATATATATATATAAAAGATGAATATAAATGAAATTGCTTTTATAAAGGAATTTATTAGGTATTGACATATGTTTCTGTAACGGACGGAATACCTATGTATCGCTGCTTGCGTAATCATATAATGTTAGCAAGTATTCGATAGCAAATGTATAATCAGTTGACACTTCTTCAGAGATATTGGATAAATTGGAAAAAATCAGAAAAATTGAAGTATTCATATTAGTTGTAAGAAAGGAAGAAGAGAGGGGATGGTATATGACAGGTGGCAATTCAATTTACTGGTAAACTGTATATAAAAGGTTTTAATGAGAATAAAATGAGTATATGGCTTATTTTATCTAAATAAGAATTTTTGGGAGTGCCTATTTTAATCTATATTTGACCAATTGAACAATGGACAGGGCTAGTCGTTTGGTGTAGTAGTATTAATACAGATATAAAGCGTCAAGTAAGGAAGAGGGACATTTTCACTGCTACTGTATAACAACAATGCTGGTAGCATGCTGGTATATGCATTAAGGAATTGAATTAAGAAATCTCATTTTATCTATAGCAGTTTATATTAAATGGTAAAGAATAGAAGAGTTGATAGAATTAAGACTAATAGAGAATGTTAATATGTATTTTGACAATCAAACGGAGATGGAGACAGGCGTTCAATCCTGGTAGCGTTTGTAATATGAAAATGTAGATTTCAAGCGATGGTTACAGTATAACGATCGCTCTATCCTGTTATTTAATAAAATATTGTTGCACTTCATTATACAAAATAATTCTATATTACACAATTTACAAAATTCCTGTCTTTGGAATTATGCAGGGGCAGGAGCTATTATAACCCATTTTAGGTTAAATTGTTGGTTATTTTCGTGCAGCCGCCAAGCCTTGTCTGCGAGTGTTGTTACATAACGCTGGTTTTCATGTTTTATCGAGTAATGATGTCTATAAAGGCGAGATTTGAAGGAGGTAGCTGTAGAACCCACATAGTACCACTTCTGGCTACCCGATTCGATAGTACATTTGTATATGATGTTGCGTTCAAGACACTGATTGTTCAACGGACACATTCCTGGTTGGACACAGTTACAGTTATAATTTTGTGTTGTTGTATTACCATGGATGGGTTGATGAGGTTGCTTAGGCAGGACGGGATGTTGTTTGTTGTTTTGTGATGTTATAGCCGATGTTTTACGTGTATTGTTATGTGTTGGAAGGCGTTTATACAACCGTTTTGCGTTAAGCTTTTTTATATGTTGTTCAATATTAGGGGCGGTTGAATATGAAAGTCGAATAGTGTTAGGGTTTAAGATTTTATTATATTTATGTGATGTTGGAAAATGTTTTTTAACTAATCGAAAGAATTGTGAGGGTAGATTGGTTTTAATAGAGTTGTTACAGACCGGGTTGTACCATATATACTCTTTGCATCGCCTTCTCTTTGGTGGTGTGCGACTATTAGTGTGTCTATTGCGGTAATGTATGTATGGTGGTGATTCTATGCTATTTCTACCTTTATGAGATTTATTTTGGGTGTGTTGGGGATCGTCGACTATATACTTTATATTATCTAGGTGTCCAGCCTTCCTAAGTGCATTATTATAATATTCGGCATGTTCTTTGAAGGTTTGCTGGTTGGACGACAGGCGGGAGATTCTAAGGGAAATATTTCTAGGTATGGATTTAATTATAGAGGGTGGATGGTTAGAACCCGTATTTACATATTTAAGGTTCTCATTTAGTTTATGGAACGGTTTAATCGTTTCTGTATTGAGATTCAAAGTAACACCAAGGAAATTAACCTCTTTGAGGTTATATTCAAACGTAATATTTAATCCTAGTTCCTTAAAGAGCTTTCTAATAGTTTTACGCATCCTTTCTGGTTATTCATATGCTTAACTAATAGGAGCGCATCGTCACGGTAGAGTCCACCGTGGAGATCCTTGAATTTTCCTTGTAGTCTGTGGGTGATATAAATTCCCACAAGATCATTTACTTTCGCCGAATCATTGGAACCCATAGTTATATCAAATTAAATCTTAAGATTTAAATCTTATATATATATATATATATATATATATATATATATATATATATATATATATATATATATATATATATATATATATGTGTGTGTGTGTGTGTGTGTGTGTGTGTGTGTCTCTCTCTCCTACTCTCTCTCTCTCTCTCTTTGATTCTCTCTCAATATATTAGTGTAGATGAAGTGATATTACCTATTAAGCATTTTCCATTTGTTGTGGGTGTGTGTGGGGGGGGGGGGGTATTGCGTCGTCTACAGGTCAAAGAGTGATAACCTATAAAATACTTTCATTTAAAAAGAATTACATAGTACATCAATTTAAATTAAATTCAACTAAATAAACGCAACTCAAGAAATCGTTCGAAAGTTTCAATAAGATTTTTTTGCTTTTAACTTTCTTTACATATGTCATGAACTTAATTTATTGCACTCTTGACGGTGATCTTACGAATGTATATTTCTTCGCAATTCGGACATTTAATAGAGTAAATAAGATTTCGGTTTTTTATAGTTTTTATTAGTATTTTGCAAATATTTTTTGCTAACTTTGTATTGACTAGTATGTATAAATTGACACGTATCGCAAAGATTGCCCTTTCATTTAGATATCGTAAAGGTTTATTTATGTTGTTTAGATCAACATTTGCCCTTGCCAAGGACTGCTTCAGATTCTTTGTTTGTTTGATATGAATAAGTGTTCTATTTGTAATTAGATCCTCAAAATTTATTGTTTTGTTTGATAATGATGTTTTATGTCATTAGGTTTGTAATTACAATAAATCAAAAATTATTATCTGAAAGCTATATGTCCCAAGCACTACCTTGACACAGACACTGGCTGAAATCATTCCTACTATTCTCTATATATGTAAATGTATTATGAATAGATACTCTATAATCTCAAGTAATACTGCATCTAAAACATTCAATATGCGTCAGAGAAAATGCATAGCATTATTTAAGTAAGTCTTTTGTATTCAGAATTCAATTCCACCTGCAGACAACTTTACTTGTTATCCCCGCGAGAGTAACAACTATTTCTCGCATTACCACAAAGCAGTAAATTCAGAGAAGGTTAAAGTCGATTATAGTGACATAAGCATTACTTTATATTATCGATCCCAAAAGGATAAAAGGCAAATTTGACTTGTGCGGGATTTGAACGTATAAAGTCATAACTAAATACCACGAAACAGTTTGTCCACTGCCCTACCAGTACTTTCAATCCACCTTCACCCTTTGAGTAATAATATAAAATATCAGTTAATTACGTCGTTGGGTTAATTGTCTTTTCCCACATCCTTCTTCATTAATATTTTGCTTTTGGACATCTAATATAAACAGAAGGTAACGTATTTCGTGGTAATCTCATGTGTGGGATCTGCTAAATTTTACTGGAATATATTTTAAGACACATACGAAATCGTTGTTGGGAGAAGGAACTCACATTGTAAAGAAACTTAACCAAGTACTGACGCTCAACAACCTCTGTCACTCCTTTTCTTCATCCATTAGTTAGAGGTGGTACATTGAACATGACTAATTTAGGCCTTCCTCGACTGGTATTATGAAAGAGGTACTTAATTTCAAACCGAAGGGGGGATCCGATGGCTGACAACAGAATAGAATCTACTAAAATCTCAGTAAAGAATCATTCAAACTGAATATTTTTTATCTCTTCACTATATTCTGCTAGACGTCAAATGTCTCAAACTTTCTTCTTTCCTCCTCATCATCACTTATATCAACAACACCACTACTATCACCACTACCATCACCACTACCATCACCACTACCATCACCACCACCGCTACAACTTCGGCTACCAACAACAGCAGTCTCATAACCATTACAAACACCAGCACCATCACTCGCAGCATCATCACTATAATCATGATCTGCACCACCCACAACACAATCATCATCAACATCACCATAGTTGTCATCCTCATCATCATAATCATTATTTTCATCATCACCATCATCATCCACTTCATCATGAATATCACCATCAATAGCATCATCATGATCCTCATGTAAATGAAATAGGAACTACTACTACTACTACTACTACTACTACTCCTGCTGCTGCTGCTGCTGCTGCTACTGCTTATAATGCTACTGCTTATAATGACAACAGCTGCAATTACTACAACTACAACTACTACTACTACTACGACGACGACGACAACAACAACTACTACTACTACTACAACTACTACTACTACTACGACGACAACAACAACAACAACAACAACTACAAATACTACTACTACTACTACTACTACTACTACTACTACTACCACTACTACTACTATTTTTCCACATAGACTATTCCACCTACCCTTTCATATCTACGTTAACTACTATATATGTTACTCAATACACCACTCTTCTACTAAAAGAAACACATAAAAAAGCAATTAGTTCTTCCTTATTTGAATTAATTAATCGCTAATTATTCGATTCCTTTATGCTATTAATGGAGCGAAAGAGGATCAAATGACTCAGAAAATTGCCGATATATTTTGAAAGGTACAGTCAGGTTCATATATATATATATATATACACATGCGCAAATATATATTCACAGATGCACACGCAAATACACACTCACACACATATAGATATATGTATGCCTACATGTATGTATGTATGTATGTATGTATGTATATGGATGGATGCATGGATGGAGGGATGTATGGAGGGATAATAAAATAAATACGACATCATTTAAGTACAATTGTTTCGCTTGCCGCCTGTTTAAGATATTTCACTGAAACCAGACTCTAGTTTGTGAGCAAATATCGGTTTAATTTTGTAATGAGCTTGTTTCTTTAAAATGTGAAAACATCCAAAATGAGAAGATGAGAGAATACGAAATATTTGAGTTGTAGATATAGAGGTTTATAAAAGCAACGGCCTTCGAATTAAGGTACGTTGTGAAGTTGTGTAGCTTTTTCAGTGTTTTACATCTTTTGACGGTACAGAACTGGCACTTTCTCGTGCCGTTTTAATAGGGTCAAAATCTATTTCGTATCTTCATATAGCTGGTCAAGATTGTGCTACCCAATTTACGACACTATACATGATTGTCGAGGTTAGTCCTTGATCGTTTGTCCAGATATCTCAAGATCTTCTCCTTGCTTATGAAGCGTTTTTTTAAGTCTAGCTTCCACTTAGTTCTTGCCCAACTGCTGTTAATTTAGTCGGTTCGAAGTGAACAAACTCGTGTTTCATGTTCGGTCTAGGAAGCATCTTTTTTGTCTTCTGTATGAAATATGAATTTGCTGGAGTTGTGGTATTTAGAGTTACTGGCACAGAACTAGCCGATTCTAACTGCATATCTAAAAAGCTTTATTTTTTTACGAGATACAGGGAAATATTTGTCCATAACAGCTAAGAATTTCTTTGCTACATTATCCTGAACCTTAAGAAAAAAAAGGGGGTTAAATCACTTAATTTTCATAGACTTGTTTCTGTTATTTTCGATATTCGAGTGGTGTTGAAGGAAGCATAATATGTTATCATTAAAGTCACTGATGAACAGAATATTATTGTAGTAGGGGGCTGTTCTCTCAAAGATTCACATATTACAGTTAGCTTCTAGATTCGTAAAGGCTCTGGGTGTGTGAC
>OZ024741.1:98355732-98365732 GCA_964016885.1 Eledone cirrhosa
GATATTCTGATCGTCAATTGGGCAGTAAATTTTAAGAATGAGTAAGGCTATTGACTGTTATTTGGGAAACTCTAATGCGCTTCTAATATTCTTTCCAAAACGTGCTATCAAATTTCGACGTTAAATGTCAAATTCTTGAACCCCTTTCCTGTTATGAAATTTATCTTGCATATTTTGTTTGACATTTTCAACGGGACATATTCCAGTACTGTGTGATTAATTTCCTATTTATATAGATGAACAAGTTTGAAGTCGAACTGCTCTCATTTTTCCATTCATGCAGCTTGTTTGTTGGACTTATGATTTTCTCCCACTGATAGGGATATCGTTTGCAGAGATTGTGTTAATTACTGTGAAGCTACGACAGTGATATTTGGGATCTCTGGTAAAAAAATAAGTTCAGCATTTGGCGTTTTTGTTCTATATTAATATAGATATATTGATAATCATATGTATCAAATAGATACTCTCCAGTCATAGAAAGACTGCATCACTTCCACTATATCTATATTTTTTCTGGCTCTCTCTTGTAATCTCTCACTCATTCTTGATGTTGTTCCTATTTAATATGTATGTTTACTAGAAGTTTACATGAATAATTATATGTACATATGTACATATATATATATATATATACACACACACACTCACACACACACATACATATATATATATATATATATATATATAAACACATATGTATATATATATAAATATACATATATTTACCGGCATATATATTCATATTGACTTAATTATAGAAAGCATTCCTATGAGATCAACTGATACGACTATTACTACTACTATCAGTAATAATAATAATAGTTATTATCACTTTTATTATTATTATTATAAAAATAATAACAATAATAATATTTGATAAATTTATATGAAACTTATATTCTTTACTTTTTTTTATTAGTCCCATTCACTGTCTATATCTCTGTATAGAGAAATGTGATATTGTTTCCAAGTAGGTGGGTTTCATTTGTAATTGAATTGAACTGAAGTCTATCTGTACTATAACCTCAGGATATATTGTTAAGAATGACAATATTAACTTTTGCTGCACTGTACTGTAACTAATTTTCTTGCTAAATCTATATCAACTATGAGAAAATCTAATCTTTCTCTCTGTTTACCTCCAACACATGATGATTTGGAGAACATTCGAATGAGATCTCTAGCCAAAAGAAGATTCAGTATATTGTTGCATTACTTTCTGCCACTTGGTACAATGGTGGCATATGCATCCGTGACTACTGACTTTCGTTTGGGATATTTCCAGGAATCGACTTGACAATTAGCAGAAACGATGGAAATGGATATTATCTTCCTCAATTCCCCAACATCCAACGTCAATCCCAGTATCCCTGTTAAGATAATAAGCGCTTGCTTTCTTTTGAATAAGCTATGAAAATATTAAACCTTTAAAGCATTGTTCCCACCTTATATGAATAAATTAAATTTATAGGTTTGGAAATATATCCTGTGAATTATAATATTCCTAAAATATGTTCAGTATTATTACTGGTAAATTCAGCAGTAAACATTTAACTTAGTGGGTAACATGTTTTTTAATAAACATAAATAAATGAATTCACTACAATTCTAAAATTGCAAACATATGATAACTACATATCTGCGTAAACTAACATTAGTAATTTAATAGTTTGTTATTAAAGTTACATCATCACCGCCTATTTATGTCTAACTAGCTTTCTAATTTTCCTTAAAATATATTAAAGAATAGAAGTTGTGGGAAATATAAAATGAAAATCCCAAAGGCAAAAATGAGTATTGAGTATTATATATGAAAATTGAAGTGAAATTTAAAACCCTGCATAGAATTATTTCCAAGCAGTGGTGACCAAGCAATCGGTTAACTACACGAGCAATATATTGCAGTATATAATTTACCCATCCCGCATAAATGACTGTCAAAACTATATGGAATTGAGGACATGGGAAAATAAAGCCAAATATTTCAAATAAATTAATTCAGTATCTTAGAGATTATTGAAAAATCTTCTTCTTCTTCTTCTTCTTCTTCTTCTTCTTCTTCTTCTTCTTCTTCTTCTTCTTCTTCTACCTGAGAGGGTCGTTAATACAAAGTCCTCAAATGTTCCTTCCAGCGGCAAACGTCTCCAACTAATCCAGCTAGATCCCCAAGCGTGAGCAGCCGAGCTCATGGATGTTATCCAACCATCTTACTTAGGGTCTACCCCTAAGTCTCCTGTCGGTTGTTTTTGCCCTGTAAAATCTATCCAGCGATCTTTCCTGAGACATTGTAACCACATGCCCATAGTATCGGAGCTGCATAATAGTACTCCATATTGCTTTATTTCAACTAGGCGGAATCAACAAGTTTAATTAGAGTTGTTGTTGAGTGCTCGTTACAATAGTTGTGTAATGTAAAAATAAGACTAATAGACTTATCTCAGAATTTACAGGTGAATTGAATGTTATCGAATTCTTGACAGTGACACCTGAGGATGATGATGATAATGATAATGTTGATGAGGATTATGATGATAATGACGATGATATTGTTATTATGACTGAAAAATATTAGAACCCTCAAGTAATATTAAATTTGATCAACAACATACAAAATCTTGCATCATTGGTAGGTATTGAATGTTACCATTTGTTTCAGATTTGCTTGTTTAATTCTAAATTTGTCATATTTTATTTTATATTCATTTCATAAAACACAACTAGAAAGAAATACTTCATCGTCGACTTTCCTGTAACAAGCAACATTATAGATTCACTTATAAATTATATGAATGGTTTGTTTTTGTATATTTGGAGTTAATTAGATAAAAATGAAAAATAAACTCACATGTGACATTGCTGTTCAGATTCTATGAATGCAGCTATAGATTAATCGCATTCCCGTTTAAAAAAAGGGAAAAATCTTATTATATTAGGTAAAATGTGGAATAATTTCGTCCTACCGGCAACAATACACGAAATAATGAAGTCTAGCTAAAACTGGCGGGAAGCACGTGACAGGCTCTATTGTGAGATATGTATGACTTCTTTTAACAAAGGCTAAGCAAGTTTTGGTAATTTCTTCACTGGTGATCGCAGTGTCTTGACGTTTGATTGAATGTGTGTATATCTATCTATCTATCTACCCGTCAGTCTCTCTCTCTCTCTCTCTCTCTCTCTCTCTCTCTCTCTCACTCTCTCTCTCTCTCTCTCTCTCTCTCTCTCTCTCTCTCTCTCTCTCTCTATGTATATATATATATATATATATATATATACATTATGTATGTATATGTATATATATATATATATAATATATATATATATATATATATATATATATATATATATATATATATATATATATATATATATATATATGGCAAAACGTCACAAAACAAGAGAGATATTTATTTATTTATTTGTTATTATTGTTTGATAATTCTGGTTATAGTAAATTATGGTTGACTGACAACCCAATTCGACTACTGTTCTGTTAGTATATGAGTTGCTGGTCTGCAATTAGGCCAATAAGTATTGTCGAGCGTACAAATGAAGACTTTATCGATTAAATTGTACCTTTTGTGTTGATCCGAGAGTTCGTCTTGATCAATAAAGTGGTATGTTGTTGTTTTAGATGTAGTTGGCGGTAGTGTTGCTTAGATTGTTGAAACAGTTTTATAATTTATTTTTCCTATTTCATGATGTGTGCATTCAGATGAACATATATATATATATATATGTGTAGAGAGAGAGAGAGAGAGAGAGAGGGGGGGGGGGATAGATAGAGAGAGATAAATACACACATATACGTATATATATATAGAGAGAAAGAGAGGGGGAGAGATAGATAAAGGGAGATAAATACACACATATAAGTATATATATATATATATATATATATACACACACACTTATATATGTATATATATATTTATATATATATATATATATATATATATATATATATATATATATATATATATATATATATATATATATATATACATATATATGTATACATATATTATACGTGTGTGAGTGTATGTGTTTCAGTTTCACTCGCTCCCTCTCTATATCTCTCTCTCTCTCTCTCTCTATATATATATATATATATATATATATATATATATATATATATATATATATATATATATATATATATATATATATATATATATCACACTCTTTCTCTCTCTCTTTGTGAGTGTATCTATGTTTGTGTTTATTACCCTGACTCTCTCTCTGTATATATGTATATATCTATATACATACATACATACATACATTTATACATACGTACATACATACATACATACATACATACATACATACATACATACATACATACATACATACATACATACATACATACATACATACATATAATTGTATGCGTTTGTATATGTATGTGGCCATGTGTGCAAGTGAGCGTGTGTCTGCTTGTGTCTATGTGTGTGTCATTGTGGGTGGATGTTGATATATATCCAAATGAACAATTGAAATGCTACGTCTTGGAAATCATGGCTTTTCATGAACTATCACTGATTTCACCGATTTTTATTGAACTCTCACCATGATGCTGCTGTAGCCAATTTCCCTTGGTTATTTCTAATATATTTTGATTACTTCTTTGTAGTCACGCATTCTCTATACTTTTCCTGTGTTGTGTACATGTATAAACATATTCTTATACACACAATCAAACAGACACATTTACACACGCACATATATACATATATATGTATAAAAATATGGATATGTATGTATATATATATATATATATATATATATATATATATATACTTTAATACATATATACTTACATAATCACATATATACATATATATATATACTTTCATATATATGTATTTATATATATATATATATATTTACAGAACTTGAGACATGTCATTTGTATTCAATTCAAGTGATGTCTAGTCATCATCTTACTTCAGTAATATTACTTCTGTGAAATTCCGTCGTAGTTCTTACTTCGATTGCCAAGAAAATACATATCAAACAAATAAAATCAATAAATATAACAAGTAAACTAAACGAATAAATGAACGACAAATTAAAAAATGAAAAATAAATAAATACGAATATATAACGCTACGACGGCTACTGCTACCGCTGGAAGTGAACAATTGAGTCTTGCCTGATGTTTATTTCAGCGGCTACGGAAGAACGATGTGTAGGTTCCTCATAGCATAGTTAGAACACCGAAAGTGTTTTGATAAGTCGTTCTGTCAGTCTGGAATGCAATATTAATAAATTGAAGATTATTGCAGTCACAATGTTCCTGATGATGACGATGATGATGATGATTATGATGTTGATTGTATTCATTGAAATAAGTCATATATGTACAGATTCACGAATTTACATTGCAGTACTGAAGCATACTGATGGAGCTCTATAGAAAACAAGACGTTCTCCAAAATAAAAAATAGTATTACGCAGAACTGAAGGCGAAATATATAAAACATAATACATTAGCAAATATGAACCATTCTTACTTAGAAAAAATCCACATGCTTGATAAAAGCTTCAATGATTTCGAAGGCCCCTGGGATTGTTGAAGTTTTTAATTTATCGTTGAAAGAGTTAAACAATAATCAGGAAACCATGGTAGAATCAATCAATGAAGAAAAACATAGACTTGACTCAACGCCTCACTGGTTACAAGCGAGAGAACCAAAAACAACAAAGTCTCGCAAAGCTCGTAGTTTATAACAAGTTTGTCATCATAGTGAGTTTGCAATTTATATATGTACTTTATATCAAACTGGCTGCTCAACTGTAATGCTAACATCTTACTAAAGAAGCAGAAAGTGTACCGGGAATTGATATATTATTGTGGTGAGTAGCGACTGTTGGAGCAGACAATTATATAAATAAAAAAACAATAGAAAGAGAAAAGGATTTGAGCATGGTTTAAATTAATTATTGAAATGCATTCAATAGTATTCTACACTCCTTGATAGAGAGCCGATACAAATAGGGAGGTCACAACACACACATTTATATCAACCATGTGGTATTAAAATGCAGATCGAGGTAAATAAACGTTCATTAAAAGGAACCTTATTCCTTCACAATGAAACATTTTTCAGGGGTAAGTAATCTTACATAAATGCCTAGCTCTGACACCATTACAAAATCCGTTGAACAAAACCACGATTGCATTGCGTACTTGTGGATAAAATATAAAGCCAATTTGAGAAATTTTCTCTTACGATTCACTGGAGACATGAGGCTTAGTATGGGATTTAGGGCTATGTACCAAATCTACTCTAATAAGAAGCACAATAAATAAACTGAGGGCATTAAATTATATATAGGCACTGAAATTAGAGAAGGGCGGTGAATTGGCAGTATTGGTAGAGGGTCAGACATGCTTTCCAGCGTAGTTACGTCCCTTTACGATCTGAGTTCAAATCCCGCCGAGGTTAACTTTGCCTTTCATCCTTACGGGGTCGATAAAATAAAGTACAAGTAATACACTGGTTAATTGCTGGCCTTGTGCCAAAAGTAGAAACAATTATATTATATATAGGCATTGAAATTAGAGAATAACATCAAAGCAATCCATACAAATATTAAGAATTATATGAAACTGATAAAACATGAGAAATGCAGGGGAAAACTAGAAAAGACTAATTCAGTCGAGTAATCTTATTAAACTGAACTCCATGCTGGAAATAGGTAAGGGTTGGCTCAAGTGCCGAATTGAAGTTAGCGAGTTTGGCTTTTACGCCCATCTCTCTTCTTCTGATTATTAAATGCTAAAGATGGTGCATTACTGCACCAGCTCCTGCAATTCTTGCACTTAATATATCCTTCTGATTTCCATCACTGGTGAACACGGCCACGAGTTACCTGAAATTCTCCCTCGGATTCAGTGAAACTCCATTCATATATAGAGTGCACAGCACAGGCGTTCTTGAGGGGACGAATGTCTGAGTGTTCGCATCATTCCAGTCTTGCAGCACTCGACATCAAACCTATCGAGTGTAAGTCAGACATCAGCCTCTGTCGAGTTAAGTAACCCCATGTTGTCTGCAAATTCCAGCCTACTGGTTTTTCACCCACTAGTCAAGATATCAATTCCTGCCCGGCTGCGCATATCAAACCTGTTCATGTAAATAATGAACAGGAGGGGTAACAGGGGTCACTCTTGGCGGAGTCCGAATCCCACACTAAATGGTTTCGGTTTAGCACTAATTATTGGAACACAAATACATTGACATTCGTATAGAGACATCGGGGCAGCAAGAAGTTGACCATCGATTATATACCCTCATACAACCTTCCACAGCAGGTCTAGAGTAACGCGGTTATATGCCTTTTCAAGGTCGATAAAACAAGAATATACCCCTTTGCAATGCTCCCACGATTTCTCGAAGTCCTGCCGCAGTGTGAATATTTGGTCGGTTGTGCTGCGTCCGGGACGAAACCACACTGGACTTGATAATCTCCCTGTATCTCTTTGCTCGACACCTAGCATAGACTTTACCAGTGAGGGTTGAAAAGGAGATCCATCTGTTATTGAAACAATCTTTCTTGTCTCCCTTTCTGAAAATTGGAATAATCACTCCTGATTGCCATTGCTTAGTTGCCTTTCCCAAAACCCATTCTAACCGGCACACGTGTCAATCAGAGAATATATTTTCCATTTAAACCTTTTAATATCATCTTCCCCAGCGGCTTTACCTCATTTGAGCTCAATAACTGCTCTTGCGACCTCAGCCTCTGGGAGATTAGTCACCGCTCCCAGATTTCCCTCATGTACATCAAAAAGGCTGTTGTGATCCTTCAAAATGTTGGACTAAAACCGAAAAAGATGCTACGAAATATTCAGAAACAATACGAAAAAACATATCCCAGAAGTATCCATCCTTTCCCCTGTTGCAGAAATTATAAAGTGGAATCTTAAGAAAGAGCTAATCCTTTAAGTCATCATATAGATGATCAGTGTTGTTAACAAAATAAGCATTATATTCACAAAACTGTAACAAAAAGTATGTCCCATGATAGATATGGCGTTTTTACAATAACACATTTGAAAGCTTCTAAACTTTAGGTGTATGAAGCCTCTCTTGCCTAATATATGAACTACTCACGGTGTAACGGAAGAGTATGTATAACCGAAGTACACAGTTATAATTTCTCTTCAGCACGCCGTCCGAATCGCTTTCATGACGCACGCTTTTTTTGAGAATTTTCCTGCTTTGGCAGGAGTTGGATAGGGTGTTACCTCAATTTTTTTGACCAAAAAATATAAAAATGTATCACAATTTCAACATAATGTTCATATATTTGGGTCCATGGTTGAAATATAATGAAGTGTTCCTTCTCCAGGGCAAAGACGAAAGTCTTATGTCCTCTTTCTAACAACATTTTAAAACAAAAAAATATCTAAATGGATTCACACAAGCAAAACTTAAGGAGCGTAAACAGGCGTAACATTTCGTTCAGATACAAACAACAACAACGATAATAATAATAAAAGAATGTTATTATCATTGATATTATTATTATTACCATCATCATCGTCAACAACATCATCATCTTCATTATTGTAATTAAATTTTAAAAATCACACTTCATTTTTAACGAGCATCCTCAAGGGTCTCACAATAAATATTAATTGTTATTAATGGATAAACATTACCTACACTTGAGATGAAACCCCTTTATTGGTTGCCGCAGGAGAATTATTAAAAATATGAAAAACACGATAAATGATTCAGAAGACAATCTAATATTTGGAAATGTTCCTAATATGAAGTGACCTTGTAACAATGTTAAAAAATGCTGCAAAATGGTTGAGAGAAAACATCTGACATGAGTGTTCGGCATACTAAATTCAATCAACATATCTTACTCGACTTATCACCTTTATTTGTTTTAGATTTTAAACAATCTTGAAGTTTTATTTATTTATGTATTAAGTAATCTAATTTATTATGCAAATGCTCCCTGAAATATATTTTCTTAGCTATGTTATTGATATTTCTAAGGGCGGTGGATTGGCAGTTTCGGTAGAGGGTCGGACGCCATTCTTTGACGCATAGAGTTATGGCCCTTGCCATTCTGAGTTCAAATCCCGCCGAGGTTAACTTTGCCTTTCATCCTTACGAGGTCGATAAAATAAAGTACCAGTAATCTACTGGGTAATTGCTGGCCTTGTGCCAATAGTAGAAACAGTTATTGATATTTCTAAGCAGTATCGGTGTATTCCTTCTCTTATTATACATAGTGATTACTCTTTGTTGTAGCAATTAGTTTTCAGAAGCAAATCAATTCTAATATGCAATACACAAACAGATCCAAAGATCCAAATAAGGAGATGTTCGATTGTGTGTCTGATAACAAATGTAGGCATAAATATTCATATATATATATATGTGTGTGTGTGTGTGTGTGTATGGGTAGGGGTACGAGTGTGTTTGTGTATCCATGTATGTATGTGTGTAAATGTGAGTGCATGTGTTATATGTATGAATATGTGTGCATCCATTATATATATATATATATATATATATATATATATATATGAGAGACGTAAAATAAGAAAATTATAAAATTAACTCACTTACTTAAACTTCACTCCCAACTAATTAGTTTCTGAAAGGGATTAAACGTACTATCCGAAGAACGCACGGAGAAGCCTTTCGTCATCAGGGAAGTCTATTCTCAGCTAAGTTTCCAGGCAATACGTGGACACAGGGAACTTATACAAAAATGATTCAGTGGATGGAAAAAGCAAAGCGAGGACTAATTCCAAGCCATTGATAAAATCACTGCCTACTGCGTCGGTGGCAAATTCAAAAGAATCAATCACGTGACATCGAGGTCAATCAGTGGATAGTGGTTTGTTAGTAAGACAGCGGCCGTACTGCTACTATAGCAGCAGTCTTGGCCATTTTTGCTCGACAAATAATTTTGGAGATAATTATAAAGAATTAGTATATCTAGTAACATATATATACAC
>OZ024741.1:98368232-98388232 GCA_964016885.1 Eledone cirrhosa
AAATGAAAATTTATCCTGGTATTTAAATAGCCGATCTTCTCAAGGGGTAATTCCATATATGGTCAAAGTGATTGTCAAAAATCAGTAGTAATTCTGTGGTTGCAAATTAGTAGGGGAGATGGTGGCTAAACCTGCATTCGGTGGTGGGTTGTACCGTGATGATGGGCTCCTTACCCTTAAAGGGTACAACCCCAGTAGTACAGATCGGGTCCGGAAACAATTAATCAGATTCTTCCGCGACTGGGGATTTAAAATAACCCTACAAACGTCCCTGACCCGAGTAAACTTCCTGGACGTGACCCTCGACCTCGAAAACGACCTGTACTACCCATACAGGAAACCTAATGACAATCTGCACTACATCCACCGCCGATCAAACCATCCTAGGAACATCACAAACAACCTGGTCAAAAACATCTCCCTCCGCATATCCCGTTTGTCAGCTAATGAGCGGATATTCGATGAACATGCGCCTTATTACAACCAGGCCCTCACGCGGAGTGGTTTCCGGGAGGAAATATCCTACTGTCCAGCTCCCATTAGCGGAACCAGCAGGAGACACCGCCGCTCACGTAATGTAACATGGTTCAATCCTCCCCACAACGCAGAGGTGACAACTCCCATCGGGAAACTCTTCTTTAGGCTCATTGAAAAACACTTCCCATTACAACACTGCTACCACAACATAATTAACAAAAATACAATCAAACTCTCTTACAGCACTACACCAAACTTCGCACAAAACATCGTCTCCTCTAACAACAAAAAACTCAACCCCGATGGCAGTAATAACCTAAATAGCAGTGGAGAACCGACCAGGAGGTGTAACTGCCCGGATAGATCTATTTGCCCACTCGACAATAGATGCAGAGACCGTAATGTGATCTACCAGTGCAACGTGAGGACGGATACCTCCAACAAAGCCTATATAGGACTTACCGCATGTGACTTCAAGACCCGGCTATACCAACATAGACATACCTTCCGAAACCCGGCCCGGCGTCACGCCACTACACTTTCGGGCCACATATGGGACCTCAAGGACAACAACATCACCTATGATCTCACTTGGAGATTACTGTCCAGAGCCAATTCTTACACGGGAGGACGCCGTCCGTGCAATTTATGCTCGGAGGAAACTTTACAAATGCTGTTTTCGACGGACCAACTCCTAAACAAGAAAGATGAACTGGTTACTGCATGTAAACATAGATTGCGTAGGACTTACCTCGCCCTCAAACCCCATAATGACCCGGGGGGAGGGGGGTAGACTAGGGCTATAACACCCCACTTGCCGATTTTGCAATGGGTAACCCCTGCTTGCCAAGGAAGACGTAAGATCTTCTTTGTATTCTTTTATCGCTTCCTTTATTTCCTTCCCCCCTCTCTCCTTAGTCCTTCTACCCCAGCTCTTCTCCTTTGTCGGCGTCTTTTCTCGCCCACCCGAGGCTGCCCTTTGGCCCCATGTAGCCTTAGTACCCCCACCACCCCTTCCCCTAGTCTATGATAGATTTGGCGGACTCCGCCCTTTATAGCAGTTGGCTTAGACCCCGGATACTTGCCCCCTTTTTCCGACCGCTCCCACTATTCTCTGTGCCCTCTATATTTCTTAGTGGCACTTATGCCTTATTTTTTCGTTTCAGTATTTCTTGCTTCGCTTTTCTTCTGGGCGGGGTGGATTCTGAATTTATTTCTCCGTATTCTACCTTTATTTCGTACGAACTTTCATGTAGCTTGTTTTTGATCTTTTAGAGTTAGCATTAGTATATATTTTTCTCGGGACTCAGAATTATTATCTCGTACAAGTTCACTTTGCTGCACTGGGTCGTTGCTGGCCCGGGATGGAAACCTTTATTGTTTATTTCGTGGTAGTCTCTTTAGTATTTTGGCCCCTTTTGTTGACCCGTCACCGTATCATTTACGTACTTATACCTCTTAAAAGGGTCCTTGCCTATCCGTCCCACCTAGTTCTTTTACTTATTTCGTTATTTATTTATTTATTTATTTTTTTCTTTACTTCTTTCTTTCTTTCTTTATTTTATTCTAGCCTAACAATAGCCTGAGACCTAGGTCGTAGAATTTAATTTACTTTACTTTTTTCTTTACACTTACTTGCTTTTCTTCACTCTCAGTATTTTTTCTTTCCTATATATTTCTACCCCCCATTGTTCTACCTACCGTTCCGACTTCCTCCCCCTCCCCCTCCCCTGTATCTTCTTTGACCTCATGCCCAGCTGTAGCTGGCACTACCAACGCTTGATTGGGTCTACTCCACCCCCTCCCCTCTTTCTCCTACTGGCAGGTTTAGCCACCATCTCCCCTACTAATTTGCAACCACAGAATTACTACTGATTTTTGACAATCACTTTGACCATATATGGAATTACCCCTTGAGAAGATCGGCTATTTAAATACCAGGATAAATTTTCATTTAGTCCAGAATTAGCCGTCGAAACGGCTTGAGCTCAGCTGTCGGGGTCTTACTGGTTCCTATTACCCACTCTACTACCTCAAGTATTGAGTACTTTGGTGCGTTATGGTCCACCTGGTTCCTTACCACATTTCCTTCGTTATATATATATATATATATATATATATATATATATATATATATATATATATATATATATATATAGAAAAATAGTCAGGACACCGACGGCAGAACTCAAGCCGTTTCAACAGCTATTTCTACTCTACTACCCAACGTATATATATATATATATATATATATATATAGTGAAAAATGGAACGGGAACAAAACAGACGCAGTACGAACAAATGTTTATTAGTTTCACGGTCTTGAGAGTGTGGTGGGGTGGGGAACGACGTTTCGGGCATAAGCCCTTCTTCAGGCGAAAAGTGTGTGGGAAGAGAGTTCCAAGGGTGTGTGGGGGAGTGGGGGAGAGACATTTAGAAAAGAGGGGGTGATATATATATATATATATATATATATATATATATATATATATGGGTTTTACTGCATCCATTCTGATATCTATATATATATATATCAGAATGGATGCAGTAAAACCCAGCTAGACTATTACACACCAGAGTACTCGATACTTGGAGTAGTGGAGTGGGTAATATGAAAATGTGCGACCCCGATGGATGAGCTCATGCTTTTGAAACGGCAGTATCTCAGCCGTCGGGGTCCCGAATTTTCATATATATATATGTGTGTGTGGTGCGTGTGGGTAGGTGCACGTGTGCATGTCAATATATAAAATTAAATTTAGAAAACAGTTACACCTTATGCAAATTTTGTCGAGACCAATCTTGCCTTAGAATTTACAAATGAAGAAAGGTTGGTCTCAATTAACTTTGAAGCATTTGCATCACTTTTATATCCCTAGTAATATATGAAGAAATATTATGGCTTTTCACACAAGATGGAAAATTGAGTTCTCTACCCTTGGCTATTCAAATAGATACAGTATATATATATATATATATATATATATATATATATATATATATATATATATATATATATATATATATATATATACTGTATAATGTGTGTATTCGTGTGTGTGTGTATGTGTGTGTGTGTGTTTGAGCGTGTGCAGGTTAAAAGAAACCTGTTCTCAAACGCATACACATGGAGTTCAGAGATTGTGATCTCTTATATTGCCAAATAAAATAGATAAATTTCGCTTAATGTCAACAGTTGAATCTGCAAGATAAAAGTCATCCCATAAAAGTACCGTTAATGTGACTCAGATACTGCTATCGTTCGGGAAATGAGTTGGAGCAGAACATTGCTGAAAGTTCTTTTACATCACGGTTGCACTATATTAGCATTACATACAGCTCCATTTTTATGTTCTGACATCAAGTATGGCATTTTCATTTGGAGCGTCCAGAATTATTAAAATACTTCCTAGTAAAGTTTTTGGTTTCACTTCAGTTGAGTACTGCACCCACTTTTATACATGTGTAGTATAGATACGAATGCAATAAATTTATATATATATATATATATATATATATATATATATATATATATATATATATAATATGTTGAGAAGGTAACACACCAGAGAGAGTTACACACGCTGATGAACCGAGACTACCATTTCTTTCAACAAATTTTCTGGTGAAACATATCTTTGGATTTGTACGTGTGTTATTTAGTTATAGAGGTATTTATTTACGCTTTAATTTATATTTTTAATTATCGTGTCTATAGTCTGCCTTTCATAGGTTATAGAATCCATACACTGGTGGTTTTTTCCCTGTATTATTGATAACGCACTATATATCTCTCTCTGGTGTGTTACCTTCTCAACATATTATATTTTAAAGGGCTCAGGATCTCTTCCCCTTTGAGCACATTATTTACAGGGAATAACGACGGCCTATGCCTCCGTTAATTTATCGTATATATATATATATATATATATAAATATATATATATAATATATATATATATATATATATATATATATATATATATATATATATATATATATTTATATACCCACTCACAATGCAAAGTGGTCGTGGAGGTGTCACGACAAAAAGCACCCAGTCTACATTGAAAATTGGTGGTGTAGGCGCCAAGGCAAAAAAGCACCCGGTACTCACTGTAAATGAGTTTGGTGTTAGGAAGGGCATCCAGCTGTAAAAATCAAGTCAAAATCAGTTCCCGTATCAGCAAGTCAAGGACAGCCGACCGGGCACTGCACACAACAGGGCAACCCGTCTAACCCATGCTAGCGTGGAAGAATGGGCGTAAAACGTTGATGATGATGATGATACATTTATATATATATATATATATATATATATGAAAAGTGTAATTTACTACACAAAACGAAGGTTATAGAGAAAATTGAGGTTGGTAATGGCACATGGAATATATAAGAGACAGAATACTTTTTTGTGAAAAAATATATAATTTTATAAGGTAAGGAAATAATAAAGGGTATAAAAAATGACCGGTTTCGATGGGTCTGCAAAAGCCATCTTTTCAAATGTTGATTAATATTAAGAAAAATTAATAATAAGAAGAGTTAAAATTTGAGATTTGAAAATTCAAGTATAAAATTCATTGTGGGATGTCACAGTAGTTTTCATCTTGGTAGCAGCTCGTTTAGCAGCTCGTTGACTGCTGGGTCCCTTTCTGGAGTCAACGAGCTGCTACCAAGATGAAAACTACTGTGAAATCCCACAATGAAATTATACTTGAATTTTCAAATCTCAAATTTTAACTCTTCTTATTATTAATTTTTCTTAATATTAATCAACATTTGAAAAGATGGCTTTTGCAGACCCATCGAAACCGGTCATTTTTTATACCCTTTATTATTTCCTTACCTTATAAAATTATATGTTTTTTCACAAAAAAGTATTCTGTCTCTTATATATTCCATGTGCCATTACCAACCTCAATTTTCTCTCTCTCTCTCTCTCTCTCTCTCTATATATATATATATATATATATATATATATATATATATATATATATATATATATATATATATGATTCAATGAATAAGTTTCTATATGATTGCTTATTCTCTTACTCGCATTCTAAGTTCTTCTTGAAAAATGAAAATACCTTTTTATTCATACTGCATAAATTATGTTTTAAAAGACGGCTAGAACCAATTCATTTGACCAGAGGTCCATGTGACTTTGGCTAACTTGAGGTGAAAAGAATAACAACTAATAGTCACATAATTGATGGTGTCGATTAATGATCTCATCGGAATGTATACACGCCTTTCAAATCCTTAAAAATGCCCCTCCTCTCGATCAAGAATCTTGATTGCTTCGAAGAGACATAACAGGCCCCATCAAAAAGGTATGTTTTTGACAATGTTCTAACTCTTTTCTAAACACATTAATTAATTTTATGACACACTTCAAACAATCCCTTGACATATATCTGAAATAAGCCCCACCTCATACCAAAGACTGTTGTCTAACATAAGCATTAAAAGATACAAGAAAACAAATACCGCAACATAAAACAACGTAAGCCCTGAAACGAAACCACTTATCAAAATATACAAATCCGGTAGGACCACCGCCTGTTGGGCCCTTCTGCCAAACTTTAGCATCACAAGACCGATTGCTAAGGGAAAAATAGGAATAATTCGTAATCGTATTCTCGAAAATATCAAATCCGAAATTAGAAGGACCTCAGACAAACCGTCATCACCTGATTCCACCACATCGATAATAAAGTGGCCTACATGCATTTCGTTATCGTGGACTTTTGTTCTTCCTTATCGAAACCATTTCAACTTACGGAAATTTCGGGAAATAATTCACCAGAATCAACGTCCTTGAGTGAAATGCAAGCGGCCCCAGTATTTGAGGTAAACATGAAGGGCTACGACGGGGCTGATTTCGGTTATATTGTCGATTTATTAATCATCGTATGCTAATGAAATTGGCACACTTCTCATTTTCATTCTAAATTTCTGAGTGTTTGACTTAAACATTAGTGTTACCACCAACTTAGACATCACAATGGATCTGAAGATAGCAATTGTTATATTTATAAGAAGATTAATCAGGAAACCGTTTATATTATTAAGATTTACACTGCACCAAAGAACGTGGCACAAATGAAAAGCCGTTTTAGCAAAATATTTGTATGCGTATAGAATACTTTACCCGCTCCAAAAAAAGTTTTAAACGTAATTTCCTGTAATCCTTCATTTAATCTCAACAAATCCACTAATACAACTAAAACATTGTTCTTTCTAATTAGAAACCACTTCCCAAACAGTCATATATACCTTAATGTCTTCATATGGAATAGCATTATAGTTAGCTAGTCCTACATAGATAGTATCAGTTCCTACATGCCACATTTCACCAGATAACACACACTTATACAACCTCCAGTGCGCACAACCAGCTGCAGATGTAGAAACCATGTATACAAGGTGCTCTGGTGAGATTCTGCATTTCAAGCAGCACCGTTGAGTTTAGAGTTACATTCACCGCCCTCTCCTCCCAGATTATATCGCGAGGGAAACACAGGCCAAACAGCCAACGATTTCAAAGGCAGAATCACTCGTCATATAAAGCATTCAGTTACAGGGAAAAATTTACCTCCTAGTCTGTTTTATCTGGAATGTCCAAAACCAAGGGAGCATTATCGTCAACATCACATAGATCATATTTGACAGGGTGCTCTATTAGCCACCCTGTGCTCTCAATTGTCGATTTCACCTCAAAATGCGGCAGTACATATTGAAACAGCGATCATGTCCATCAACGTGAAGACCGATATGTGGTTTTCTACCATATTAGAAACAACACGTGAACCTATTTAAGACGTTAATGAATATATAAGCAATGTGAGAATATGCTAAACACAATGCCTGTTTTGTTTTGTTCAAATATGTTTGCAATACACTTTCCTCGTTAGTGATTATCTAAAACTGCCACATTTTGACAAGATTCAACAATGTAAATATGTACCATTTATCTCGTATTTCATAATATTTGAGTGCTCCTTCTTTTGTTATATGACACTTGTTCAAACACCTGCGCACACACATACACACACACGTATATATATATATATATATATATATATATATATATATATATGCATATGTATTATTTATGTATATATATAATATAGATATATAAAAATAATATAAGTGTTTGTGTGTATGTGTGCATATGTATGTGTGTATGCGTGCATAAGTGGGTGTGTGAGAGAGAGATTATGTATGTGTGTCTCTGTATCTACGAGTTTGAATACATGCAAATATAACTGTTAAAATATATACAATTACATTGTTATCTCCCATCGCATCTCTGAATGCATACAACAAGATTTCTCTTTGGTATGAATAATAAACAAACAGTCTGAGGAGAGCACATATTCCCAATCATACACCAATCCGAGAACATCAACAGCACCCACTCTATCTACAACATACAACCCCATTCCGTAATCTCCCTCCATTAATGTAGACTAGTTATAATCAGTCTCGTTTAACAAAGGCTAAGTCTAAACTTTATAATAGATGGAAGCTTAAGCGCAAACAAATAAACGAGTAAAACAGAAATAACTTGTCATAAGTATCTTGTCGCTTAATTCCAATAAAGTATATAGTGACTGTAAATAATAGTAATAATAATAATGAAGATGATAATAATTGTTTCTTCTTTTGGCACAAGGCCAGGAATTATCCCAGTCCATTACTGGTACTTTATTTTATCGACCCCGTAAGGATGAAAGGCAAAGTTAACCTCGGCGGGATTTGAACTCAGACCATAAAGGGCCGTAACTCTAAGCGTCAAAGCATGGTGTCCGACCCTCTACCGATACTGCCAATCCACCGCCATAATGAAGATGATAATAATAATTATGCTTTCATTTATTGGCCACAAGGGCCGACATATATAATAATAATAAGGATAACATCTGAATCCTACAAAGTAACAGTTTATAATATTCACATAAAAAATAATATAATATAAAATATGACATACACAATCAGACAAAAACATAAACATGTTCACATACTCAAATACAGACACATAGACTCCTCCTTCTCTCTCTATATATACACATGTGTGTTTATGTCACTCTATGTATATAAGTTTGTATATATATATATATATATATATATATATATATATATATATATATATATATATATATGAAAGACGTAAAATAAGAAACTCATAAAAAGGAACTTACTAAAATTTCACTCCAACTAATTAGTTTCTGAAAGGGAATAAACATGGTTTCCGAATGGACGCATGGAGAAAACCTTTCGTCATCAGGAAGTCTGTTCTCAGCTAAGTTCCCAGGCGATGCGTGGACACAGGGAACTTATACAAAAATAATTCAGTGGATGGAAAAAAGCAAGCGTGGACTAAATTCCAAGACATTGAAAAAATCACTGCCTACTTGGTCAGTGGCAAATTCAAAAGAATCAATCACGTGACATCAAGGTTAATCAGTGCGGAGTAGGGTGTTAAAAAGACAGTAGCCGAACCATTACTGTGAACTATAGTAGCAGTTTTGGCAAATTTTTGCTCAACAAAATAATTTAGAGATAATTATAAAGAATTAGTATATCTACCAACATATATATACAGATGCATACCTATGCTAGCAAATATATAGGTTTTGTCTAAGTAACTTTGTGGTTCAATGCAACGGGATGCAGAACAATTATATGAAAGACGTAAAATAAGAAAATTATAAAAATTAACTTACTTACTAAAATTTCACTCCAACTAATTAGTTTCTGAAAGGGAATAAACATGGTTTCCGAATGGAACGCATGGAGAAAACCTTTCGTCATCAGGAAGTCTGTTCTCAGCTAAGTTCCCAGGCGATGCGTGGACACAGGGAACTTATACAAAAATAATTAAGTGAATGGAAAAGAGCAAGCATGGACTAAATTCCAAGACATTGAAAAAATCACTGCTACTTGGTCGGTGGCAAATTCAAAAGAATTAATCACGTGACAATCACGTGAAATTTAGTAAGTAAGTTTAATTTTTTATAATTTTCTTATTTTACGTCTTTCATATAATTGTTCTGCATCCCCTTGCATTGAACCACGAAGTTACTAAGACAAAATCTATATATTTCCTAGCATAGGTATGCATCTATATATATATGTTGGTAGATATACTAATTCTTTATAATTATCTCCAAATTATTTTGTTGAGCAAAGATTTGCCAAAACTGCTACTATAGTTCATAGTAATGGTTCGGCTACTGTCTTTTTAACACCCCACTCCTCACTGATTAACCTCGATGTCACGTGATTGATTCTTTTGAATTTGCCACCGACCAAGTAGGCAGTGATTTTTTCAATGTCTTGGAATTTAGGGCATGCTTGCTTTTTTCCATCCACTGAATTATTTTTGTATAAATTCCCTGTGTCCACGCATCGCCTGGCAACTTAGCTGAGAACAGACTTCCTGATGACGAAAGGTTTTCTCCATGCGTTCCATTCGGAAACCATGTTTATTCACTTTCAGAAACTAATTAGTTGGAGTGAAATTTTTGTAAATTAATTTTTATAATTTTCTTATTTTACGTCTTTCATATAATTGTTCTGCATCCCCTTGCATTGAACCACAAAATTACTAAGACATAACCTATATATTTGCTAGCATAGGTATGCATCTGTATATATATGTTGGTAGATACACAAATTCTTTATATATATATATATATACACATACATAATACTCTCTCTCACACACACACATATATATATTAGTTTACAAATAAAAGCCTCACCAGGCCTATATATATCCCTAGGATATATATATATATATATATACATATATATATAAGCCCGCTGAGGGTTTTATTTGTAAACTAAATTAATAGCGATTTGTATGGTAAGTAAATATATGAAGCAAGATCGCATGGGGACTTGGTAGGGAGGAGAGTAAGATATCTCTTATCTCTAAGATGCAGTTGAAGTTCATTCTTAAACAGTGCTTCGATTTTCATCATAGATAATAGCGTACGACAAGGGACATAAATCAACTAATTTCGTGCTAATGTATGAATACATGCGTCTTGTGAAGTAATAAAACAGGAACCAGCGGTGAGGGACAGGATGAGATAGTGAATTCTAAATTAAGCAGGGGAGAACAAAGAAATGTTAAAGGTGGGAGAAGAAGAAGAAGAAGAAGAAGAAGAAGAAGAAGAAGAAGAAGAAGAAGAACAACAACAACAACAACAACAACAACAACAACAACAACAACAACAACAACAACAACAACAACAAAAACAAAAACAACAACAAGTGCAATTACAATGACAATGGCGACAACGAAAATAATAATATATACAAGAAAAGCAAGATATCGGTCAGAAAGAAGAAATTTCACAAAAACAAAAGTAACAAATAGATGAAAAACTTAGCAAAATGAATGGTGTAGATTATCTACACCAACCCCATTAAGAAAAAAATGCCGGCGGGATAGGGTGGGTTAATTATTATGAGGTTCTTATCGCTTATAATTTTTTTTTTCTTTTTATTATTAACTGACGTTATCTTTTTTAAGACGAAACAACCATTTATGGAAACTGGCACCACACCGTTGCCTAGATATATCTAACAGTGCCTGTTGAAGTAGTCACACATACTTATATTTCTGGATATTATATGTATATACATATATACATGTATACATATAAATACATGTATATATATATATGTATATATATATATGTATATACATATACATATATACATATATATATATAATCATATATATATATGTATATATATATATATATATATATATATATATATATATATATATATATATGTATATATATATACATATACATACATATATATATATGTATATATATATATGTATATACATATACATATATACATATATATATATAATCATATATATATATATATATATATATATATATATATATATATATATATATATATATATATATATATATATATATATATATATATACATATACATACATACATATATATATATATATATATATACATATACATATATACATATACAGATATACATACACGTATATGTATATATATATATGTATATATGTGTATGTCAAATATGTATATATATTTATATGTGTATTTGTGTGTCTGTATATACATATATACATATATACATATACATCTATTTAAAACAATCAAATTAAACAACGCACAAAAACAAGACAAAAACTTTAAGAACGAACAACATAGAGAAATCTGTAGGGGATTAAAAACCTTATTGATGTAGTGTATATTTTTAGCTCGTATACATTATGTACCTCGCATTGTGTGTATATATATATATATGCATGGAACTCCGAACGCATGAAAATATATTTTGTGTATGCAGGCACATAATTCTATACATACATACATGCATACGTAGATACAAACATACAAATATATCTACTTACATAATTACATATATACATACGTATATTTGTGTGGGGGGTATGTATGTAAGTTTTGTATAATGCCATAATAAACATCGGATTGCAAATTAATTATAAAAGAGTATGTTGCTTTATTATAAACATAAGCAACAATACACACAGACGCACACACAAATACACACACATACACATACACGCATACACACACGCATACACACACACACACATACACACGCACACACACACATATATATATATATATATATACGCGCCTTTATTGTTGTCTACGTATAAACCTAGAAATAAAGATTACATATGACATTAAGCAAAAATGTTTGTACTATTACTTGTATATAAATATATATATGTATGTATATTATTTTGGATATATCTATGTCTACACACAAAAACATTCACACATATATATTTATAATATATATATATACATGTGTGTATGTATATATATTTATATACATGTAATGTATATAAATACATATATATACATGTATATATATATAATCAAGGTCTAGCAAATAGAGAAAAAGTTTTAAAATAAATTTTAAATATATATATATATATAAATATTGTATTTATATTTGTATTTGTATATATAAATATATATATATATATTTATGTATATGTATATATATATATATATATATATATATATATATATATATATATATATATATATATATATATTTATTAAAATATCAGATTAAAGTTTAAGCAAAGAATATATATATATATATCGAAAGACACGGATCCTATATGTTTGCGTACAAGAAAATAAGAAAATAAAAAATGCGATAGTTATATAGGTGTATTTATTACGATGAAAGCATATCCGTTTGGGAATTGTGGAAAGCACGATGGGAACGTGATAATTGGAGGTAGAAATATATGAAAGCCATTTTACATCACAGATTGAAGAAACAGTAATAATAATTTCAGCATCAGCATCAACAGTATCAACATCATCATCATAATCATCTCAGCAGCAGCAGCAGCAGCAGCATTAGTAGTAGTAGTAGTAGTAGTAGTAGTAGTAGTAGTAGTAGTAGTAGTAGTAGTAGTATGGAAAGAAGAAGAATTCTATTGCTAATCACGTGATCATCAAATTTTGGCGCAAAACTACAACAAAACGCAATGCCTAATCAAATGATCATCCACAACTAATCTTATTGCACTTTAAACAGATAGCATTATAATCCACTTTTATTGCATAAAACGGTAAGAAATTCCCCAGCCCAACATATGTGAGACACATTCCGGCATAGCCACACATCTCTCCACATAACCTTTGAAAATCATCCGACATTGAAACCGGTAATGTTATTGTAAATAAATCTTCTTAAAGACTCCAATTACATTTTCAACTCTATTTTTTTGTCCGAGCCGTAATTATTGCGTATGAATTATTCGAATACGTCAGTGAATGTGTGTGTGTGGGCGTGAGAGGAATCGAAGATTATGATTGTTTTGTTCATCTAGCCAGGCAAAAATAAGTAGCCGGCTTGTATATATTATAACTCCCTCTTCCCAGTCTTTCTCTCTATATATATATATACCTCATTCTATACAGGTGACCGGCGTTGGCATGGGCACGAGAATATGCTCCAACTACGCCAACTTATTCGACAGCAAGTTTGAGGCCCAAATCTTTGCCCTATACAGGGCTCCAGCCTAGAGCTATATGGTTAGTAGATCGATGACTATATCTGCGCCAGCTCACTTACCCAAGAACAGAACAGCTCAAGTCCTTCCTCTCCTTCTTCTGTTCCCTTGTCCCCGTCATTGGCTTCACCACCTCCCTCTCCATCACTTCCGTCCACATCCTCGACATCACTCTTTCTATCGACCACGTCTATCATTCACTCATCACCTCCGTTTTTTCCAAATTTACCAACTCCCATTCCTACCTCGATTTCACATCCTCGCACCCCACCCTCACCAGGCATACCTTCCATTACTCCTAATTCCTTCGCCTCAGCCTCTTGTGCAGCCAATCCCATGACAGCCAAGCCCAGAATATGCCTAGACTGCTCACTCGGTGAGAAGGTCTCCAAACCTTCTCCAAGCTGCGCACACCCAAGCCAGTAAGTTCGATTGCCCCACCACCCTCACACCACTACAACACCCGCACCAACCGGCTACCCTTCCCTTACCTACCATCTCTCCAGCTTGCCTCACCAATAGGTGATCATCCTTGTCTCCCGCAGTCTCCAGTCGGACCCCTCCACCTTCTCCATTTTCCACCTCCTACGCATACCTCCATCACGCACACAACATCCATAATCTCGTCATTTGGAGTTTGCTTATCCCTCCCGGATCCCATCACTTCTCACAACACTTCTGCCGCACCTGTCCTTTCTTCACCGACACCACCACTCTCACCGGAGCCACCAGCCAAACTTTCCACATTTGGGACTCCTTCCCGCTGGACCTCCACGAATATCGCTTATGGGATCCAATGCACACAATATAAGGCCGTCTATATTGGCCAAATCGGCCCTGATTTGGCGGACAGATTTGCCGAGCACCTTCGTGATATCTGACATGGCAACCTTTCTCCCATCAGCCGATATTTCTATTCCGCCTGACACACCACAAGTCACCTCGCAATTGTCGGTCTTGTTGACTCTGCCGGACCACTGGAATCACGCCATAAGAGGGAACAGCGCCTCATTTTCTTGTCTCGAATAATTTAGCTCCCACTCCTGCTCTAAACACACCACTACTTTTCCTCTACTACACTCGAACTCTTCCACCAGCACACTGATACACTAACACACTCCGTAACTGTTCATGAACAAGCGCGATCGCGCACACGCACACGCACACAAGCACACAGGCGCGCACCTATACAAACACACACACAGACAACCTACGCGAGCACAGCTGACCCCGTGCACACATAGCCAACTACCACTACTAATACCTACAAACCACCCACACCATCACCTTCGCCACCACTACCACTACTAACAATCAATACTAACAACGCCACCGCCACACAATCCGAAACATTCACCCTAGCATCTCCCATTCCTTCACGCCGACTTTGTCTCCCGCACCCAGGACATTATCTATCAGATCCCTCACCGCCCATACACATGTTCAACCTCGTCCCTTACACTCTATTTGACCATAACACCTCCCCATACACACACTAGTCTTCCCTTAGAACTCTATCCTTTGCCGTCTCCCACAAGCACACACAAAAACACATTCACAGCCTCACAGTTCCTGTGGCTACCCTCATCCAGAATTCATTTCCCTTCCACTCTTCACACAGCCACTATACACTTCGGTTTTACCAACCTGAATGCAAAAACCTATCTTGGACCGTACTAGATACGAATTACACTCCACCCCATCCAAACACATAAACCAATACATGCAAACGCACACATAAACCAATACATGCAACAATACGAGTAACCACATATACAAACATATACAAACATACACACGCACACGCACACGCACAAGAGCGTACTCAGGGATACCTGTGTATGTGTCTGTACACATATATATGTCTGTATTTGTAACCATATTCATGCGTGTGCGCGCGCACGGAGGCATATGTACGGACATTCATACACACACACTTCCACTGACAAAACACAACACCCACATACGCACTTACGCATGATAATATGTAAGCCAACTACACGTCTGCACCCCTCACCACGACTCCCATACCCGCACGGTGGACCACTCCCACATCCATCACTGTTCCTCCTCCTCACACCACACATTTTTTTTTATTTTCTTTCAAATTTTATCTAAATTTATTTGTTATTCTCTTTGCCTTTTTCCTTTTGTATTCTGTCATTTTCTATACTCCGAACGCTGATTTTCTTGATGAAGGGAAATGTCCGATACGTTGACTGTTTAACACACTCATTTTCTTTTAAGCGTGAAATTAATACGGCTTTATGTTAATGCATCATCATTTTTGTTTGTTTAAATTACTTGCTGAAGGACACAACAGACAGCACGGGCTGGGAATCGAACTCACAACTTCACGATTATAAGCCCGACGCTCTAACGACTAAGCCTTCACACATATATATATATATATATATATATATATGTGTGTGTGTGTGTGTGTGTGGAGTGGGGGGGGGGTCATTTCTCGTCTACGCCCTCTTAAATTGGAATCAAATGTTCTCTCAACTTTCCTTTGAACGAATGCACGTTAGTGTGTGTCATTGTGTGTACGTACGAAATTAAAGTGATCATTTTTAGTGAGACTCTCACTATTTGGTTTGTTTATAATAAAGGCAATTTCTGAAAGTTATTGTGAAGCTGACACTTTTAATATTCACCAATATAGTCTCAAGGAAAACATAAATAATAATGTGTTTTAGCCGTGGCGTTTTCAACGACTTTTTTAAGGTAGCACGCAATCTATTAAGACTGAGGTATACATTCATAAATCCATCACCATATATCCTCTGTATAGAATATCGTTTGTATATGTATATAGATTCCTAGTTTACTTGTGCGTATTTCCTCTATACATTTCCTGCCTGAAATGTATTTCCTTCCATGCATGTGAGTATTATAGATGGATATTTTCAACAGATATAGTTGCTTGACTAGGATAAAAAGAATTAAAATAATAAAATATGGATGTCTGGTCGAGGGAAGAAAAATTGAAGAGGTGGTTAATTATGTTGAACGTATTTTACATAAATCAAAGAACAACCTGAATTCGATAAGGAGGCTCTGGTGATATTGGAGCTATCGAAGACGTCAGAGAATATGTGATTATGTAAGGTGAGTTTAGAAAATATACTGTTGTTTTAAGGCCTTGTTTAATGAAGTGACTTATGTGGGACTAATAACTATCCACAGAATGTATATTCGATTATGACCAGTATACGACATAATTAGCAAGTTTGCTGCTTGCTTCGATATACTCCAAGGTTTGTTCGATTTGGGGTGTTTTAATTCTCAATCTTCATATTTTATTTAAGTTAGTCATAATTATAATGTTCATCACATGGTTCACATTGTATTTAAATTGCTTTTGCGACTGAAGAGAGGACAAAATAAGGGAGGAACTGCATATCGATATAATAACACTTTATACACACACCTATACATAGCTTATAAAATAGAGTGAAGACTCTTAAAAAAAGAAGTTCCCTTCGACCACTACATATATTTATCTATCTACCTATGTATATCTACCTTTATATATATATATATATATATATATATATATATGGAGAGAGAGAGAGAGAAAGAGATTATATGTGAATATATATACATGTGAATATATATACATATATTCACATATATATATATAGATTGATATGCATGAGTTTGAGTGTGTGTGTGTGTGTGTGTGTGTGTGTGTGTGTGTGTGTGTGTGTGTGTGTGTGTGTGTGTGTGTGTGTGTGTGTGTGTGTGTGTGTGTGTGTGTGTGTGTGTGTGTGTGTGTGTGTGTGTGTGTGTGTGTGTGTGTGTGTGTGTGCTTCTATGTACGTATTTGTGTCTAAATAGGGTCGATGGATACAATTGGTTTTCCGTGTAAATCAACAAAAAAATCATTTTCGTCGTCCTTTTTATGCATAGCAATATACTGTTACAACCTTAACATAGCTTCGCGATTCAAGAACAAATAAGCGATTGCTACAGAAATTCGGTAAAAATCACTATAATTAAAAAGACCATTACAACAGCGTGATAACAATATGAACGTAAGTAGATGTACTACATACATATTGAATAATCGCCCTATTACTTTTATGGTACTTTATTTATGAACCTTGAAGGGATGAAACATATGTTGTAGAGACCTTAACAAGTACAGCAAAGCAATCTATCAGACACAGTAACGACTGTGCCAAGTAGCCGCTAGAATTGTGGGCACGAAGGAATATTTGCAGTGTTAAGATAAAAGATTCTGATTCTCTCGCCAAAATATTAATGTTCATATTTATCGACCACAAGATGTTATGGTCTCGCTCTGACGTGATTTTAACATTAAAATGGAAACCACCGAAACTTAGATAGAGAGCGACATAACAATATCTAAGAAAGTACGAACGCGAAACCCAAAAATATTGACAATTTATGTGTTGAAGGCATTAACAAACCTAATATATTTTGGTATTCTTTCTTTTGTTAGATTTATTGTACATTTGTTTAAGTTTTATTATACCTCTACTCCACCTTCTCAATACCCACTTTTCTATCTTATGCTTCTCATCCCTTTTCTCCTTCTCATTCTTTCTACCTTTCTTTTTATGTAAACAACTAAAATATTTCATTGTTTTTTATTAGATTTTAAAAACTTTCTTTGTCATTCTTCGTTGTTTGTTTATGTCTTGGCTTCTTAAGACTTTTTTGTATCCTTTTTATTTATTTCATTCCATGCGCATTACATTTGTTTTATTTTCGAACGAAATGGGGCATGGATGTGGTTTATGTTTTCGCTTTTGTTTCTAAATGTGTATGTTTATGTGCTTTCGAAATTGTGTGTATCAGAGTAGATGCTCTATTTGAGCTTGTATATGGGCGTATGTTAAAGTCTAACTCGATTACTGATGGTATAAATGTGTGTTTGTTTGTGTGAACGTATATATGAATAAATACACGCACACACACATATTTTATATATATGTATATATATATATATATATATATATATATATATATACACACACACACATATATATATATATATATATATATATATATATATAAATGTGTGTGTGTGTGTATTTATTCATATATTTGTTCACACAAACAAACACACATTTATACCATCACTAATCGAGTTTGACTGTAACATACGCCCATATATATATATACACACACACATATATATATATATATATATATATATATATATATATATACATATATATGTATATATATATATAAATATATATATATATATATATACATATATATGTATATATATATATATACATATATATATACACACATATATATATATATATATGCATTTGTATATATATATATATATGTGTGTGTGTGTGTGTGCCTGTGTGTCTGTGTTTAGAGAGAGAGATAGGTAGAGAGATATACATATACAAACATGCATATATATATGTATGTTTGCGTATATATATCTGTGTGAGTGAAAATGGGACCATGAGTGTATGTGCAAAGCTAGGATTGTTTGTTTGATGGAATATGACATGTGTAAGTTTTTAAAAAGTGGTAAGTGTTATTAGGTTTATTTTAATTTAGGCAAAATTTCAAAGATCTGGATCTGGTTCTCATAAAGATATTAAACTTCATTTGAAGTAGAGAGTAGTATTTCTCTCAATCTCTTTCCCCTTTTCCCCGCCTCTCTTTCTCTCTCTCTCTCTCTCTCTCTCTCTCTCTCTCTCTCTCTCTCTATATATATATATATATATATATATATATATATATATATATATATATATATATATATATATATATATTTATATATATATACACACATATACATACATAGATAAATATAAATATATAAATATTTATACCTTAACACACATTGACGCACGCGCACGTATACATATACATATATGTGTGCGTATGCGTGTGTGTGTGCAAGTATGTATATATATATATATATAGATACATACTTGCACACACACACACACATACACACATACGCACACATATAAATATGTATATGTGTGCGTGCGTCAATGTGTGTTAAGAATAGACGCTGTCTTTCCTTCTACGCCCATTTCTTAACCCAAGCAATTATTTTCCCTTTCCTTCGGATTTATTCTGGACGACAGGGTCCGCAGATTTCTGATAGCGTTGTATTTTTCCTGTTCATATATATATATATAATTTGTGGTCGCAAGAACACGAAAAATACAATACCATCACAAACCAGCGAACCCCATCGTCCAAAAAAAATCAACAGAAGCGAAAATAATCGGTGAGGTTAAGGGTAAGATGAAATGGGGTGAAAAACAACAGAGTCTAGCCTTAACACACAGAGTCAAAGTCGTAAACCGCAGAGAATAACAGCAAAGAGACGCTGGTATTTCCTATGTAAACATACTAAAACAATACTTTGAAAATAATAAAAAAACAATACGGGATG
>OZ024741.1:98390732-98403232 GCA_964016885.1 Eledone cirrhosa
TTTATGATATCGTGTGTTCGTAGGATTTGGTTCATTCTATGGTCCTTTTTCAACACAGGGATGTTCTGGAGGATGGTGTCAAAGGCCTCATTGTTGAGGGCGTTGTGTGTGGAGATGTATGGAAGAGCTTTTAGTTTCGGTTGATTTACTTTAGGGTGTCTAAGGTCCTGGGTACTGAGTTTTAGGGCACGTTGGATTCCATTGTCAATTAGTGATGCAGAGTAGTCCCTGCCTATGAGTTTGTCCTTTAGTTCTTGTAGCCGTAAGTAGCAGGTGTTTTTATTGGAGACTATAGTACAGATTCTCTTGGCTAAGTTGTAGGGAATATTAATTTTAACGTGTCTAGGGTGGCAAGAGTTGAAAGGGAGATATTGCTTGGAGTCTGTGGGCTTGTAGTATATGTCTGTTTCTATTTTTTTGTTATGGATCTTAATGAGGATGTCGAGGAAGGGGAGTTGTTGATGGCTGTATTCCATCGTGAAGTTAATATTCGTGTTGAGCCCATTTATAAGGGTGTGAAATTCTTTAAGTTTTTCGATGTTTTCGTGCCAAAGGATGAAGCAGTCATCTAGATATCGCTTCCAGTTCCTTTCAATGTGTAAGTGGAGGGTGTTTCCAAATTTGTTTAGGACTTTAGTGTAGAGGGTGATTTCCAGGTATCCCATGACTAGGTAACATAAGTGGGGGCTGTTTTTGTTCCCATAGCGGTCCCAGATTTCTGCCTGTAGGGTTTGTTATTGAAAACGAAGTAATTGTTCTCCAAGATAAATTTGAGTCCCTCTATCACGAATTCTTTTTTGATGCGTTGTGGGAGTTCATTGTGGAAATTATCCAGCCAGAATTGGATAGCTTCTATTCCTAGTTTGTGGGGGATGTTGGAGTATAGGTTGACTACATCGAACGTCACTAGTAGGGTTTGTTCAGAAAGTGGCATATTAGGGAGGTGATTGAGCATATCTAGGTCGTCCCTTATATAGCTTTTGATGTGTTTGAGAAAGGGTTTGAGAAGGGTATCAATGAAGTTGCTAAGGCGGTGGGTTTCGCAAGCGGGGCCTGCTATTATAGGTCTTAATTTGAGATCATTGGGTGAGGGGACATTGATGACTATGTCTGTGGCTTCCTTGCATGCCTTACTTATTAATTCGCTTTTATGTACTTTAGGGATACCGTAGAAAAGGCTGGATTTACTTGTGAAGTCTGTGATGAAGCTGAATTCCTTGTTAGTGAGTCCTTCTTTGTATTGGTTGATTAGAGTTTTTAGGTTTCTCATAATTTTCTGTTGATTGTAGTATTCAGCCTTTTTGTAGTATGTTTCGTTTTCCAAAGTGGAGAGCGCTAAGTTGATATAGAATTCTGTCTCCATTAGGACTACTGTACTCCCTTTATCAGCCTCTTTAATTGTAATGGTTCTGTCGGTTTTTAATCTATTTAATTCTTCCCATTCTTTCTTGTTGAGGTTTGGCTTGTGTTTTTGTCTGTGCAAGTGTTGGTAAGGGAAGTTTGTGATGTGTTCACAGAATTCGTCCAGGATTTTATTTCTACCTTTTGAAGGGGTGTAATTGCTTCTATTTCTGGCTAATGATTCATCCTCATTGTACTGGTCGAATAGTTGTTCACTAAGTCGTAACTTTCTACAGAAGTCTGTGATGTCTTCCTTCATTTCATAGTAGTTAGGACGTAGTGGGGTCGGTGTGAATTTAAGAGCTTTGGAGAGTAAGTTGATAAGGTTGGGTGTTGGTTCTGCACTAGTAAGATTGATAATTTTTATTACTATCGGTTTCCCCTCCCTGTCTTGTGTTATTTTGTTTGCCTGTATCTGTGTGCTGTGTCTAAAAAATGGTTGGGGTAGAGGGGTTGTCTGCTGATGTTAAGTGGTCTCCTGTTTTTGTTATATTCCTTGTTGTTGTAAAATGTGGTTCGGGTTGGTGTTTGTAGATTGAATGGGGTGTTCCTGTACTGCGAGTATGGGTGTGTGTTTCTATGTGCCATGTTGTATTGTGGTGTTATAAGTGGCCTACGTTGTTGGTTGTATCGTGTGGTGTGGGTTTGCTGTGTATTGTGGAAGCGAGAGTTGAGAAAATGGTAATTACCTTGCTGTCCCCTTGAAGCGGGGAAGTTGTTACATCTATCATGGTGGTGGTATCCTTTCCCTATGTTTGACGATGAGGCATCCGCGTAGTAGTTGAGTGATTTGGTATGGTGTCTCCTTAAAGGGGGAAAGTTGTAAATGTCATTCTGGAGGAGATGATTTCTTAGGTTTTTGTTCCTTCTTATGGTAGCGAGGTTGGGAAGTTCATCTTCGGTGGGGTGCTTCCTTCTTCGTTTGTTAGTGGCTTGGGGGTTTGAGAAGTTGTTGTGCGGTTCAGTTATGGGTTTTCCTATTTTTATGAACGGGTTATTGGAGGTGTAATCCGTTTGAAAAGTCGATTCATAGTGTAGGAACCAAGCGGCACTTTTTTCCCAGCGTTGAAGGGATTTCAGTTCTTCTCTGTTGCAGTCGCCTTTCCATAATTTGGAGATCTTCTCTACCTTGGGGCCTTCAGTTTTGTTGTTGATTTCCAGGAGGATCTCTTCATCGATGGTTTTGATTTTTTCCTCATTTGTCTGGGCCCTCAGTTTAAGAAGTTCAATTTCTGTCTTCATTTTTTCCAATGCCATTCTTTCCCTAAGGTGTCTTTGAGGTTCGGGTTCATTTGGAATGGACTTTATTTGTAGTTTACGGGGGAGAGTTAGAGGGGTTGAGTTAAGCCATTTTTCATATATCTCTGCTTTGTTGTGATTTTGTATCATCTTCCAGAATGAGATCTTTCTGTCTCTGAGGGATTTGTTCCATTTTGGAATTGTTCGAATTTTCATTTTGTATGAATCAATCTCACATGGTTCTTCGTTGGTTTTTCCTGGGTTGGTAGTAGTGAACATAGTTTGGATAGTATCGCAAAGGTTTTGGAGTTTGTCGCCGATTTCGGAGGGTTTGTATCCGGTGGCGGTTTCCTTATTTGTGGAGTCAAGTTTGTCGACCAGCAAAGATAGGTTGGTGTTTATTTTCTTGAGTTCCCGTAGGATCTCTTCATTTGTGTTGATGAGGGTTGTATCCGTTTTTGTTGGCATTTTCAGTATCTCGTGTGAGGATATGATAGTTAAAAGAATAGAGCTGTAACACACAAGTTATTATATATTGGTAAACGGAATAGAAAATGCTGACAAATTGTTCACAGTTTAAAAATGGTTTAATTAGGAATAAAAAAGTATTAGTAATTGTATGGATTAGTATTCAGTTGTGGTTTTAAGTTTTTAAGTTTTTACCGGTTGCGCATTTCTAAATGCTTTTCAAAAATAATTTTGAGATAGTGTCCACACCCAGCGCATCAGCAAGGAATCTTACTTCATTAACAAATACGGACCCCCTCTAAACACTTCTCCCTAAGACGAACCCACAACATACACACGTCATCATACATACCTACATCAGCACACATCTCTACCCACATATAAACACAATAACATACGTAAACACACATGCTCTATGGTGCAACACAAAACAATATATGTGTATATATATATATATATATATATATATATATATATATATATATATATATATATATAGTGAATATATGTATGTATATATATATATATATATAGTGAATATCATTTCACACCTTTTATTGTTAAGATTTTTGATGTTCTATTAAGAGAACCGATTTTACTGAAAAAATCGAATAATGTACACCATTTTACCAGGGCGAAAAAAATACTGGTCCATCCACACACACACACACACATTCTCACACACACACACACACACACACACACACACACACACACACACACACACACACACACACACACACACATACACACACACACACACACACACACACACACATGTATACACACACACACACACATACACACGCGTACATTAACATACAAAGAGACTTATACACACACACACACACACTTCTCCGTATAAGACAAAAGCTGAAAAATATCTTTGACATGCTAAAATACCCACCACTGCTTACAGAAACATTTCTACTGACCATCCCTGCTACCACGAATTACTCTGCTATACACACACACACACACACACACACACACACACACACACACACACACACACACACACACACACACACACACACACACTTATCTTAATAGCCATTTGACACAAATCCCTACTAACCATTATCACAACATCGAACACCTTACTACTACTACACACACACACACATATTTGTTGTGAAAGAGTCATTTCTCAGTCTTGGCGCAAAATCAATTTTTTATTCACATTACCTCCACCGACCAATCAAAATTGTTTTGACCACAAGAATTTTTGCAAACACCAAGTAGCGCTGGAGCCACTTTTTTAACATAAAACCAGTCTTGGCGCAAAATCAATTTTTAACATTCACATGACCTCTACCGACCAATCAAAATTGTTTTGACCACAAGAATTTTTGCAACACCAAAGTAGCGATGGAGCCACTTTTTTAACATAAAAACAGGTAGAATTCCCAAAACTAATCAGATCAGAGCAAACAACACGGACACTCTATCTCAAAATTATTTTTGAAAAGCATTTAGAAATGCGCAACCGGTAAAAACTTAAAAACTTAAAACCACAACTGAATACTAACCCATACAATCACTAATACTTTTTTATTCCTAATTAAACCATTTTTCAACTGTGAACAATTTGTCAGCATTTTCTATTCCGTTTACCAATATATAATAACTTGTGTGTTACATCTCTATTCTTTTAACTATATATATATATATATATATATATATATATATATATATATATATATATATACAATTATTAAATGAAGCTTATCAAATAGAATGGACACAGCTTCCATCATTTTCTTACTAACACAATAATATTATTAAGTGTGCATTATTAAAATTCAAGCCGAGTTCAAATCCCGCCGAGGTTGACTTTGCCTTTCATCCTTACGGGGTCGATAAAATAAAGTACCAGTAATGCACTGGCTAATTGCTGGCTTTGTGCCTAAAGTAGAAACAATTATTAAAATTCAAGCCACCCACTTAGAGAATACACTTATACGTTGATGAAAACAACATGGAGTGGGTAGATAATTGGAGTTACCAGGACTGATACACCAGGTTCTAAGATTTCAACCTGGCGCTAGGTGTCCGAATGGAACCGCCTTGTGCAGAAATGCGTTAGTTGATAGGAATCGCGTCTTATGCGGGAGACTGCCTTCCTGGAATGGACAGATCCATATGGCGAAATAGTGCACCTCACTGATGGATACAGGTGAATGAAGTAGTAATCCAGTTGTTTCAGTGTCACATATAAGAGGAGGGGATCCAGAGCTGAACACTTACACGGAACACACGCTGGAGTTGATTCAAATTGAAAAGATCATACCAAAAGCACTCTACCACACACACATACATATGGATACAAATATACATACATATACAAACATAATAACTACAAACTACGAATGTACAGAGCTTTCACCTGTTTTTACCAAAACAATCTCTTCTGAACACACACACATATATGTATATATATGTATATATATATATATATATATATATATATCTACCCGTCTTTTTCGTTCTATGTATCTTTACCCTTTCTAGCAGTCTCTCTCTCTGTTAGCCTCTTCCTCACCCTTCACTCACTCATTCTCTGTCACTACCTCTCCTCCTCCTCTTTCTTCCCGTTTGACCTGTGCGTAATTCTTTTCTCTCGCACGCTCGGCCAAGCTGGTCGGAATTTTTTCACTCTCGTCTACGATTTCACAGAACTTATGTTTACCGAATTCGCAGACTAGACCCCTTATTCCTCCCGTTAGACCTGTGCGAAATTCCTTCCTTGCTCACATTTCAACCAAGTTTGATGGTCTTTATTCTCTCGGTCACGATTTCACCTAATTTAAATTCATAGAAATTTGGGACTTGTCTCCTTCTTCCTCACTTTCTGTTGCTTCACCATTTTGTTTGTTTACACTCGCGTCACCTTTATTTACGTGTCCCAACGACTTTTTTTAGCCGTTGCTCGCACCAACCGGAGGTATATGGTCTTTAAAGCGATGAAATGCCTATGATGGTTGGAAGATCACTGATGAAGGACAAACTTTTTTCATATGTAACCCATTTGCAACTCCGCAGCGCCCTTATTATCATATATATATATATATATATATATATATATATATATGTGTGTGTGTGTGTGTGTGTGTGTGTGTGTGTGTGTGTGTGTGTGTGTGTGTGTGTGTGTGTGTGTGTGTGTGTGTGTGTGTTCAGAAGAGATTGTTTTCGTAAAGTACACAATTTATGTGTGTATATATACATATATACACACACAAAATATGTACTTTTCCATTTGAAAACTAACCAAAGCAAACCCTATATTTTGAACGTAAAGTTTTTAATAAAACATATTCACACATTCTTCTAAGTACTGAATGTTTAGAAAAGCTTACAGACAATTTGAGCGTCACTCATTTATTGTACATCATTAACGGAAACACCACTAAAATATTGTGTTTATTATATATGTATCTAAACCACGGATTATTAAATGTATTAATGACACAGACATAGTTATTTAAAGTTATAGCTATATCCCTATTCTTGAAAATAAGAACTACATTAGTATGACTCAAAATAAGAAATAAGTAAATGAAATGAACTTTATGTCGTGTTGGGGACTTAATAATATGACGAAACCAGCTATATTTATATACTTTTTTCTATTAAATATGCTGGATTAATATCAATATAATTTTTCGTTTATCTTTCCCAGCATTTCTTTTATCATGAATATTCTTGAAGACAGCTTAGCGTAAGAGCATTTTTATTGTGTTAATACTGTACTGTTTACTTCAAACTTACGATCTCTCTTTAACTGTTAATATTTTCAATTATCAACTGAAAACAACTTTGTGGGAATGTATACGTCTGTGCGATTCCACCCCCACCCCAACCCCCACTATGTCCTCTTCTCAAAGTTCTTCGAATCTACAAGACATACATTTGATTTTATCTTCGTTTTTACCGTCTTAACTCCCTCCACCAGCACTTATATTTCTCGGTTGCCTCTCTCCTGTTCTTATTCCTCTACCCCTTATTTTTAACTGTTATAATAATTTCTTCCTCACTCTCACTACACTCAAACACATTATGCAGGACTAATAGAAAATAACTTATCTCACTCCCGTAAAGTGTTCTGTCTGAAACGTTTGACATAATTTATTCCTTACGGCATAAAAAATGTTATTACACTTTTAACAAACCTCTTTTGCTTTACCATTTTTCATAAAAACCAAACCTCGGTTTCTTCATTGCATTTGCTACACGCACGTGTTTTCGGGTTCATAAGGTTGACAAAAGCTTTGTGAGAGGAACTTGGTAATCAGTAATTTGCGGAAACCCATCGTATATATTTTGGAAATATGTATGCATCCACTGATTTTAGATATTCTCAGATTCCGAGGATCACTTGCAAGGGTGAAGATACACACACACATACATACACAAACACACACATATTTGTTTTGTTTTTTTCCAAAAAGTTGCCCACTGAGATCTGTTTCCAGGACAACGCCGAAAATATTTGTATATATATATATATATAAATATATATTTACACTCACACATATATATATACATATATATATATATATTTACACACATACACATATATATTATAAATTTAAACGCATATATATATATATATGTATGTATGCGTTTAAATTCGGTGGCTTACCATTGGGTAGAATTGGTCATTCGTGTTAACCTTGACGTAATATGAGAAACGCACTCGACGTTATGCAACCAAACCATCGTTCATGGTGAATCATGTTGGTGGTGCGGAATCAGTAAATATATTGTAAAGTGAAATGACAGTAGACGAAGTATGTAGGATTTCCTTAATTATTTATTACTGCAAACACTATACACATTTCAGTGGCCCAGTTGCGTAAGAACCTGCTGACATCTTCAGGTGTAAATTGTGTAATAGATGAATACCAACGGATTGGTGGCAAACTTTAAGGAAACAAGCAAAGAAAAACAGGGAAGAAATTAAGTGTGTTTACGCTTTAGACCCAGAGACGAACGAAGCACGATGTTGTTAAATGCCTTGCCGTCGTATTTCACTTTAAAAAAATGAATACATATATATGAGTGCGTGTGTATATATATATATATATATATATATATGCGTGTGTGTGTGTGTATATATATATGCAGTATATATATATATATATATATATATATATATATATATATATATATATATATATATATATATATATATATATATATATATATATATATATATATATATATATATATATATATATATATATATATATATATATACTGTATATTACCCAATCTACTACCCGAATTATTTAGTAATTTGGTGCATTATGGTCCATCTAGTATCTTACCACACCCTCCTTGTTTTATATATATATAGAGAGAGAGATAAAATTAAGAGACATGCGCCATATCCACTGCAAAATATGTTCAAAGTGTCCAATGAATAGAGCCGAGCCTTTTATATCAACTAGAAATTGATTGACACATATATATACATATATAAAATAAACATATGAAACAATCACAGGGAATAATTTGTAAAGTGTGCAAGCACACACAGCTAGGTGGGTAACTAATTAAAGTTTAACTAGAACTTCAAATGTAGATACCTTTTAAAATGATTAATCTCCTTTGTATATATTTCATTAAATAAACAAATATATTTGTGAACATCCGGGATTTGACTACAGTGATTTACCGATTGATGGTGAAATATATTTCCTTATTTAATGAGATATATACAAAGGAGATTAATCATCTTAAGAGGTATCTATATTTGAAGTCCTAGTTAAACTTTATTAAACTGGATTTATTAAACTTTATTAAACTGGATTTTAGTCTTCAAATTTATTATTATTACTATATATATATAGTGGTGGAAAACTGGAAGGTAATATCCGTAGTGGTAGAGCACTCAGTCCATGGGACGAGTTAGGTACCAGTGGTTACACAACAGTTAGTTCACCATACCGAGAACAATTGTTTCACCTTAGCGGATCCTCAGCTCGGAATGGGCATGGTTATAGGAACATGAAGGACAACCGTACGAACGCGCATGCGCAGCAACACGGTCACTTCATACAGGCAATACTAGACTGCGTGCGAGAGGTGTAAGGGAGATAACTGCGAAAGTATAAATAGTTTTTAGGTTGAAAATAAAATTACAAAGAATAAGTCCGGAGACTTGTAATTATGCAATAGGTGTTTGGCAACGTGTGGACAACGTGTGAAAAATTCATTTCTCGTGTTTAGGCAATCACTATTGCGTAATCTCTTTAGAATAGTTATTCGTTCGTCAATACGTCGGATTTCCCCTTGCGTATGGCTTGGACTTAGTGACGGCTTTCCATTGAATGGAGTAGTCTATACTTGAGTCCTTGAGGGACCATACGTGGCTCGCGAGTTTCGTGGATGAAGGTCTGTCCGGGTACCTGAAGGTAGACTGGTGGTTCAGGAAACGTTCCTTAAATCGCCCCCCCCCGCCTTGCCCACATAGGATTTGACCTCCTGTGGTTCATTTGGTCGGTTGGAAGTGACCACAGCTTCATAATTTACAGCTGGTGTGTTGCATTGCTGTTAAAACCAATGTAGGAAAACAATTTTTAGCCACTTAGATAGACACTTTCCCATAGGTCATAAATACCGCTCCTTCTTTAACCGACACAAAGTTAAGCTAGGATACTCCTGCGCTAAGAACATGAAGGCCCACATCACCAGCAGTGTGATGTGACCAGGTTTCTGCGCATGCGCATTCGTATGGTTGTCCTTCCTGTTCCTATAACCATGCCCATTCCGAGCTGAGGATCCGCTAAGGTGAAACATTTGTTCTCGGTATGGTGAACTAACTGTTGTGTAACCACTGCTACCTAACTTGCTATATTTTCACCCAACTTGTAGAAATCTTATAATGAAACGAGTCGTCTGGGAAATGATATATTTGATATATCTCATATGAAATAATACAGCCAATTATCCACACAATACTATATAGTTAGCACCCCAAACGTTTAATTGGGAATATACTCAGGTATTTCCTAATGTTTGTTGAGTGAGTTGGAATTTAGCCGGAGTATCGCTATTAGCTTTCTCCGATTATGTATTTATATATTTACTCTTGGAGCAACAGATATGAACTTTCCCGATATAAGATATGACTCTCTTTGTTTATTTTTTATATGAATATTGATTGTTAGTTCTTGTATCTCATTCTGTTATTTTGCCCGATAAAATATCTATATGTGTCATTTAGCGGGTCGCACATATGAATATTTTTTCATATCCAATTGAGTTCTTAGCACGTGGTTTGAATTCTTGTCAGAGTTCAACGACCTGCGCATGTATTGTTTTTGGCGGTAGCCTCCTTCCTCCCATTTTAGGGACAGTGTGAGATTTTCTTTAGAACTGCTGGACTAACAACCTAGCAGCTCCCTCAAACACTGATGGTGATTATCGCTAAATATTGATGTTGATTTGGTTATCAATATTAATATTATTGGGTTACCCACTGAAGATTTATAAGAGGCCACTTGAATAAGTATCTGTTGATCTTATACAAGCTTCAACATAACTTGGTATATTTACACCCAACTTGTAGAAATCTTATAATGAAACGAGTCGTCTGGGAAATGATATATTTGATATATCTCATATGAAATAATACAGCCAATTATCCTCACAATACAATATAGTGAGCACCTTAAACGTTTAATTGGGAATATACTCAGGTATTTCCTAATGTTTGTTGAGTGAGTTGGAATTTGGCCGGAGTATCGCTATTATCTTTCTCCGATTATGTATATATATATATATATATATATATATATATATATATATATATATATACATACATACATACATACACACACACACATATATATATACATAGATATACATATATATATATGTGTGTGTGTGTGTATGTGAGTGTGTGTGTGTGCATGTATGTTTGTGTGTGTTAATTGCCTGTAATGTCGTTTATTGATAAATCAAATGTTTAATACTTTTATCAAAAGAGGTTTAAATGTATTCTTAGCAAATGGTTTTGTTATAAGCAAGGCACTTTGATGTGGCACTTTGAACATTTTTATAAAGTTTACTCCGATTTGTATTACGTGAACACTCAACACACAACGATCTCTAAAACAAACAGAACAGGGATCATAAAATCGAAGTCCCGGTAACTCCCGCATCTGATTATGGTAATTTATTTCAGTAAATGCGAAGTCTAATGACCTATCAGAAAGACGATTATTCATCGATTAGAAATATTTATGTTATGAAACATTTACTACACAAAGATTGTTATATCACTTTAGGATTCATAGGAAAACTTTGTCATCAAAATCTGATGTGTTCATGGTCCTCAAAAATAAAAATAACTATAATCTATTCAACTCTGAAATAGAGGAAATATTTTCTCCATGAAAATATCTCGACAAACATAAAAATACGCACAGGAGTTGATAGGTTTAACTGTGAAATATTCTTGAAATATTTATTAACAATTCGTAACTTGTTCTCAAACACATTCACACAAGCAACAAATGCTATCCTTGTAAAATGTGTGAGAAATCCTGTCTCTAACGTTAGTTTAAAAATATAAAAGAGAATATGCACTGAAGAAATGTAATCTACATTTTAAGTATTCACATACTTGTGCCTTAGTCGGGGGTCTATCGAGGCTTATCGTATGACTAGACACCTCATTTATCTTGGCATGTGAATATCGTCCATTCAATGAAAAAGCCTAAATCGGTTGAGGTTTCATTACATATATATTATATCCTAGAGGGGTTGGATATGCTGCTCGCGACGTTTTCCTTCCATACGATACACATATATCTCTACTGTGTCTCATCATGAGGGAATGCAGTTCATCTTTACCTGTTTGCGGTATATCGTCTATGCATTTGATCAGTTTACCAAAGAGGATTTTCTGTCGTTTGGTACATTTTGCATTTTAAATGGACTGATATGTATTTGTTCTACGTCGTGCTCTCAATTTTTAGAATGCCATTGTAGTTCAGCCAACATGCAATCCCGTTCGTCACTGAGACTACCATCATTTTTTTTTTATTTCATTATAATTTATAAATAGGTAACATGACTTCCTTCGAACATATCTTAAATTTCGATAACGTTGAACTCATGTAATTTTCTGATGAACGATTCCTACCTTTATGATATTATACATGCTGCTCTCATATACAACAATCGAAAACTGAAGAGAAACAGAGAGAGAGAGAGAGAGAGAGAGAGAGAGAGAGAGAGAGAGAGAGAGAGAGAGGGGCAGAGAGAGAGACAGTGAGAGAGAGAATGAGGGGGTTACATAAATGTTGTTATTAATATTCTATCACACATTTTAATACTAAAATAGTTTCCATTAGAATAATCACATACATGCACAT
>OZ024741.1:98410732-98430732 GCA_964016885.1 Eledone cirrhosa
AGACATATTACAATCGTTTCTCTGGCGACCAGCTCGGGGCACGATGGATGTAATGATCGAACCTGACTCTGAAATTGCAAGATCCTCAGATACCTCTCTATCTTTCGAAGCAGAGTTTCGAAAGATAGAGAGGTATCTGAGGATCTTGCGATTTCAGAGTCAGGTTCGATCATTACATCGATCGTGCCCCGAGCTGGTCGCCAGAGAAACGATTGTAATATGTCTAAAAAAATGTAATTCGTCGCACCACTGATTCTCCGTTTCTTATGTGATATGTATGTATATATATATCTATATATATGTGTGTGTGTGTGTGTGTGTGTGCGTGTGTGTGTGTGTGTGTGTGTGTGTGCGTGTGGGTGTGGGTGTGTATGTGTGTGTGTGTGTGCGTGTATGTGTGTGTGTGTGTGTGTGTGTGTGTGTGTGTGTGTGTGTGTGTGTGTGTGTGTGTGTGTGTGTGTGTGTGTGTGTGTGTGTGTGTGTGTGTATCCCGGGTTCAATCTGGGATAAGATACTCAATATATAGTGCAGTATATAATGTTTAATATAGAAATAGCTTCTACTGGACTAGAACTGCTTCATTCGAAGGAAATTAACAAAGAGAGGATAAGACAACGAATGAAAACAAGGCAAAACGAAAAATATTTTGTTAAGGGGAACCTTAATTTTAATAAAAATAGAAACTAAAGACAACAAAGTCCAGGGTCATCAGCCGTTGAGATGGACATTGGCAATTTCAACCACTACCAACGGGGATCACAGCATCTGAAACAAGCCAAACGCTGTCCAGTGGAGTAAGAGACGAAACATTAATTTATAGCAATTAAACTATAACAAGTACACAGAATTTCATGCGAAAACGTGTAGTGCTTCGTAATATGTATATAATGAATAAAAAATAAGGGCGAAGACATGAAAATGAAGGATTACAGAGAGTAATCTGATCTCTACAGTTGACCGCTAGAGATACGTTGTTTCCATAATTTTAGCTCAATACAACTGGCTCTAGTGCACAAGGGACAGTAACAAATGGGAAAAGGACAAGTCGATAATCTTAGCATCTTTGCCACTAATCCAAATGATCTGCAACTGAAAAGATATTCACGAGGCCCAACATATTGATTTACCAAGGAGAAGGTTAAGCGATAGAGAATATGCAATCTGTATATATATAAAATTAAGTATGTGTGTATGTGTGTGTGTATTACCTACATCTTACGTCCGATATTCATGAAACTTTACAGGCTCATAGATTAATCATCGCGGAGTGTTTTCTATATATTAGCGTATCGTCTTTTTATTCTGGGGTCATTCTGCACATAAAAATCGATAGGGGGGGGGTCACCTTTTTTTATGTATCGAAAAATAAGATTTTTGGCTCTAGCTCCCACGTTTTGCCACCGATTTCGTTCAAATTTTAAAGCAAAATAGAATTTATCATTGCACATCCTGTAATGGCTTTACATTTTGGATATTTTGTTCAGGAATGGTGTGGCAGCCGCTTAAATATTCAAAAATACCACCTTTTCGCTCAAATTTCCGCCTTTTCGGCTCTAGCTCCCACATTTTTCAACCGATTTCGTTCAAATTCGAAACTTCGTCTTCACCTCACACATAAATCAATTTATTTGATTCAACTTTTATACTACGATAGAACCTATCATTGCACATCTTATAGATGGTCAAAGGTAAAACGATGACCACTGACGTCATCTGAGCTTTTAGTTGTGTATTTGAGAATTCATTGGTTTCCAATCAAGTAGTGTGAGGAAATTTGGCTTAGTGTTAGAGGTCATAACCTCCCTCCCCCAGCATGCCCCTTCGTCAGTCACCCGTGTTTATCAGTGATAGAGGTCATCACCAGCCTCCCCCGCATGGCCTGTGTGTGGCCATAGATGAGTCATCGAGAAGAAGTCGCTAAGATCAACACCTTTTCATCAAAGCAGATATTATTTTACCTACCCAGGCAACGCTGGGTACTGCTGCTAGTTGTTAATAAAATGATTGCCATATATATATATATATAAATATGGTGGGGGAGGGGGTAGTACTTGTCTGTTAACAGAATATACTGACATGCCTATTTTTCCCCACAAAGATATTTTAATATTTTAATGTACATTGAAACAAAATACTTCTTAAGTACCAGTAATATAATAATCAAATTAGCTGCTAACATTGCATTATATTCATATTTGTCTATCTAGAGTAGTTAAACCACAATAATAGTGGGCGTGGCAAAGGCGGTACGCCTGTAGTCACTTTAAAAGAATACTTAGACTTTCATGAAATCCCATCAAAAGAACTGAACTTCGCCACGTTGATACCGCTATTCTTGCCTGCAAAATGTTGTCTATAGAGACAAGATTATTAAATCTACCTACCCATAAAGTGTGGATATCGGTCAGGGGTTGGCCGGGCCTAAAAAAAAAAACCTATAAAATAGAAGATTCCATTATATTATAGATGTGTAACAAAACTGTTATATAGTTATTAATTTCACTAGCAGAAAAACCACGCTTCGGGTGGTTTTCTGCGAGCATGTGTATTGATATTATACGCAAGTATATATGTAGATAAGATCAAATAAAATCGTAATTGACAATATACACAGAAATTGAACGAAGACTGTGTTACGTAATCAGTAACGTAATCTATGATACATTAAAAAAAGACGATATTATATATAAATTGCATTAGGAGAAAATTAGTGACAGAAATATATGAATATTTATTTAAACGATCGCAAACCGGAAGTGTTGACATTTGACCATTTTAAAGAAGTGAATCTTTAAATAAGTAATAAAATATATTTAATGAACAGCCACGAAATTTAGTAGATAAATTATGTAATATTCATTCATTATTTATTCAAAGTAATCCAACTTGTTTTACTAAAGGGATAACAAATTATAAACCGTACGCAGTCCCGCGCTTCTTACTTTATTATAGTTTAGATAAGGCAATTTGTGAACAATACTGTCGTTGGTTACAAATTTCCAACGGGCCAATCGTTAGATAAATGTAGTTCTGACAGGGGGGGGTGACAAGGGAGAGTATAATTGGATGCAGAATAAATATTTCAAAGGATATATTTTGTAAAATATCGGTTCATTGCTTCGATCCCGATATCTATACTCGTAGAAGATATACATTAGCGAAACACCCACAAGACTCACACATACTTCTTGACACACACATTTCTTTCTATCGCTATCTCATCTCTCTCTCCCTCTCTCTCTCACACACACGCACACTCACATGATATATATCTATATCTCATCTCTCTCTCCCTCTCTCTCTCTCTCTCACACACACACGCACACTCACATGATATATATCTATATCTATTTCTCTCTCTCTCTCTCTTATATATATATTAGGAGCGAGAAATAGAGATTGAGACAGAGATAAAGAGAGAGGTTGCGATAGATAGAAAAGAAACTTTCCAGCCATAATATTTGTGGTTAACAAGTACCTCATATGAAAGTATTATGCGTGAATAAGGAACTTGGAAGAATAGAGTTTGATGAGAAATGAATATCTTTGCATTATATATGCCAGTATAAGGGCGGTGTATTGGTAGTGTGGGTAGAGGGCAGACACCATGCTTTGCAGTATATAGTTATGGCCATTTACGTTCCGAGGTTAACTTTGCCTTTCATCCTTACGGGGTCGATAACATAAAGTACCAATAACGCACTGGGGTCGATTTAATCGACTTTTCCCTTCCCCCAAATTTCTGGCCTTGTACCTATATACGAAACCATTATATATATGCCAGCATTAATGTTACGACCAGTCCAAACATGGTTGTTATATGTCGACTCTAATCTTATAAAACCGATATTTTCTATACACACACATAGTTTCATACAACAATTGATTTTTCCATTAGAGCGAAGATAAAATAAATTCAGAAACAGTTTTTCTAAATTTCTTTCACACGGACAATAGAAAATTTTCACAGAAAATACATGGCATTGTATTATTTGTAGATAATGAACTCCAATCAATATTTTAAAGTGTTTTAAGGATGTTTATTATTGCTCAATACATGAACATAGCAGAGAGGCAAAGAGCTATAGTTAACACTTTAACTGTATTACCAGAAATATTTGCTGAGGGTAATGTCATACAGAGGTCGATTTTTCCATGTTTGTTTGTATGTGTTTGAATATATGTTTTAATGTGTGTGGACGTGAGTGTTTGTATATGTGCAGGATATGTATTTACATATGCATTCGTTTTAACTATCATTTTATACGTGTGTATGTACGTTTTTGTGTTTGTATATGAGCAAAATCTGTACTTACATGTATCACTTTGTGACTGTGACTTTATACGAGTGTATGTGTATGTATATGTGTGTATGTGTGTGTATGTCTGTGTGTGTATGTGTACATATGTATCTCTATACGTATGTGTATCATATCTGATAGCACTCTAATATTTATTCTCTATTTACATTATTTGCTTTAATAGTGTTGCTTGCATTAATTCAGTTATATGTTCAAATTCAGACTAAAATCGATTGGATCATTCATCTCCCGAGCTTTCTATCAGAGTGAGAAGAAAGTAATATGATTTCTTTCTAATTTTATGATTAGTTATTTCTTTTCTTCCTGTAGTTCTGGGGACATTGCTATTATATTATTTCTTATGTATGCAAATAAGAAGAGGAAATAATAACTTTAGTTTCAATCTTAGATAACGAATGTAAATGTCTATCATTTGTGGGGTTTTCTTCTGAAATATTTTAATCCGATATACAGTATATATATCATATAATATATATATATATATATATTTATACATATATACATACATATATATATATATATATATACATACACATATATATATATATATATATATATACATATATATATATATATATATATATATATATATATATATATATATATATATATATATATGTATGTATATATATATATATATATATATGTATGTATATATATATATATATATATGTATGTATATATGTATATATATATATATATGGACAGAGGCAGACACGCACGCATACATACACACATACATATGTACATATATACATACATACTTACATATAAAGAGATATACTATCTACGTAGATAGAATATAAATAAAATTAAATGTAAATAATGTCAATGGGGAGGAATCCAGGTAAATATATAATTATAAATATCTAATAAATATAAATTATAGTTTCCTTCCATACAATTTCAGGAAATAGACACAATAGAATCACACAAAAACATACATGCATACACACACATAAACATACATACATACATACACACATAGATACATACATGCATACATACATACACACTTAAATACATACATACATAGACACATACATACACACTTATATACATACATACATACATACATATGTACGTGTGTGTGTGTATGTATTTTCCTATATATACATTTTCCTATATTTATAATGATGTGGAATAGTTGGAATGAAAGCAATGGCAGGAATGTACACAAAAAGTGGCAGAAAGCACATTTGCAACATTCAATTTGCACGTGGCCACGAGGCTGTCCATTTTTAAGACAGATCGATTAGCTGTCTGATTTGATCCCAGTAGAAAACTGGTATTTGGCGTATCTAAATGATGTCATAAATGTATGTTTCGGAGATTTACTCTCCAGCATTAGTCTAAAGTCTATAAGCCATAAGGCTCATTTGGCCGGTTTCAAGGCGTGAAGCGTCCATCGCAGGGTTAAACCCCCAGCTATGGTTGGTACTCATTTTCAATCTGAATATACTGGAGCAACGTGAAATGAAATGTTTTGCTCAAGAATACAACACGCAACCCAGGAATCGAACCCATAACATATGATCGTAAGTCCAACACCCTTATCACTAGGCCATGTGCCTCCACTCAGCATTAGTAATGGTTTCTAAATTAGAGATAAAGGCCTGCAATTTGGGGGCGAGAGCGAGGAATGTCGATTAGATCAACCTCAAGACATTATTTGATCGACTAAGGAAGGATGAAGGACAAAGTTGATATCGACAGGATTTGAACTCAAAATATAATGAACCGGAACATTTTCTCCAACTCACTCACGGTTTGGTCAACATGCTGGCCATCTTTTGATATTAACAATGATTTCTACTTTAGGAATAACACCACAAAAGCCAAATAAAACGACCTCAGTACTTGAGTGATAATTTATTTTCTCGACCTCCGAAGATAAAAGGGAAAGTTGACTTCCGCGAGATTTCTACTCAGAACATGAACATTCGAAAGATTTACTACTAAACATTTAAACGCTGCTTCTCCGTATTGAGAGATCACAGCTCCGATACTATGGGCAGGGGGCTAGAATAATCTCAGGAAAGGATCGGTGGATGGATTTTAGGGGCAATGCCAACCGACAGGAGAATCAGGGGTAGACCCCGAACAAAAAGGTTGAATAACATCTATGAGATTGGGGATCCAGCCAGATTAGTTGGAAATTGTTGCTTCTGACAGGACCTGCTGGAAAGGGTGTTTAAGGACTCTGTCCTCACATCCTTCTCAGGAGTAAGAAGAAGAAGAAGAAGAAGAAGAAGAAGAAGAAGAAGAAGAAGAAGAAGAAGAAGAAGAAGAAGAAGAAGAAGAAGAAGAAGAAAAAGAAGAAGAAGAAGAAGAAGAAGAAGAAGAAGAAGAAGAAGAAGAAGAAGAAGAAGAAGAAGAAGAAGAAGAAGAAGAAGAAGAAGAAGAAGAAGAAGAAGAAGAAGTTCAAATGTGTACGTGATAGGAGGGCATAACAGTAAATATAGGAATCTGCCGAGATGTATATTTTTAGAGGGAAATGTATTGTGTTCTATTAGAAAACATTAAAATCTACTAAACAATCAATATATTATAGATTTACAAAATGATGTAAATTTAAAAAATAACGGTTGCCATGTTTAGAAATTGGCAATGTTTACTGTTTTATAATGCTTTATTATGTTTGACCATCTTGAATTTTTCTGGTGAGATCTTGGCCCTTCTTTGTGAATTACATAAATACCCATAAAACATAAAATCACGAAAGACACACATATGTATTTTTATTCTGCTCGACATCATTCTCATCAAGGCCTACGAGTCACTTCTAGACAAAGGGCAAATGAACAGTAAAATTAATACCTAAAAAAAAAGAAGCTATCTATATACATGTACATCTAAAAAGGAAATAAGATGTAGCAATAAAATAACGGATAAAAGGCTTTAATGAAATTCAATGCGACGATATATAAAAGAACGGATAGCAATAAATTATGTTTAAGAAACACAAAATTAAACAAAATAAAATGGTATTAAAAGAACCCATCATATATATATATATATATATATATATATATATATATATATATATATATATATATATATATATATAGGGGGGGTGCGTGTGTGTGTGTACATGTGCTTGTGTGTTTGTGTATGTGGGTGTATAGTTGTGCATATAGGTGTGTCTGTGTGAATCTGCGTGTGGCATATAAATAACATAAATGTCACATTCAGCCTTATCATTTACTGTATCAGGCTGAATCGCACAGAGAATCACGTTAAAGGTATACATGTCTCTGGAATACTCAGCCACTCTCATATACATTTCATGAGCAGGCTGTTTCGTTCATCGAACAACAAGAGCGTATTGTCGAATCAGACTGTGGTCGATGTAATTCCATATATTTCATGTAAAATCTGTCGAGTTTGTGAAATTTGCTTCGCAACAAAAATTGTTTGTTTATCAACAAGCTGCCATTAATATATGTATTACGCGTGGATATTTCTTAGCGAAAACTAAGCTGAAATCTATTCTGTAGGTTGAATGCCCAACCAAGTTATTCTGATTTCATTTCCACAGCGCGTGACCCTGGAGAAGTTCCTTCTACTGTACTCTCGGTTTGTAAATTGCCTTGTTAGTAAATGGAAACCTGTCATATATATATATATATATATAATAAAGTACGTCCATAGAAACATTTGATAAAATATATACAGTATTTCCTCTCCCAATCAGCATTATTAACCACACACAAAATCAATTAAACAAAGCTGTAAGTTTAAAAAGCACCTATGAAGAAACAGTAGATAAATAAACGATAGCCATTTTATCCGCATTCAACAGCCACAGAATATTTACCCACTATTTCTAATAGCCCGTGGAAATCGATTAGATATATAGCCAACCATACACAATTAGGTAAAAAATCAAAGTTAGAAGAAAAAATGTATATAAGCATACCAAAATTATGTCTCTACCACATTGGGAGAGGAAATACTGTATATATTTTATAACTTGATTGGGAGAGGAAATACTCTATATATTTTATCAAATGATTCTATGGACGTACTTTATTATATATTGCTCTGATTGTTGATTATTTAATTAATTAATTCCTCATTGAGCCACACCATGAATGGTTGCCAAAAACACATATATATCTATGGCTCTGTCTAGTTTATGTATATGTAAATCTATATATTTTATATATATAAATGTGTGTGTGTGTGTGTGTGTGTGTGTGTGTGTGTGTGTGTGTGTGTGTGTGTGTGTGTGTGTGTGTGTGTGTGTGTGTGTGTGTGTGTGTGTGTGTGTGTGTGTGTGTGTGTGTGTGTGTCAGGTCGCTCTCGAGTGCTACTGGTAACATGTAATCCAGTACAACCTGTCTCATGGTCGGGTCGTCGGCGACTAAACCGGCAACGCCACTAACCTTGCTTCGTGAGGAGGGCGATATATGGAAACCCTGCGGGATGAAATACAAGACGCGGAAAAGGGCGGAGGAACGCAGCAGAGTCAACGACCATCCAAATAGTACTTTTTTTCCCCACTTGGGAGTGAAAAGACCCAGTTGTTGTCACAACACCTTTCTAGGAGATGGAAACTCTGAAAGAAAAATGTACGGCTTCGGAAGCATCCGATGATGCTGACCAGTTCTCCTTTTCCGGGTAGTGTTTTCGATATATATATATTTATATATATATATCAACATAATCGGATGCTTCCGAAGCCGTAGTTTTTTTTACATATATACACACATACAAACACAAATACACACACAGAGTCACCCACGCACACACACACACACACAACACACACAAACACACACACACACACAAACACACAAACATATATATATATATATATATATATATATATATATATATATATATATATATATATATTATATATATATATATATATATATATATATGAATGTATACAGTGTATTTTGCAATACACTGTATGCTTAAGTGAAAGCATTTCGAAGACCTTACGCTATTGTTTTAGAGTAGTGACAGTCTCACTTACTTTAAATTTAAGTATACAGTGTATTGCAAAATACACTATATAGATTCATATATATATCGCTATTTCAGAGCACCAATTCCAATATATATATATATATATATATATATATATAGTAATAATAATACATTTATTATTACCCGTCTTCTTGTCTTCTTCCGATTGCAACGTTTTTTGAAATATTCACTTCTGCGTTCACAGATTGACTTTGTTAGTTTCAGAAGATCCCGTTAAGGGTGAAAGCAGCGATTCTTTGTTTAAACTTTAATGTGTTATTTTAATATATATATATATATATATATATATATATATATATATATATATATATATATAAAGAGCCAAGACCCCGATGGCTGAATTCCGGTCGTTTCGATATCTAGGTGTGAACTGTTATGAAAAATATTCCCAGTACAATACAAGTTATTGATAAGGAGAAAGACTTGTATTCGATGTTGCTCTTCCAAGAATACGCCCCCCTAGATATGGGTAGAGTTATTTATGATCAACTATAACCCTTTGAAAGTGGTGAAACAACTTAATCTAGTAAAGAAATAACACACTACCAAATGCATTAATGATGCTGGTGATATGGAAGTTTTCCATGCTAGAATACAAACTAGGCTACGAATTTATCGCTACATATAGGTATATAATAATTGTCATGAAACAATTGGATTTGGACCTATCACAAGTCCAGTATTTTAGGAGAGATGTAGTAATAAATTAACAATGTTAATAAAATGCAAGAGCGATACAAACGAAATGAAATCTCCTTATCTTCTGATTCTGATTGCGATGTAATCTCAATTTTCTAGATACTACCCAACAAGAGAGCATTTTCCCAATCACTAGGCCCGTTACAAACAGTAATCCCACTACTATGAAATCCTACTGTCTTAATAGGAGAGAGAAATATTGCTTGATGTGGTCTTGAATGTCACTAAAAGAAATCGGGATATGCAAAGATACTGTTTGTGATTATAGGTCAAATCAACTGAAGCGGATTCGATGCTAACATCAACCAACAACAATTGCATAGAACAAAATAATGTTATAAATAATGGTATAGGAGTAATATATTTCCCTGTGTAGTGAAACCAAGGTATGTTGCAGAGAGAAGCCGTTATATAGAAGTCGTTAAATGTTATGCATTATGTATTGCTTCCTTTAGTGTATTTCATAGTTTTGTCAAGTCTTTACAATGTATAACAGATTTATTGCACGTATGTGCCTTTTGTTGGCTTATTTTGAATAACTTATTACTTGCTTCAGTTCATACCAATTCACATATTTTAACACAATGATAAACATATATAAATAAATATAAATATGAATATATATATGTGTGTGTGTGTGTGTGTGTGTGTGTGTAAACGCTTTTACGCCTACAGGTATACGCATATATGAGAAATAAGCACACAGCAGAGTAGAAAGTAATATTATTTATATGTCAAATGACCAATCCTCCGTATTAAACACAATCGTTACACATATTATTGCAGTTATTGGCTGCACCGATACTTACTGTCTACAAGGGCTGTCATTGTAACATTGCCACAGATTTATATGCCACATAGCCGTGCACCTGTTTGGATTATTTATTTATTTGTTTATAATAATAATAATAATAATAATAATAATAATAATAATAATAATAATAATAATAATAACAATAATAATAATAATAATAATAATAATCGTTAGTATTGTTATTATTATTCTTATCATCATAATTCATTTATTTATTTACTTTAGTTGTTATATTCTCTGAAGGATTACAGCGTTGGAATCCGCTGGAAACGAAAATAAATAATATAAAATGGTAGGTGAGAAAAATGAATGGTTATAGAGTCAGCGTGCCAAAATGTTAGATGGAGCAGAAATAGAACAGGTGAACAAATACTCTACTCAAACGTTCTTATCTTGTACGAGTTTTAAAAAAATCAATGGTGCACATACTTCAATGTGATAATGACCAGTGAAGGATAATGAAGTTTCGTATCAATCAGTTAAACACGCCTATATGAGACAACAAGTGCCAAGCGCTACACGTTCGTCGCCATATATATATGCAAGCTTGTTTGCATCTCATTACACTAGCCTGGCCAATTTTCTGTGCTTGCTTTCGATTTGAAATATATACGATCAGCCTGCGAACAGAAAGATATGTTTTAACTGACTGACTGATCAGCCTTTCATTACAAAAGCGAGGGGATCATTGTATTTATTGATTAGGTTTTGTTACATAAATAAAAGAATAAATGTATAAATAAACATACTAATAAATAACGAAATAAATAAATAAGTAATTAATGGAGAAACACTCGTTTATCTTGCCTTCATTTATATTCCATCGAGAGAAATGTTTTCTAAACCTTCAGAATCAAGATAACAGCTGTGTTTTATTTTAATTTAATACACTTGACTATCTCATCTGATCATTGTTCTCTCTCTCTCTCTCTCTCTCTCTCTCTCTCTCTCTCTCTCTCTCTCTCTCTCTCTCTCTCTCTCTCTCTCTCCCTCCCTCTCTCTCTCTCTCCTACTCTCTCCTACTCTCTCTCCTACTCTCTCTCTCTCTCTCTCTCTCTCCCTCCCTCTCTCTCGCCCAATGTGTATATATACATATATATATATATATATATATATATATATATACACACGCACATATATATGTGTGTGTTTGTGTATATATATATATGAGTGTGGGTGTATGTATCTATGTATATATTATGCATATATATATGTATATATATATATATATATATATATATATATATATATATATATATATATATATATATATATATATATATATATATATATATATATATATATATATATATATATCAGTTCTATTCGATGACTTCGTTTTAGTATTATTTATCTGTGCGTGTGTATATATATATAGAGAGAGAGATAGATAGATAGATAAATAGATATCAATACATGTGTGCTTGTATATGTGAATGGCAAAGTTTCTTTAAATTAGTTTCGGTATAATTTCTTCTGCCAACATTTTCAGTGGCGTCGTTTGTGCATTCGTTGAGTTTCAAAACTTAAGAATATTTTACAGATTTTGAATTTTCCAGATATATTGGTTATGTGTAGCTTATGAATGGACATGATTTTGATGCTTTCAATCATAGGTCTGCACGTGTGACCTGTCACTTAGCAACAACAACCTCAACAACATAAATGTTAAATATTTACGAAGGAATTTCTGTTTGATTGTACTGTTGGAACAAGAGTTGATTCTAACCTCGAACACAGCAACACTTAAGAAAGCAAGAACACATTTCCAAATGTAGAGCTAGATAGGTCTAAATAGATGAGATGGCCATGGCTGGAATTCAGTTGATAAAAGGTTGGGTGATCACAACACATCTGGAATTAAAGAACAATGACACAAATACACCCCTGCAATAATGATCCAGCTAAACGCATTCTATATGGTCGTTCGACATGCTAGTAATAACAGTGAAATTTCCTCAAAATAATACACCATATTGTATCGAATAAAGAAGGAAAACAGTAAATAATGCATTATTACACACACACACACACACACACACACACACACACATACACACACACACACACACACACACACACACACACACACACACACACACACACACACACACACACAAACACTCACACATGCCCACATTATATACACTTGCAATTATTGAATGTTCATAACTAGAATGAATTTGAAAGAAAGTTCGCGCGATTATACCTAAACAATAACATGAACAACAATGACGACAGTACTACACCAACACCCTTTAACATGACACCAACCCCACCAGTCCCCGAAATACACCACAACAAATATAATTGCATTCAGCTGTTTAAAAATATGTCGACCTCAATATAATAAGTGTAAGTATTAGTAGATACCGCCACCTTGTGAGGGGAGTAATTAACCCTTATACAGATCCACACACATATTCACACACACACACACACACACACACACACACACACACACACACACACACACACACACACACACAACACCCACACACTCAGATACACAAACACAAAGACACATTCGCACAGTCATTCAATCACTCACGCACATACACATACACACATGCAGAGAGAAGGAGAGACTCTTTCATGTAATCCCATTCATAGCAATTAACTGCAACACCATCAATTACCCCACTATTTTAACCTCCCCATGATCACCAACTAATAATCCCAAGCTTACATATCACGGCTGTGTTCAAATGATAGCAAATAGCAGTGGAAACAACACCTTTTGATGTCTTTAATCTTCTGGATAACAGAGAGATAATCCCTAATTCCTATGATGTTAAAGTATTTAGCTAAATATTATCTCTCCAAATTGAGCTGGAGCTATCCTTTCTATAATGTTTATAATATTTGGACCCCTTCTCACCTTATTGGTATACCTTATGTACGTGTGTGTAGCAAATTTTACGAGAAAGAATGTGTGTGATTGAAGAGGGAAACATAAGAAAACAAAAAATATAAAAATAAAATTAGTAAATAGTGAAAAAGATAAACTATTCTACAAGGTTGAAATGGTTACAAATTCAAATGACTCAGTCAGGTACCTGAAAACATGACAGAGGAAGAAACCTCTGCTAAGGAGAAAAAAGGATCTCGATAATCTGTGGTAGCATGTATGCTACTCGTTACAGTTATGAAGAGTAAAAGAGATGAGAGTGTGTTGTAAACAAAGGAGACACTAGTAGATTTTAGTTAATGCAATTCTGTGACAATTGGTTTATACATACAAATAAATATATGCCCTACAAAACCTCCTTTTCTTTCGTTTATATACACATTAATTCCTTTCTGTCTTTCCATATGCATGGCTTACTGTATCAGCATGGCATAGTGGTTAGAGCGTCAGGCTTTCAATCGTAACGTTTTGAGTTCGATTCTCAGACCGGGCTTAGCGTTGTGTTGTTGAGCAAGACACTTTATTTCATGCTACTCTAGTTCACTCAGCTGTAGAAATGACTTCCGAGGTCACTGGTGCCAAGGTGCATCGGCATTTGCCTTACCCTTCAACAAATTCGGTGGTGTGGAGAGGGTAGACTGGTATGCATGGGCGACTGCTGTACTTCCACAAACAACCTTGTCCGGGGTTGTGCCTCGGAAGGGAACTTTCTGTGTGCAAATCCCATGGTCATTCGTGACTGAAGGGGGCCTTTACCTTAACTTACCTATATATATATATATATATATATATATATATATATATATATATATATATATATATATATATATATATATATATATATATATATATATATATATATATATATATAAAACATATATATAGTCCAAATACTCAAGATGCCTATCCGTGGAGGTTACGTTACAACGCTGCGAAGATAAACTAGTTTAAATCCAAAAGCACTTATATATATTCTTTGTTAAGTATAAGATACGAGCCTTGTTGCTCTGGAGTGTCACCTATGTACTCATAGCGTCAACAAATGATCATGTAAGTATTATTAGAAGACTCATCCGTTAGACATAATAAAACATGTTTAAACACTACTCATTTCATGACGTCAACATCACACGTATATGTATATATATTGTTTAATCATTATAATTATTTCCACGGTTCTCCATGCAATCGAGATGTCTTTCATGCTTTTGCTGTTGATTATGAGAACGGTATCCTCAGATGAAAATCAATATGTTTGATATGTCGCTGGCAGGATAAACACACGTCCTATTACTTGTGTGCCCAGCAAACATATGTTTGCAAGCAATAGGACGTGTGTTTTTTCCTGCCAGCGACATATCAAGCATATCGATTTCCATCTGAGGAAACCGTTCTCATAATCAACAGCAAATACATGAAGGACATCTCGATTGCATGGAGAACCGTGGAAATAATTATTGTGATTAAACGATATATGTAACTTCAGCACCTTATTTTGTTATTTTTATAAAATTCCCCATCGTAACTAAAATCAAGGATTGTTGAGAGCTTTCTCCTGCTTACTCCTGTTTTTACCAACCAAAACAATCTTTTTCAACAATATACATATATATATATATATATATGCATAATTTAGTCATGTGCTAACTTATTAACATCTCAATTTAGATCTCAATCGAACCTGTTCGCCACATCCACCCACCGTCTGCACGTATGAATATACGAGCCAACAGGGAAAGTTTTATAAGGTTACTGAAATTATTGGGGAAAATATCCAAATCTCACTAAAATCTTAGATACTAGGGTTCCAGCACATAAAGGAAATATTGGATAATCACAACTGGAATGCCTTTGAACATAGATCAGTTTATCACGACTAAACAAAATTAAAAGGAACTCACACACACATACATAAACACACACTCAGCAATATACACACCTATACACGCACACAATCAAACAGACTTAGACACACAAATGCATACACATCTCTATTAACCTAACAGTCCCCCTTAGAAACTTATGCGCACACACGAAAGCACATACATAAAAGGTGTACACAAAAATAACACGAACACGCAGGCACACACCAAACACACAAACAACCAAATGCATACACACTCATATCCACGAACAAATATATGTACACAAGACCTCCAATTTGATTAAGCCTCCCTGCTTCACCTTTGCAATAGAGAATTTCAAAGAAAATGTCATACAAACATGAATACGTTAACACGGAAATCCCCTAAAATCCTTTCATGTCTATCAAGTTGTCAACGTTTCAACACAAGCTAAGGATCTGTCAAAGTATAAAAAAAAAAGAAAACTTACAACATAAAACCCTAATGTTAATTTCTACTATCCCACATTTGACCGTGTTAAATCCAGTTTAAAGTCTATTGTTTTTCACACCCGTCACCCACCTCTTTACAGAGCTTCTCTAAACAGGATCAGGTGTCCCTTAAGGCTGGAAACAATCAAACAATAGAGTTTTCTATTTCTACTTGACGGCCTATTCCCACCTTTTTGTTTTGTGTGTGTGTTGTGATGATATCAAATAATGAACTAGCGTAGTGTTAAATGCCAACATGTTATGATGTATAGATTGAAATATTTCAACTTTGATATATTGCTGTTTAGTCACACGTCAGCCATAATCGAACAGAGACCTATGCCACATAAATAGCTACTTATTATTATCTATTCCATCTTAACAGACATTTATTTTCTATATTACCGAGATAATGTTAGAGTTTTAATTATTTAAACCTTAACCATTCTCTTGATAATACAGAAAAATTGTACTAAAAATATATATAAAAAAATTAGGATTAAAACATCTCTAAATTGAATGTTACAAAACGAGCATATGGTGTGTATTTTTCAAATTACATTATATCAAGCCATCTTCGGAACTATACAATACACATTATGCATCGTATGACAGAAGTAAAGCAATAAACATTAGATGTGATATTGGATTTAATTAATTGAATTCATTTATAATCTTGTAGGTTAAAAACCAAAAAGTTAAATTAAAACGAATGTGCTTGATATGATAATAAAATTATAGCACAGTACATTTATTTTTTAGATCTAATAGTTTCAAATCCTGGCCTGCTGTTTATAACAAATAGATTATTCTACGGTGTATATTTTCGGTATGATATATCATAATATAAGAGGAAGTGGAGTTATAATTATAAAATGAAATTAAATGTTCGATGTTTAAATATGATAAAGTAGAGGATTAAATATAGTGTGGGTTATTAAATTCGAGTTAAGTATTGTTTTACAATAATTTCAAATTATGTTTAGAAACTGGAGTATGGTATGTGATGGTTATGTTCTTTTTCAAAATTTCAGAATACATTAATGTGTTATACTTAGTAACACTACGAACTAAATGTCGGATTATAAATTTGATACGGAGAATCCATTTATAAACATTTGTGTATCATGAGGTACGAAACCGTCACATTAAATCAATATATATATGTATGTGCTTGATATATATATGCATACATACTTCATAGTATCATGCGTGTTTGTATGTGTAAGTGTGCTTGCATATGTGACAGTGTTTCCTGACTGAAACTAAAGAAATATAAGAAGGATATATATATATTATATTCAAGTCAAATTGAAACTGTTTTATTCTATGGTCGATAAAATACTTACGTATAATGTAGTAACATCGAAGTAGGAAGGAACTAACTCCTATTTATAAACAGTGCGTGCGTGCTACTTTCTAAGATTTGACGTGGTATATATTATTGTACAAATATAGGCCTTTGCAACGACTGACATCTTTGATTAGCTTAAAATGTGATTCCCAAGAGATTTGTACATAGTAGTTTCATAGTTATTAGGGTATCATAGGACCAAAGCAAGAATGCCCCCCCCCCCTCTTTCTCGCCATCTCTCTCTCAAACTCTCTCTCTCTCTATATATATATATATATATATATATATATATATACGTGTGTGTGTAGAAAGAAACGTGTGAAAGAAAGTGTGTGGTAGTGAGAGGGAAAATTGAAATATTCCATTTATGAGTTTGCCTCTGCAAATTATAGAGTATAGTCGTTATGTGTTAACATTGATATATGACTGTTATAATTTCAAGGTGGATGCAGTGATGGAGATAAGGGGTTGTGTTATGATTGGTGCTGAAACTATAGAAACAGGAGTGAGCTATGCAGCTGCCTGATGAAATTAAATTAAATGAACAAGGTGAGAAAAACACCCTTAGAATTGCTGCCATTTTACTAGCAATCACAGGATGCTGAATATAACCTCATAAATCTAACTGAATTAATTAGACAGTTTAATGCCCATGCAGACAAAAGTAAAATTCTAACAGAATTACGACCTTCATTGTCCAGATGATGCGGGCCTATAAAATGTGTCTTATGATACTATTAATTAATGCTGTTCCGGGACTATTAAAACCACGGTGGACTGTCGGTCACTGGGTCACATTGAAATATGTCTCAAAGAGCCTATGCATGTGAGTCAGTTTATCTACATACGCGTTAAATTAATGAACTCACCATTGTAAGGCGAAAAAAGCTACTCGTTAATTCAATAGTGCTCCCAAAGCAGCTAGCATTGTTAAACTAATGAGATTCTGACTTATAAACTAAGCGAATCAGCCATTTAAGAGCCAACTGAACTTCATGTAATTTGTAAGACAGTTCTGAAAGAATTCTTTATGATTCGGGAATCTATTCCAGTTGTAGTGCGAGACAAAATATTAATTTCTAATATTGAAACAAAGCCGTGCGTTTTAGAGAAAGTATAGTCAGTAAAGATCGAACCTAAGACCTGTTAGATTTATATTTTCTTGATACCAGTTGGATGAAAAAAAAAATCTATCTGAATGATATATGAACTCAGAATGTAAAGTGTCAAAAGTAAATACTGCAAGATATTTTGTCTGCGACCGAAACATATGAAGCATAAAAAGTTAACTGGCACACACGATGCTTTTTACCAGCCTATATAATGGGGTCAATTTAATATTACTCTCCCCAAATCTAAATCGTTTTGCCTATATAAGCAAATATTTCTCACTCAGATCATAAATTGTTCATGTCATTAATGCGTTTGTTAAAATACTAATATCGCATCTTTCCATTAGTTTCAATAACACAGGCCCTCATATGATGCCAGGAACCCTAAATCCTTAATCTAATTTTTCCCCTTTGTGACACACATTATAAGAAATCAATATAGTGATTCTATAGTAATATATGTTCTGTTAACTGTAGTAAATATCAAATCAAGTATAATAAACAATATGAGACAATAACAACGACATTAGAAGCAACAACAGTAACACCAGCTTCAATAATGAGAGGAATAGTAACAGCTAATGTTGTGCCTGAGATAGTATCGACATCTAAAGAGTTAGCTATAAATTATGGTAGTATGTCTACCTAGTTTTAGCTTTGAAAACATCCAGTAAATACATGCGTATGTGTGTTTGTGTCTACGTGCCTGTGTGTATGCGAGTGCGTATGTATATATATATATATGCGTGTGCGTATGTATATATATATATATATATAAATATATATATATATATAAATATATATACATATATATATATATATATATATATATATATATATATATATATATATATATATATATATATATATATATATATATATATATATACGCACACGCATACACACAGGCACGTAGACACAAACACATATACGCATGTATTTACTGGATGTTTTCAAAGCTAAAACTAGGTAGACATACTACCATAATTCATAACTAGCTCTTTAGATGTCGATACTAATTATATATTTATATATATATATATATATATATATAATTGAATAAACAAGAAAGATGAACACTAATATAAACATACATGCGTTCGAATGGTAAGGATTAGTTTTGCCAGGGTGAAAAAATACTAACTTCAGCAATATGGTTTGTCAGACTTAATTTTAAGTAGTAAATTAAGAAAAATAACAGACCTATATCGGGCAATTGCCTGGTAACAACTACACAGTTTTGGAAACTGTTCCGCAACATCTTATTAAGCGAAGTCAACACCGTTTCTCTGCTCATCAGTAGTTGTTGAGAAATTAGCGATCCTTCCATGTGTTCGAATCGTAAGGACTAAGTTTGCTAGGGTGAAAAAATACTAACTACAGCAATATGGTTTGTCAGACTTAATTTTAAGTATGAAATTAAGAAAAATAACAGACCTATATCGGTCA
>OZ024741.1:98433232-98450732 GCA_964016885.1 Eledone cirrhosa
TACATGGTGGCTGCCAACTCGTTCTCGAGTACGGCCACTACTTTATATACATGTAGGAGAACCCCTACCGATGCGCTGAACGAGTGTGATTTTTTAGTCCAGCCAGCGACTTGAAAACTCTGGTACAAACACTATACTTGTGACAATTATTGACACATAGTGCTGGGCCCATGGTACCATGTGACGACAAGTACAGAGAGATCTCCAGATACAAAGCAATGCCTGTGTCGTGAAGCTTTTATAGTGAGAAAAGGCACTGCACAAAGCCAGTCCCACTCTCTTAACCAAGGTGATATTTACCAAAAAGAATAACAAGTCAACATCATTGGATACCATCAGTATTGTAGGTGTTATATCAGAGATTTCCTTCTCCTAGAATACATACATACATACATACATACATGCATACATACATACATACATACATACATACATACATACATACATACATACATACATACATACATACATACACACTTATAGTATACACGTATGGACAAAATATACATTTACAAGCTACCATGACAAACTCCATGAGGTAATACAAATACTCTATGAGCTGATACAAATAGCAATCAAATCTCCGTCAGGTTGGACATTAGCCTCTTAAAGAGGGTAATGACATATAGTACGAATTAAGTATCTATACACAATAAGCGATGGGTTGGCCATAACTGGATTGATTTTGATGATAACTATTGCAGGAAAGTGTTGCACCTGCTGCTAAACACCCATAAGACATGGTATAAAATAGATGATAATTCTTGTACACAGCCATTTGTCTAGATTTACCCGTCTCCAGATGTATCTATTGTCATGTGCCATTGGTAAACCTGTGGCTTTGTTTCTTAGTTCAGATAATACTTAATGTTAATCATTGATATACTTTAAGCGTGTAAAGATGTTTAGCATTGTTATTATTTGAAAAAAAAACAATAAAAACAACAACAAACATAATAATTAAAAAAGAAAATAATAATGATAATAATAAAGATATATCTATGAGTTTTATTTGCCGGAGGGTGTACTTCATACACACTCGGCTAGCGACCACCCACAATGCCCATGCCATTCTGATTGACAGTTACGTTAATTGAGATAGATTTGAGGAATAATGGATTTCACACTACACACCCTCTTCAGATCAGAAGTTTTTGTACCTTTGTACTTGTCTTTCTTGGCTGGACAAGTGAAGGTTTTGAGGTTCAGCAGGGTACATTATATTTTAGTGAAAAGTAAACGCTGTGTGTTGTCTTAAATGTGGAACTCATCATCGCCAATTTCTGCTAATACCCAAATGCCATGAAAAGACGAGATGTTATTCTTATTGGTCACACTGATGTTGGTTATTATAGTTGTTGGTTTGAGCTGTTGGATTGACCTGATCAAGCAATACTATGAACGAAGACATTCCAAATGTTAGTACCCTATCTAAATTTAGAGAAAAAGCTTTAACATTTCATATAGAATTACGATATTTAACATTTTACCCATATTAAGTATCGTTACCTGTCATAGGTGTGTCTCTCAGTTGCTATTTTATGTAAATATATATCCACAAAGGTTTTCTAACTTGAAGCTTTTGTTATTATGCTATTCCAGATCAGTTTTCGCCCCCACCCACCCCCAATATTGTGCATTTAAACCATAGTAGCGAACGTGTCATTCCATTTCTATTACTTGAATTGTAAATTCAGTGAGTCTTTACTATGCTTTCTATCAGATGGAATTATTGCATGAAAGCTCACCTGGTCAAATTGCAATGTGGGATAATATTACCGTAGATGCTAGTCTTACTAATGTTACTGTAGCTCATAAAAGAAAAGATTATTGCTATTTTTATCGTGTACACATTGCAGTTAAAATCTGTCTTCACTTCAGCCATTACAGTTTTATTGACTTGATTGATATTCTAATCTTGTAACTGCTGCCAACACTGCTGCTGGTGCCTCCGCTATTGTGGAATTGCTACTTTCGTCGCCACCGACAAAATGTGTTTATCCTACTACAGCCTTTATTGTTACTACTCAAAATAGTAAGAATTAAACTCCTCTGTTTTTGTCTTGTTGTCTCATACCACTTCCTACAAGCCAAATACATTTTTATTCTACTTTCCCTATTATCAATCTTTTACCAATAATCAATTTTCTTGGCGATGTGTTCAATAATGCCGCAAAAGTTTGGTAATATTTCATTTTAGATTTGTTAATTTATTAATTTCTCTTTTAAAAATCAAAGAGATATAAGAAGAAAATAACAACGAAGAATTAAAAGGTATTACAAATTAAACATTATTTCTGATCTATGGAAAGATAATTGCCGACATATTGAATAATCTTTTAGAATTCTGACCAACACTATTTTTATAATGATGTAATAACATCATACAACTATCAAAAACAGATATATCATAACTTCAGCAATCAGAAATAAATACACTCATACATACATACAGACATACATTTATGCATGCATACACATATAATTACATAAATACGCATATATTTGTAGTGTAATTGAGTTTTTCGCCCTTCATTCTGTCCGCCGGGGCCGTGGGGCGGCCAGCCCGTGGGATCCCATTTACTCATAATACAGAGAGATGAGGAGAGCGAGAGAGATGGAGGCGAAGGCAGTGGGAGTTCGGCTCTTCTGTGTTCGGACCTGGTGTGCAGCCTCAGTTGACCGCAGGGAGATAGTGATTTGTACTTAGCGAAGGTTTTTAGAACCTTGTGTTTACGATTCCTGTATGTATTATTATATGTTTGGATTCAACGTAATCCTGTTGAATATAATGGCAGGATGTTTTTCAAACCAAGATTGTCTATCCAAACAAGTACTTAGCATGTAGACACGGTTGACATGATGAAACAATATCAAATTCTCTTTCGTCAAAGGTTTGAAGGAATGGGCAATGATATAGAAATTACCTCAAGAAAATTTGGAATCAAGATTATTCATACAAAGGTGTTTGAATTATCCTATTGGCGACATTTAGTTGTCTAGGGAGAAAACAGATTTGTTTACCTCAACACTAAAATAAATTATATTAATTTAACAAAATCCGAATGTGTGGTTATCGATAGGAATCCGTTAATTTGGCAATAATCTTAGTTATCTCTCCTATTACAATTACTTCAATGAACTCTTTCTAAATGTTGCACCTTCTCATTCATTCGCCGCAAAGAATCAGGAGACTGGAATGTAAATTGATATATTCTCATTACCCACATTATCCACCTAAAAGATACGTATGATAGCATGCATAAAATTCAAAACTGTGTTCAAAGTTATGATTCATTAATAAGAAGATCAGGATTTTAGGAATATTGTTTCTAGTGCCTAGAGAACAGTCAGGTTGCCACAGATTTATGCATTTAATTGGGATTTATTCCTAAGTGTACCAAGAATGAGCAATGATCCTTTTTTTTTTAAATGAATCCTAAGAAGTTATTTGCTCCATCGCTATAGCAAATTTAGGGTAATGAAAGCCGTTGCTAAGTCAATCGGCAAAATCAATTAGATTTTTAGCAGTTTCTAAATTAAATACCTTCCAATATATTAATGCAACAATTTCAAAACGAGTTCGATGGAGGGACCAAAATAGCGAGGTTTTAAAGGATATCGAATTTGAATAAACACTCTATACACTAGAGTTTCAAATCATGTCATGCCTTTCAATGTTATTTAAATTCTATGTAGGGTGTAATAACTCAACTGCACATATAAGCGAAGTTTTTGGCCTTTATAAAATATAGGCATAAACACCTTCATGCGAAGTTTTTGGCCTTTATAAAATCTAGGCATAAAGACCTTCATGCAATGGAAACACGACAGCTCAGACTAAATTCATAAGAGGAAATCATTCACATCACTATTAAAATTTTTTATCCTGTGTAGCCTTCAATTATATACGTTCTATGTTGAAGGTATGATATAAAAAGTTTTTGAATTAATTAAGACCATCTTCCTGCTATTTCAAGCGTTAAACTAATATGTTCCTTCCATACACTGTACTGTTCGTGTTGTTATTTGTGTTTACCTTTATATATACACACACACATATATATATATATGATGTAACCAAACTGGTAAAGCCGGCCATTAATCGCTCGTATACAGGAAACTGACTAGCCTGTCTGCTGATATATAAATATGGCTGATCAGTGGATCTGCTAATATGCAAATCAGGCCGATCACTGACTGTATATTTTAGAAAATATCATATATTTTCACTAGCTCAGACAGTTGGCAGGTGAACATTGAACTGTACTGATGAAGAGTGATACCCAGAAACATTAGTGTCTGCAGTTCTGTTTACATGCCAACACAAGAGCAAGAATGAGGGGCTCGATCTCCTGACATGGCTTTAAAAATGAGGGCGTTTGCATAATTGCAAACGAATCGAATATTATTATTAATATTCGAAAATCTCAGATTACATTTATTGTATTCATCCATGTAGAGCGATAATTTCTTCTTCTTTTTTAATATCGCAAAGCCGGCCATTAATCGCTCGTATACAGGAAACTAGCCTGTCTGCTGATATGCAAATCTGGCTGATCAGTGGATCTTTTAATATGCAGATCTGACTGATCAGCCTGTCTGCTAATATGCAAATCAGGACAATCACTCACTTACATACCAACACAAGAGCAAGAATGAGGGGCTCATTCTACTAACATGGCTTTAAAAGTGAGGCTGTTTACCTAATTGCAAACGAAAAAAAAAAGTAGAAACAATTATTAATATTCGAAAAACTCAGATTTCTTTTTTATTTATTATATATACATGTATATATATATAGAGAGAGAGTTAGATATATATATATAGATTGTTTGATTAATCGATTAATAGACAGATAATTGTTTCTACTTTTACCACAAGGCCAGCAATTACCCAGTAAATTACTGGTACTGTATTTTATCGACCCCGTAAGGATGAAAGGCAAAGTTAACCTCGGCGGGATTTGAACTCAGAATGGCAAAAGCCGTAACTTTATGCGTCAAAGCATGGAGTCCGACCCTCTACCGATACTGCCAATCCACAGACAGATAATGTGAGAGAGATAGAGGGGGAGCGATGGTTGTATGCATTGACTAATTCCGTAGGCAATAAATGAGAAACATTACTGGGCGATGCGGCAAGACATATGTACCACACGACGCATATAGTTATATGTTGAGGTATCTCCCTCTCAAATATTATATTATGTCTTGTGTCATACAATTTACATTACAAGATCTTCACAAAAGTCTTCCCTTTACAAACTTCTAAACGATCAATATAGAAAATCACTTCAAACTAAAACTCATTGCAAGAGTGTGAGAGACAGAGAATATTCCAGAGAATTGTGCATCCTTATTGCAATTCCCATATGGAATCTGCCAGATCCTCTATTTAATAAATACATTTCAACCAATGTGATGCCACACAGCTTCTGACTCCACAATTTCTCTCAAACGGCTTACGTACATCCAAAAATCGAACGAAAGACATTTGCAGAAAATAACTCGCAGGGGTTTCCAGCCCAAGAACTTTGGTTCACGAACCAAAATCTTAACAACTTCGGCATGTCTACATCAATATATGTGTGTGATGGTGGTGGTCGTAGTGTGTGTGTATGAGTGTGTGTGTGTGGGGGGGGGGGCTGTCTATATGTGCATATGAGCCACTATTCGCAATGTCCGGATCTCTCTGACAGTTACTAGAAAAACGATCATTGAGAATAAATCATGTCAATGGATAGAAAATAGAATAAATAAATAAAAATAATGGCAATGATGATGATAATGATGGGGATGATGATATTGAGGTGGAGGTGGCGAATGAGGAGGAGATGTACAGTAAATTATTCACCTCTATCTTACAACGAAGTTGTAACTGGACTATCGATTCAGTACTAATGATTAATCGACTTACTATGACTATTACTATCATCAACAATATTATTAGTAGCATTACTATTAGTATTACTATACAAAAACAGTATTGTGCCGTGTAGTAGGGTACGATGGGACTCGGGAAGGAGAGGGAGAGTAATAGATAGCGAGAAATGGTAGCTATAGTTAACATTACTTTATACCAGTTTGTACAGAACTTTTTTTTTCCTCTCAGTGCAAACTGTCCGAGAAAGAAGCCTGCTACACACTAATACACGTAGCAGAAGATTAATGTTTCATTGATAATGATGGATACAATAGGGTGGCTTCATGACTTCATTCCTGCTGGTCAGTTTAATTCAGGTCATTAGTGCTGTAAAATTCTGATTGTTGAGTAGTAGTAGTAGTAGTAGTAGTAGTAGTAGTAGTAGTAGTAGTAGTAGTAGTAGTAGTAGTAGTAGTAGTGGTGGTGTTGTGGTGGTGGTGGTGGTTGTGGTTGTGGTGGTGGTGCTGCTGGTGGTGGTAGTAGTAGTAGTAGTAGTAGTAGTAGTAGTAGTAGTAGTAGTAGTAGTAGTAGTAGTAGTAGTAGTAGTAGTGGTGGTTGTGGTGGTGGTGGTGGTTGTGGTTGTCGTGGTGGTGGCGGTGGTGGTAGTAGTAGTAGTAGTAGTAGTAGTAGTAGTAGTAGTAGTAGTAGTAGTAGTAGTAGTAGTAGTAGTGGTGGTGGTTGTGGTGGTGGTAGTAGTAGTAGTAGTAGTAGTAGTAGTAGTAGTGGTGGTGGTTGTGGTGGTGGTAGTAGTAGTAGTAGTAGTAGTAGTAGTAGTAGTAGTAGTAGTAGTAGGGGACGTCTTCTTCGCCATCGTCGTATGGTGTAATATTTTACAGCAAAGTAGATTGTTATTGCATGATGCCATCCAGGTGCTGCTTCCAATTGGCAATAAATACTTTATATTGATTGTTACAAATGACTTCCATATATGTATATGTGTATGTAATATATGCATGTATGTATGTATGCATGTATGAGTGCATGAGTATATGTATGTATGTATGTATGTATGTATGTATGTATGTATGCATGTATGAGTGCATCGATATATGTATGTAATGTATGTATGTTTGCATGTATGAGTGTATCAATATATGTGTGTATGTATGTATGCATGTATGAGCGGTAAGTATGAGTGTATGAAAATATGTATGTATGTATGCATATGTGAGTGTATGAATATAGGTATGTATGTAAGTATGTATGTATGAATACATGTATGAGTGTATGAATATATGTATGTATGTACGTATATATATTTGTCAAGGCAGAATTCTAGGTGAAGGAAAACTCTGATATAACACCTGCAACCCTGATGGTATCCAATGATGTTGACTTGTTATTCTTTTTGGTAAATATCATCTTGGATAAGAGAGAGGGACTGGCTTTGTGCAGTGCCTTTGCTCACTATAAAAGCTTCACGGCACAAGCATTGCTTTATATCTGGAGATCTCTCTGCACTTGTCGTCACATGGTACCATGGGCCCAGCACTATGTGTCAATAATTGTCACAAGTATAGTGTTTGTACCAGAGTTTTCAAGTCGCTGGCTGGACTAAAAAATCACACTCGTTCAGCGCATCGGTAGGGGTTCTCCTACATGGATATAAAGTAGTGGCCGTACTCGAAAACGAGTTGGCAGTCACCATGTATGTACGTATGTGTGTATGTATGAATGTACGTATGTGTGTATGTATGTATGTACGTATATTTGTATGCATGTGTCTATATATGAATGTTTGTATGTCTGTATGCATGCATGTATGTATCTATGTATGTACATATATATATATATATATGCGTGTGTGTGCGTGTGTGTGTATGTGTGTGTGAGCGTGTTTGTGTGTATGTGAGCGTGTTTGTGTGTGTGTATGTCTCTATGTATGTAAGTAGGCATGCATACATATATGTACATACATATATATATGTGTGTGCCTGTGTGTGTGCGCACATGCACACGAGTTTGTGTGTTATAATAGAAAAAGTGACCTTTTAATGTTTCATCTAAATAGGGCTTCTCTAACAGTTTGGGAAACCTGTTTCATGTGAAACTTTGAACCCACCGTTACCCCATAAAAAATTAACTGTACTGCATATAACCTTCCTCGGTTAACAAGTTATGGTTATTTGAGTAGATGTTAAAAACTTCCACATTATATTTATACATATGTGTGTGTATGAGAGATAGAGAGAGAATATGAATTGTAGCATTCAATAATTGTTTCTACTTTAGGCACAAGGCCAGCAATTACCCAGTACATTACTGGTACTTTATTTTATCGACCCCGTAAGGATGAAAGGCAAAGTTAACCTCGGCGGGATTTGAACTCAGACTGTAAAGGGACGTAACTATGCTAGAAAGCATGGTGTCTGACGCTCTACCGATTCTGCCAATCTACCAATAATGGGGAGAAGAATGTATAATCATCGACATTATTCTCTCACACATATGTATATATGTATATATACATTATTTATATATATACATATATATATAAATATATAAATATATATATATATTTATATGTTGATTTAAAACTTTACTATTCACAAGTGTTTTTTAACCTTCATATCATGTATCCCTATTTTATCTGACGAAAACGCAAATGTCATTTCATGATGATATTTTTTTTTGAAATGCGCATAATAAAATACATGGAACTCTTTTAACCAATCTTTTGATCTTATATTATTTATACTCCAGTCCTACAAACGGTAGAGTGCTACTTATCCGATATCTGCATTGCTTTATTGTACTACAATAAAACTTACCTCTTACATATATATATATATATTTATCTGTCGGCCGTCCTCGAGGCCGGCCGACAGAGGTAGAAGCTGCGAAATTGCCGGCCGTCCTCCTGTCTCTGATTTTCAACACCATGGATTTTTATCCGTTATATTCCTTCGTTATATTTTGAATTACCTGATGATGTCACTGGATTCATACTGAACCCGATCATTGAATTGATCATACTATAATAAACCTGTCAAGGATTTACACCAGTACAACCCCCTGTTATGTTGTAATAATTAACTCCGTATTCGCACCACCAACCACACAAACGAAGACGGGTGAGTTGCATTACGTTGAGTGATCTCCAAAATATTACATCGAGGTTGACCACACAGAATGACCAGTTCTATCCAGTCGTGAACCAACAAACCTAAATATATATATATATATATATATATATATAGTGAAAATAAAACTAAATATACAAGGTTCAAAGGAAATTAGAGAATTTAAAATGATACGACATAATTGTCACGTCTTTTCAGAATATATGCTTGATTATATACACACATATATATATATATATATATATATATATATATATATATATATATATATATATATATATATATATACCCATAATTGTTTCTACATTTGGCACAAGGCCAGCAATTACCCAGTGTGTTACTGGTACTTTATTTTATCGACCATGTAAGGTTGAAAGGCAAAGTTATACTCATAATTGTTTCTACATTTGGCAAAAGGCCAGCAAATTACCCAGTACATTACTGGTACTTTATTTTATCGACCATGTAAGGATGAAAGGCAAAGTTAACCTTGGCGGGATTTGAACTCAGATCGTAAAGCGACGTAACTCTTTATACTCATAATGACTCTAATTACACACTGTAATTTTCAAAAGTCTCATTAATATCAGCTAGAGGTTATTCAACCTCTCTTCTAGAAATCCATCTTTGATAGGGCAGTCTCCTACTACAACTCAGCTCTAAGCATGAGCGGCTTCTCCTAGAGAATCTCTTCTTCTTCAAATATCTGCCCTATATCTATCTTAAAGCCGCTGTGTAGTTCTCGCCACTATTCGCCTTCAACTTGAAGCCCTCTTAGATTTCATTTGCCTGTAGGCCATAAAAGCCAACAAATATTCAACCGCACACAGTGAAACTAGTCTAATCCTGTACTAAAAACATGAAATCCCACCAACAAACGCAAAAGCCTTCCACCTGGAGCAACAGTACAACACTCCAGTGTTGATATATGAATCAGAAGAGAACTCCACTAACCAGAACCACCAAAGTAAAGCCTGGTCTTATGAAGGAATGTCTGAGAACCGGGTCAAAAGCCATTTCCTGAACCGCGAAAAAGACTTCAGACATCATGACAAAAATATACCAGCTCACGAACCATGTGTGGAACATGGAAGATTAGAGCACAGCGTTCTCCATTAAACGGAGGATATAAGTAAGATCTACCTCTACGTCAATCGGACGGAATTTTGTCAGCTGTGTAACTCGACCAAGAGGCATATACTGTCAAAACTAGCTTCAGAGAAACGCTGGTTAAATACGCGCCGCCACTGCTTCCATTGCTCTCCTCGTGAAGCAAAATTTGTTCTGAAAAATGGTCGAGGCAAGATTACTTTCAATTTGACGCCTGGGCTACCTGTGAACACAGTTACCAACCTTGGGTTTTTTCATAGTTACCTCCCCTTCACTTACATTATCTAAAATATTTAACTATTTATAGAGAATTTCGAGATTACCTAAACTTTAATCCTTCCTAAATTTTCTAAAATCTCCAGGGTGGGAAGCATTTTTTTCATCACAGTTATAAATAATCATCACTGTTATAAATAATTATACTTAACTCGTGCTAAGTTTGTACCTCGGTACACACACACACACACATATATATATATATATGTGTGTGTGTGTGTGTATGTGGTGTGTAGCTTTAGTTGAGTGCACTTCAATAATTTTCTATTAGTCTTTCTACATTTCATGCTTTCTTGAAATATTTATACCTGAGAAAATCCGTGTCTAATATGACATGCATTCTTCCTTCGTGTTACATTCGTTGATATTTCCAGTTACATACCACCGCTTCTCATACCTCACCACTTTACTTTTCTCATATAATTCTGATGTCAAAGGTTGTACGTGAGTTGGCTCCTTTCATCAGAAAAGATATTTTTGCACAAAACTTGGTTGGTATGTATTTATTGTATGTTATATTTTTCACGCGAACTTAGCAGTATAAAATTGAAATATATTGTCCAGAAACTAAACTTTGATTTTGAATCCACGACTCACAACATTGCAGCCTGGCTATTTCTGAAATGATGTATATATGCATGTATCAATACTGTGTACGCAGGCTGAAGAACCGGAGATAGGCAGACTGTCAACTCATGCATACACAGACATAATTGGTGTCTAGCTGCTGGACGCATCTCTTGTTTCAGGCAATCTCCACTTTCTTAAGTAGCGTTTTCATTTTCTCATTGTTTTGTTATCGATGCTGCGTGATTTGTCATCTATTGTAATCCTTATCAAAATCCCTTTAACTCCTTCACAATTTCCACCTCAGCCACTTTAAATTAGCCACGTTATAATAAGCCGATTACAAGTGGATTAAACCAGATGGCGTTGATCTCCAAGCAATAATAACTTTCAATGGCGCCAGTTTATAAATGACCGAAACTTCACGCCTTGTTTAACTTCTATGCAAACTAAATCTCGATAGCAACACCTATTTCGTATAAGGAGGTAATTCCTTAAGATGACGAAATTGTAGACTAAGGCTCCTTTTGAGACATTTCTTATAACTACGCTTCTCATAATATCTATAAGCATAACAATAACAATGAGAAGAACAAGAATAACAAAGACGACGACAATTTAACTACAGCTGCTATTATTGTCAGTAAGATAAATCGTATTTCATAACCATTGTCTGTTTGCTTGTATCTCCTCAGTATATGTAAACACATGTATTCACCAGCCTTTCCCACTTTAACAGCTCCCTCACGTATACACCCGCAGCATGGACGATGTAAACAGAATTACAGAATTTGTAATAAGATAGCTGAAAAAAATAAACACCGTTTAAACACGTTAGTTGATACTAGTAAAGAAGATCTACATCTTTGACACTTGTTGTTCTTTAGCCTCAGGTAATCATTGATTGAGACAACCTATTATCATAGACGTTCCCTCATTGAACAAGCCGACGTTTTGTATATCTACTTCTAGATTTTCAGTGTCATTTTGAAGGAATTTGACTGCTATTTTTAGCAGTCCAACTGAGCATTTTATCTGAGTATGAATGAAATGGATAATGTTGTTGGACAACTAGACGAGTGATGAACGGTTCTTCATATGTCATAAACATGTCGTCTGAAAACACTTAGCTACCCTCAAGCTGGACCATCTAGTTGTGATAAACTATTTCATATTTCATTGTTCTAACCTGCCGTAGTAACGGAAACCTTGATGTAAAAGGGCCAAATAGGGAACTGTTAAATATTCGGTCGGTCTAACTGAAATAGCTACATAATTTTACCCAAATTGCACCCTATCGTTTTAGAGAGTGATTGAATATTGCATTCAAAGATAGAATATGCCGAAAAAGAGTACGGAATAAGAATTGCTGAAATATCTCTAATAATAGGTTGCATATGATAATGTATAAGCAGACACACAGGAGTATATACACATGGATATATATATATATATATATATATATATATATATATATATATATATATATATATATATATATATATATATATGCCGTTAGTGAGCTTATACTACTAAGTCTATGCTAAGGTATGCCAATATCATAACATCAAATATTATGTTTTATCTGATGAAAGTACACTAAAATTGTGTGTCCTTGAAATAGGTATAAAGAAAGAAATATGGTATTATAAAGATATTTTCCATTTATTAACATTGCTAATATATATATGTGCATATATATATATATTATCACCTTGATCACCTTGACCGACCAGTCAGTCAGGCGCCAAGCGGCGCCGCTGGTCAAAGCACGTCGTGCTCTTTTAGCCATAAGATAACGCCATATATATATATATATATATATATATATATATATATATATATATATATATATATATTTCGTTTCTGAATTTGTTTAGCAAGATTCTTTATCTGAAAAAGTGTGTTTAAATCGATATTGTTATGCTTTGGGGAGGTCATGTATAGGCTCGTAGTATAGGAGAACGGATAAATGAACACTGGCGAGAGCTTCAAGATAGTAAAGAATCATCTGTACTCTACCAACATGCTAAAATAGAACATAAGGGTAAATTAGAGAACATAGAAATAAAAATAGAATCTACACACAGAAAAGACGCAATGTTTAGGCAAATCACAGAGGCAATAAACATTAATGAACTCCAACTAAAATTAAATAGAAAACATGAATGGAATAGCAACATCACAACTTACAATTAAGGACAAAATGAAAACACACACGCACATAGAACAAACAAGCACCCAGTAACATGTAAATAAACAAATAAATAAACAAATATAAACACACACAGACACCCGGATGTAACACATGCGCAAACTAAGCACACAACACACACAAAAACAAGATGGCGTAGGACAGAACAAAGGAGAGGCACAAAAACAAAGAAAAGAATCCACAGTTACTGAAGAGGTCACAGAATGTGTGATGAAAGAACTTTGACAATATATGAACAATCGTCTGGTTGTGGAACCAACCAACCAACCGGAAATTTATAAATTCTTAAATTTATAAATTTAATTTATAACAAATTGAAGTGAAAGCAACTGGTGCGTGTGTTTCTTATTGGCAACATGACCCTCCCAAAGCATAACAATATATATATATATATATATATATATATATATATATATATAATATTATATATATATATATATATATATATATATATATGTGTGTGTGTGTGTGTACTAAATAGTACACTGCTGTTGCTCTTGAATAAAATGACTCACTATGTAGCCTTAATAATATGAATATCAAAACTCTATTTCGGTATTGAGTGCTCTTTTCACACCCGTCAACCATCTACGGATATATATATATATATATATATATATATATATATATATATATATATAACGGTGGCATTCTGCAGGCAAGCATAAAAGTGTAGGTCCGTGTCCCACATGTAAGTATATAATTTGTTCCGTTAAGGGGTCTTATATGCCAGGCAATTGTATAGTAAAAAAAAACTTCCACAAAGCTTCTAAGTTTCTCATCAATTTGAAATTCCGTTCACCGTGTATAAACAAACGTTTATATATATATTTATACACACACACACACACACACACACACACATATATATATATATATATATATATATATATATGGGGGCATGTTAGCATGAGTGTCTATACGTGTGCATGCATTTCTGTGTATTTATGTACATACATATATATATTTACAATTAAATACACCTTCATGCACACAAAAACACACACACATCTGAACGAAATTACACTCAGGAGTGTATGTGAGTGAGTGCTTGCATCCCTTTTAAAAACATACACTATGTACTTCTTTAGTATACTTCTTTATATATATATATATATATATATATATATATATATATATATATATATATATATATATATATATAAAAATATATATATAAATTTTACATAGACAGATGATGGATTTTAACCACGGATGCATACATACATATTGTTCCTGAAAAGTCGGACTATTAAACAGTGTCTGAGTAGGACGGACGTAACTGCATTTAAATTCTCTCCAAATAGAATGGCGCCACCATCTTAAAACTCTTCATGAATTATTAAACAATTCTTAAAGCGTACCTAATACTTGCCGCCACATCTCCAATATATTGTTTCACGGAGACAGAAGATAGATAGAATGACTTAGAAAAAGTGTGAGAGTGATGGCCAAAAAGAGTCTGAAACAAAGTGAGAGTGACAGAGTGAGAGAGAGAGAAAATGAGAGAGAGGCGGAGAGGGAGAAGGGGAAAGAGAGGAGAGAGAGGCGGAGAGGGAGAAGGGGAGAGAGAGACTGATGAGAGAGAGGTGGGAGTCAGGTATGTGTTTGTATGTGTCCCTGTGTTTGAGTTTACTATGATGTGGGAGGTAAAAAAATGTATCAACTGCAATAAAAACTGTTTTTAAATATATGTCTATCTTTATATGAATATATGTGTTTCCGTGTGATTGCATATAGATAAATATATTTAAGTATGTATGTGAACATGTAAGATTGTGTTGGTTGGTACTCGTGTAATTGTGCGTATATGTGCTTGTGTGTGGATGTATTGTGTGTGCATGTGCTTATAAGTGTCTGTACGACCATATGAACTATAGAGAGAAAGAGCTGAGGGTAGAAAGACGTATCTGAGATAATTTTTGAAGTTTTTAGTCATGGTGGTGTTAGTTTTAGTGGGAGATACCGGTAGTGCTGTGATGTAAGTGCTGCTTGTGGTACTGGCAGTGCTAGAGATTTTCGTAATGTCAGTAGTTTCCTCAAACACCAACACATTATCAATTTAAAAAGCTTATTTTTATCGTGAAATGATTTATTTTAATTGACCTAAAAGCTAAATCGTGGAAAAATCTAATTTCCTGGAATCTTTGAGACGGAAAATTTCTTATATGATTATTGACTGTGCTGTGCCTCGTTTAAAATCAGTTCATATTTACAGAATGCTGAGGAATTGTTGTTTAGTAATAGTTGCTTAGTATTTTTAACCGCATTGCAACTTATTTTAGAAATGAAACACTATTTGTCGAATTGCTACAGGAATTGTAAACGTAAGGATATATATATATATATATAATATACATATATATATATGTATGTATTTATGTCCCGGGTTTCACAGTTAGTACTCAATATATTGTTAGAGTGTAAACATGAAATTTAATATAGAAATCATCAGGAAAGTTCGGTTGATTTATTTCGAATGAAACAGTTCTAGTCCTGTAGAAGCCATTTCTATATTAAACTTTATATACGAGGTGTGTCAGAAAAGTTCCAGGACTGATGTCACAAAAGTTTTATTTCAAACCCAAACTTCACACTAAGAGGTTTCTCCTTCAAAGTAATCCCCATGTAGTCTAATGCACTTTTCCATCCATTTCTGCCACGCTTGCATGCACTCCTGGAAGAATTCTTCTGGGATCCTCCGCAGTTCCGTCGGCACGGCCTTTTTAATGTCGTCCACGTCTTCAAAACGGGTCCCCTCCGGGTCGTACTCGAAGATCCATGACTCATCACCGGTGATGACTGTCCCTAGCAAGTCTGGTTCGGTTTCAAGACGTTCGAGGATGTCCTGGCACACTTGCATGCGTCGATCCTTCTGGTCATCGTTCAGCAGTTTTGGCACCATCTTCTCGCAGACTTTCCGCATGTCCAAATCTTCAGTGAGAATCTTCCAGGCGCTGTCCCGATTCATGCCCAGCTCATTTACCATCAATCGAACAGTCAGCCGACGATAGCTACGCACCTTCTGCCTGACGCGCTCAACGTTGACTTCAGTCTTGGTTGTTGAGGGCCTTCCGCTCCTGGGGTCATCTTATCTTGCACCACTCAAAAACACGTGAGCGTGACATCGTCTCATCTCCATACACTTGTTGCAGCAATCCCAGTGCTTCTGATGGAGTTTTCCCCAACCGTTCCAGAAACTTCAAGTTTGTTCGTTGCTCTGTGCTCATTGCTTGACGACCTGAAACAGAGGAAAGGTATATAAAATTATGAAGAAAAAAGTTTGATCGCTGCAGAAAGCTAAGATTACAGTTACATACTCCAGGGGGATTACTTTGAAGGAGAAAACTCATAGTGTGAAGTTTGGGTTTGAAATAAATCTTTTGTGACATAAACCCTGGAACTTTTCTGACACACCTCGTATATATATCTATGGGAGTGTCTGTTTGATTGTGTGTGTGTGGGGGGGGGGGGCGTGTGTCTTTCTGTGTGTGCGTATGAAAACATTTCAAATCTTCATCCAAATCGTCTTGATATTATTGACAATGACAAGCTTATGTCAGGATCCTTTTTCTGGCTTTCGTTACTTGACTGGATCTCATCAAAACTTTATTTCGCCTACTTTACTCTCTGCCTTGAGTTTGTCAAATCTAAATCACAGTCTCTACATATGTTCAATTATTAATAGAAAAGATTATGAAAGTGGGTTGGAAGCCGCTAGAGTTGTTTAAGGACTTCCTGTATCTGGGAGAAAAGATAAGGAACAGAGAGAATTATGTAGTGGAGCGGAAGAGCAAAGCCTGGGCGGCGTGTCACAATTTAAGGTCGTTGTGGAAGTCATATCTTCATAAAAACCTGAAGATCCGTCTCTTCATCTCTACTGTGGAGTCTGTGCTTCTGTATGTGTCTTAGACTTGGACACTGACCAAGAGACTCACCCAGAAGGTGGATGCATGCTACATGAGGAGGCTGAGGATGGGTCTCAACATTAACTAGTACGCACTGAGGATGAAGAACTCAGAGCTGTACAGGAGCCTCCAAGAAGTCAGCTCGAAAGCGACACAGAGGAGACTGGTATCAGGTGGACATGCTCACCGGCATTCAGAGCCGACACTGCACACAGTGGTCCTGTGGGAGCCCCTACACGGACACACTGGAAGAGGGAGACCTAGAATTAAATATGTTGAATCCCTAAGAACAGTCACTGATCTCTGGGAGACGCCGGACACAGCGGGGATGTTGGAAGACAGAGAATAATGGAGAGAATTCATCCATGGATCTCGGGAATTTGTCCGCTCTAGATAGATACTTCTTTAAAAATAGT
>OZ024741.1:98455732-98475732 GCA_964016885.1 Eledone cirrhosa
GACCGCTTCGATTTCCAAGGTGTTCGATACCATCCCGGTGACATTTAGCGACTAACAACTCCGTTGCTATCATCTTGGTCAAAATCATACATACACACACTCTCTCTCTCTCTCTCCCTCTCTCTCTCTGTCTCTCTCTCTCTCTCTCTCTCCCGGTCTCTCTCTATCTATCTATCTATCTCTCTCTCTATATATATATATATATATATATATATATATATATATATATATAATATTATTCAAAATATTAATAAATGAGAAATATCATAACCAAAGTATATATTTTATTATACATGTTTCAAATGTACAATGGTGTTTCAGTACGTTTTCATCAGATAAAATATATAAGAGATTGGATATGCGACATACCGCTAAGGTACTTGAATCATCACTTCCTAAGACTTCGTTAATATAAGTTTATTTTTCATACCTCAAACTTTTCGGTTTGCATGAGATTTGTATATATTTATATATATGAGTGTGTGTGTGTAATATATATATATACACGGGTGTGTATGATTGTGTATAGAAGATTATATATATTTATATGTATGAGATATGTATATATATATATATATATATATGTGTGTGTATATATATATATATGTGTGTATATATATATATATATATATATATATATATATATATATATATATATATATATATATATATATATATATATATATATATAGGAACGAGTAGGACCCCGACGGCTGAGCTCAAACCGTTTCGACGGCTAATTTCCAACACTAACTTCCAGAAGCCTACCAACCGTCTAATAACCTACAAATCAGGCGAGCACATAAGCCAGATTGACTTCCTGCTAGTTAGACAGCGAGACAAACAGATGGTGTCAAATACTAAGGCATACCCGGGGAAGAATGAACCCCATAGCATAGGCTAGTCGTTAGTGACATCTCAGTAAGCAAGAAAAAGAATGAGACATACAGGAAGGTGTTGAAAAAAAAGGTCTGGAAGCTAAAAGACCTTTAACTAAAATATAAATTTAGCAAAGCACTTCAAGATGTGTACGACCAAAAAGAAGACGATTTAGAGTTGTTTGACAGATGATAACTGGAATTTCTTGCGTGATAACTTACTGCAGGCTACCGAAGAAACTTATGGCTGGGGCAGATCTTCAACCAGCCAGAAAGTGACCTGGTGGTGGAACATCATGATAGATAGGTCCATTAGAGACAAAACACTGGCATGGAAGGCTTGGAAAAATGGTGGGTGTAGAGAATATACACAGCCACCTAGAGAGAAGCTAGATGTCAGGTGTACTTAGCACGCAGGGAGGCTGAGAGTAGGAGGTTTGCCAATGTTCTGCGACGGGAAGATCAGAGTGTACGGTGTTCCACATTGCAAGGCTGTCTATCAGTGCAAATCAGGATGTTGTTGGAGATAAGTCTGTCCGGAATGATGCCGGTGTACTTAGCGTCACGAATGATCAAAAAAAGGAGGCTTGGAAATGTCATTATGAGAGACTGATGAATGTGAAGAGCGAATGGGAGAGAGGAATTACCCCCAGTAGACCCGAGAGAGGGACCAGATATTGAGATTGACGAATATAGGGTACAAGAGGCAATTAAGGAAATGAAGAATGGTTAGGCTGCTGGACCGTCGGGGATAGTTGTTGAGATGCTGAAGGCATCAGGAGAAGTAGGCACTAAACTGGTTGCACGCATCATCAATCAAGCTATATATGGTTGTGTCATACCCAAAGACTGGTGCAGCAGTATTCTCATAAATTGCTACAAAAGTAAAGGGGATGCTCTGGAGAGGAGCAATTATAGGGGCATAAAGCTGATAGATCAGGTTATGAAAGTCGCAGAGAAAATATTAGCGCAACTGATTAGAGAAAGGGTCAAATTAGATGAGATGCAGTTTGGTTTTGTGCCTCAGAAAAAGAACAACAGATGCCCTCTTCTTAGTGAGACAACTACAAGAGAGGTTCTTAGAGAAGAATAAGCCACTATAGCTTTTGTTCACCTAGAGAAGGCCTTTGATAGGGTACCCCGATCTGTCATCTGGTGGTCCCTAAGGAAACTAAGTGTAGAGGAATGGCTTGTGAGGACAGTGAAAGCTATGTACAGGGGTGCTGTCAGTAAAGTGAGAGTGGGAATGGAGATTAGTGAGGAATTCCAGATACAAGTAGGAGTACATCAGGTTTCGGTCTTCAGTCCACTCTTGTTCATTATAGTCCTCCAAGCCATAACAGAGGAGTTTAAGACTTGATGCCCATGGGAACTTCTCTATGCTGATGATCTTATAGCAGAATCAGTAGAGGAGCTAGAGAATAAATTCTGGCTATGGAAACAGCAGTTGGAATCAAGAGGAGTGAGAGTGAACATAGCTAAGACAAAAGTGTTGATAAGTAGAACAGAGGACAATACTCTGATTCCATCAGGGAAATGGCCATGTTAGATATGTGGAAAAGGAACTGGCATAAATTCCATAAAGTGTACGCAATGCAGATCTTGGGTACACAAGAGATGTAGTGGGATAGCAGACAAACTAACAGGCAGGGAAAACTACATATGCAGTAGATGTACAGGGAAAGTTGGCAGTAGTAATCGCAGTGATAGACACATTTTCCAATGCAGGTTGGTTCTATAGAAGTGGTTCATAGCTTCCGGTACCTAGGTGATCAGATTAGCATGGGAGGGGTGTTCCGAGGTCATAGTATCTAGAATAAGAACGGGTTGGAAGAATTTTAGGGAGCTGCTTCCTCTGTTGACAAAGAAGGATTTCTCCCTGCGTACGAAAGAACGGTTATATGATGCCTTTGTGAGATGCGCGATGCTGCATGGTAGTGATACATGAGCAGAAACTGCAGAGGATATGCGACTGCAGGAGAGAAATGAAGCAAGCATGCTCCGTTGGATGTGCAATGTTAATGTGCGACCAAGCATAGACGAGTTGAGAAAGAAACTGGGTATAAGAGGGATAAGCTGTAGTGTGCGGGAGAGAAGACTATTGACATGGGCATGTGATACGGATGGAGGATGACCGCTGGGTAAAGAAGTTCCAAGAAATCCCAGTAGAAGGAAGATGCAGTAGCAGAAGACCACGAAAATCATGGGCGGAGGTGGTGAGAGCAGACCTCAGATCGCTGAAACTCACGGAGGAGATGACGAAGGACCGTGACAAGTGGAGAGCTGGTGTGGTGAATAGGACCCGTCCCACCCTTGCAAGCAGGGAAAAGCGGACGTAAAATGAAGATGATGATGATGATGATATCCGGAGCTCAGCCGTCGGGGTCCTGCCACTTTTCCTATTACCCATTCTACTACCCTAAGTATCGAGTACTTTGGTGCGTTATGGCCTACCTAGTTTCTTACCACACTTTCTTTCTTTGTTATATACACACACACACACACACACACACACACACACACACACACACACACACACACACATATATATATATATATATATATATATATATATACCCAATAGTCACAGTATTTTATTTTGTAAATCCTGTGGTATTTCTATTATATGATCCAAGTGTAACAATTTACGGAGTATATATGAATATTTACAAAATTGTTAGTTAAAACATCACATTCCAGATGAGTGTCGCTGTTATGCAATAAATGTTATTCCCACTCTTCTAGAATGTGATGTTTTAAGTAATAATGTTGTAAATATCTATATAGACTCCGTAAATTGTTCCACTCGGAACCTGTAGTGGAACTACCATAGGATTTACCAAATGAAATAATTCGACCATTGAATAAAACACTACTCTAAGTGGCTTCAGATTCTTCTTACATAATCAAATTAATTGATTACACTAACGGAAACTGAATAATTCTATAATTATATATATATATATATATTTCTTACCTCACACTGCTAATGTTTCCAATGATTTACACTAATTCAACAGTATATACGCACACTGTCATGCACTCAGGGGGAGGGACGTGAAGTAGTTGTACACTAGAGACTTCCGGATGAATGCACACACACATACAGATATAATGCAAGTTTATATAGGATTTTAACCGTCACTTCTGTATAAATAATATATTTAGAGTTAAGAATATTAATTCTAGATATATTGAGTCTGCTGAAATTTGGCAACTCAAGCTAATATTATACGGTAATTTTCAACAGCTTTCAGTTTTGGCAACAATAAATATGAAGTGTTTGTTAAATATATTGCACAATATTGGTGTCAAATTGCTTAGTGCCATTCCTAATGCAAGCGTAGTGAATATAAATGTTTGGGGAAATTATTATTTCCTATAATCAATAAATTACAGTCTATTTACATCCCCAAAGGATTAAGGGTTAAATATCAATAATTATTGGAATGCTAATTGGAAGACCTCAAGCAGCTTCAACGAAAAAAATGTTACTCAACTTAAACCTACAGCGATTCCCAGTCCAAATGCAACATCACAAAAAGTATTAACAAAGAATATTAACAAAACAAATATATGAAAAGAAAATATCATATATGTTCAATAGAGAAATGTTATGAATAATGGCATCTTAAATTCCACCAAATTAAACCAACATTCGAATTTTACAAATCCAAGGAAATAATGTTTTAAAAGAAAATTGAATCAAAGTAAAGCTAAATTTTCGTCATATATGTCAAAAAATAAATAAATAAATAAATAAAATGCTTTCTTTTTAACACCTGGTAAAACATACAACTGAAGATAATCTAATAAAAGCTCCCGGGAAATGATTTAAAATATAGTTGATATACTATTTCAAATATTATAATTTCAAAGTGTCTTCAGAAAATGGTAGATGTTTGTGAAATAACTATGATGGGTTAAATTGAACTCAATAGTCTCTCTTCAAATAGGTTGCCAGACATTGCTGATTTAGCAGTTCTGTCTTTGATTGCACGTTATATTTATGATGGCATCATTACATTATTATCAAATTATCAATCTGCCTGTCTTTGGAGAGTTGTGCTACAGGATGACTAATATTTAATTAAATTTATTCATTTATGAAAAAAAAAATTCGTAAAAACTTTGTTCAAGTATTTGTACTGATGGAGCTGTAGCTATGGGAGGGAAATTTTCTGTTTTTGCTGCTAGAATAAAAAAAAAACAACGTTGAAATTATTGGCTGTTGTCTTCATAGTCATACACTAACGTATGCTTCTGGATCTGATATTAGTAGTAAGTGATGCCGTGAAAATGGGCAATTTTATTAAAGCAAGATCACTACATACAAGAATATTCTGTTTATTTTTGATATGATAAATATGTATCTTTACTACGACATACTGAAAAGCACTATTTATCGCGTGGAAAGTTTTCACATGACTTTTCCAATTGCCTGACGAAATTGAGATCTTTCTATCTGAACCTTATTTTGCACTATCAGGCAATCTACCAGATAAGACTTGAACGTGAGAAAATGGCAAACTTCTGGTATATTAACTCGAATGAAGTTAATCATTCATTGGAGGGTGCCAGTAGAAACAATTATCAAGGTCCAAGGAAAATGAATACATTTAGGTGTAAAGTAATAATCTATAACGAATAGTGTTCTGAAAATGTTAGCGTTTTTGTTTTTGTTTTTATTTTTATTTTTCATCAAACAACCTTCAAAAGATTCTATTTTGCTACCATCATCTTTTATCTGTGAATAACTGTATTTTCCGGTTTGAAAGACAATTTTTGATGAAAACACATTGGTAGACACGCTAAACTGAAGCAATCTTTCAAACGAAAAATACGCACAAATAGATCATATAATGGATTTTTCCCTAAAATGAAACTCCCAGAAACTGCAAAAGGATTTGATTGCTTTATTAATGGAGTAATCTATTATAAGCACAAGAAATTATTAATGCTAATGCCCTTTCCAAATGCATATTTATTTGAAATAACTTTCTCGTTGTAATTAATAACAAAAATAATAAACTTCAGGATAGAGTAAATATATAAGCGTTCATTTAGAAGTAACCTTCATAATTCCTCGTATTCAGAGGCTTTGTGTCCAGAAGCAGGCTCATGAATATCACTAACGTTTAGTATGTTAAATACGAAGTTACATTTTTCAACCCACTAAGGTAAAAAAATGTAACTCAATTATCTTAAAGCAATGCTCTTTTGATACGTTTTTGCAGTATAGTTACTATAATATTTTTTGTTTTCCAAAGATCTTTTATATTCTGAAATGCTTCTCACAATCTGAGTGATAAATGTTGAGAAATAATACAATTCTAATGCAACTACTTATGACTTATACTTCCAACAAGCACCTCTACCATTCCCTTTCACTTAACCGCAATATACCAATATATAACAAAATATTTTAAGTGTCTATTGCTCGAGAGTGTAAAGCAAACTACGCGCACATATAAATACACAACACTCATACACACACATATAACCACGTAACTTTGCCTTTTGTTTTCATTGTTCAACACACACACATACATGAGTAAATATTTATTTATATACGTGTCTATCTATATATACATTCATGATATACATATAAACATACACATATACATACATTATATACATATATATATATATACTTACATAGAGGAATACATGTAAACATACATACAGACATACAAAATATATATATACATGCAAACATACATACATACATACGCACATACATACGCCCATACATGCATACATACATACATACATGCATACATACATACATACATACATACATACATACATACATACATACATACATACATACATACATACATACATACATACATACATACTTATAAACATCGACCTGATTCTCAGAATATAAACATCACGAATGTAGCATCAATATATACAGTTTTAATATCATTGCCAGTGAAGAAGTGATATATAAATCAAAAGAGACTGTACGCTACCACATTACATAACAAAGTCCTCACTGTGTATTGTCTGTTTAGCAACCAGTTTCTAGCATATTGATCACAACACAAAGCAGGGTTATAACTAAACTATTTTATGGCTTTTGATTTAAGAGACTGGCTTTCATACTGTATTAGGTTACAGAACAAAAACTACTACTACTACTACTATTAGTAGTAGTAGTAGTAGTAGTAGTAGTAGTAGTAGTAGTAGTAGTAGTAGTAGTAGTAGTAGTAGTAGTAGTAGTAGTAGTAGTAGTAGTAGTAGTAGTAGTAATGATGATGATGGTGTTGGTGGTGGTGGTATCAATGAGGTAGATCGGTAGGTAGGCTGGTCGGTTAGCGGGTCGATATGTTGGGAGATAGATAGTTAGATATCTACATAAGTTGATAAGTAGGCAAGCATGTAGTTAGGTAGGTAGGTAAGTATGTATGTATATCGGTAGGTAGGTAGGCAGGTAGGTTTGTAGGTAGGTAGGTAGGTTTGTAGGTCGATAGGTTGGGAAACATGTATTTAGGTATAGAGGTAGGTATTATGTAGATAGATAGATACATAGGTTGGTGAACTGTTAGGTAGTTTGGAACGTGGGTAGGCAAGTGTATGAGTGAATGGGTAGGTAGTTTAGTACGTAAGTAATTATGTTACCAGATAGATAGATTGATAGATAGATTGATAGATAGATAGATAGATAGATAGATAGATAGATAGATAGATAGATAGATAGATAGATAGATAGATAGATAGATAGATAGATAATGTACGTATGTATCTATGTATGTATGTAAGTAAGTATGTATGTATGTAGATGGGTGGGTAGGTAGGTAGGTAGGTAGGTAGGTAGGTAGGTAGGTAGGTAGGTAGGTAGGTAGATAGGGAGGTAGGTAGGTAGGTAGGTAGGTAGGTAGGTAGGTAGGTAGGTAGGTAGGTAGGTAGGTAGGTAGGTAGGTAGGTAGGTAGTATGAAATATAGTTACTGATATATAGAAATGTTCGTTTGATATATTTGGCATCGATGTCTGATAAATGAGTCTTGTTTTCTTCATCTAATGGCTAATTCTATAAATCAGTGCTGTTTGTAACCAGTCGTAATTAGAAAGCATAGCAAATTATGTTTGTCGTGCTTAAAAGGTTGAGAATTAAAATAGTGAAGAATATCATGATGAAAACCATTAAGTTGTTGACAGCAGATAATTGCTTCTTTCCAAGTGGTACTGCCACTTGGACAGATTCCATTCTATTCTTCTTACCATGTTTGGTTTATCATTTTTCACCAGCAATGTTCCTGCTGTCTCTGTGACTGGCAGACTTGCTGGCTGATATGTGGTACTAGTTGATTGAATAGTTGATTTGCTGGCTGGGGTGTTTCTTTGTTTCGTTGGCTGGCTGCCTTCGTACTTGACTTGTTGACTGGTTAGTTGGTTTGTTAGACGGAATGCCTGTTAGCTAGTTCGTTTGCTGCCTGTTTGGCTGGCTAGTTTGTTGTTTCCTAGATTGTTTGGCTAGCTACCTATCTGGTTGGCAGGCTGGCTGGTTGTTTATTTGGTTGGCTGGCTGGTTGGTTGGTTGCTTAGTTGGTTACTAGACTGGGTAAGTGTTTTTGTTGACAGAAATGGCTAGTTAGCTGGTCGGTTGTTTGGCTGGTTGGCTTGCTGGTTGGTTGGTTAGAACGTCTGATTTACATAGCTGTCTCAATAAATGGTCTGCTGTATCATTGGCTGATGTTATGGTTGGATCATTCGGGGACATTTTCCTTTTTGGTGGTTAGTTTCCAATTTTTGGTTTACTGTTTGGGGTAAAGGTAGTACTGGTGGTGATTGGGTTCGATGTAGAAATGTCAGAATAATAAAGGAATTGTGTTAAAGAGAATATAGGCTGTAGTTGGTGATCATCATTTAGAATCAAAGTACATTTTCCGAGAGGGAGGATGGTGTGAAAATAGAGCTTTGAGGGAATGTGAGTAAAGGGATAAGAGAAAGAGTAAACGAAGTGAGAGAATGGGTGAGAGATATATATAGAGAAATCTCTATTCTGTCCACCGGGACAGCTGGGTGGCCAGAGCATGGGATCCCATTTGTATATAATAGTGAAAGATGGGGAAAGAGAGAGAGACACGGAGGCAATGAGTAAAAGAGAGAGGACATCAACGTACATACGCACTTGATAAGACAAAGATAGAAATAAAGAAGAAAGACAGTTACAAAAGACGGAAGAAATAAAGAAGAACAGCGTAGAAAAGAACGAGGATTGACAAAAAATATGATAGAAACAGGCAGTCCTATAGTAAAACCTATGATATGAGACTGTGTATGAGTAAGAATGAGGTTGTTTGTGCGTGTGTATAACCGAGGATTGTGCGGGTGAGATATGCAAAAGAAAGGAGGAATGTCTTCGCATGTGAAAGATAGATGAATAAAGGGAAAGAGAAAGAGAGAGAAAGAGAGAGAGAGGAAGAGAGCGGGAGAGAGAGAGGGAAAGAGAGCGAGAGAGAGAGCGAGGGGGGGGGGGGTAAAGAGAGCGAGAGAGAAAGAGAACAGAAGTTAACAACATAAAAATATTAAAAAATACAAAACATTTGAATACGAACAACGAGATATATAAGAGAATGGACATACACCGTACGAAAGACAGATGACCTCTTGGTAACAATGTACTTTTGTCATCCTTCTCATCGTGTCAACTTATATTGGTCTGTTGTTGTCACTACATATTAAACCCCTTAATCCTTACTTTCATTAACGAGAACGAATCTTTAACAAAAAAAAACGCCACCATTACCCCGTTTTCTTAATTCACAGTCCCTTTCTTCAATGCAAACCGGCCATTGTCAAATACTCACACACACACATATATATATTATATATATATATGTGTATCGGTGTTGTGTGTGTGTGTTGTGTGTATGTGTGTGTAGAGAGAGAGGAAGAGAGAGAGAGATGGGAGGAGAAAGGTAGATAGATAAAGAGAGAGAAAGATTTTGTGTATTTCTTTTTTTTATTTTGGTCTATCCTTTAATACTTCTTTCTCGTTGCTATTCTCTAGCTTTCTTTCAGCATCAGTCTCTCCCAATGACTGATGTGTGTGTGTGTGTATGTGATACATATATATTGATATACAGCAAAATAACCATTTGGTTAATAAGGTCGCTCACTGATCATATGGTTCCAGGATCGATCCAATTTTGTTATCCTTTGTTTTGTGCTAATCTATCTTGCTCCCCCAAAGTTATATTCCTTTCTTTTTAAATTTACTAATATGACTATATATACAGTACTGATTCATGTCTTTCTCTTTCCGTCTTTTCTGTAACTGTAAATCCCTTTCACTATTTCTTCGTGTATTGTCTATACAAGGATTACATTGGCAACCAGCAATACCCTTTTACTTCACTTTTATTCGCGTAAACATTTTAGAGATGTTTGGAACATATTCGTAGCACATAGTTTGTATAACATTCTTATGTTCGACTTTTCTTAACCGTGTAAAGATCAGTAATACGGAATCAAGTGTAAGGGCCTAGAATATATTACTGATATTTTTAGCTATAAATATTTAAGGTTGCATTATATTCAAGTAAATACTGTCGCATGTAAATGTATGTATGTGTGCGCACGCGCATGTGTGTGTGGGTGTCTGTGTGTGTACGTTACTTTTCGTAATCTGTCTCTCTCACCTTTGATTACAAAGTCTATCTATCTGCTCAAGCCATCATTCAATTTTTTTCCTTTTGTCCCATCTGTTATAAATACCCTCCCACTATTCCAATAATCATCTTTCATACCCTCTTACTTTCTTCCGTTCTGTCTATTTCCTGTATACTAGAATAGTGGACAACCCACACAAAAATTGCAGCAATATGTAGGACAGTGCTTGAAATACCTCTGTTATTTGAAAAGACCTTTACTGAAGGACAGAACAATACTCAAATAGACATATATCTTTGACAGACAATACAATAACCACCTCGTATTCCTGCTAGCAACATTTTTCTGCTTAACAGTAACAGCAGTAGCAACAATATCAAGAACCACCGATGAAATGTTTACATAATCGCTTGATCTGCTAGAAATATCAGCCACATCTCCCTTAAATAACTTCCCACTTGCTCAAATAAACAAGAATACATTGGGCGCTCTTGATAAAGATAGGATAGAATGCTTTTGATCACAGATCTGATCGATAGAGGCTGACACAGAATTAAAAAGGAACAACAATAATAGTTAAACATGTATCGACAGCTACAGTGAGGGTAACAATTCAACATCTAAGAGAACTTCTACTAACTCATTCAACATGCTAGGAATAGAAACCAAATCTTTTAGAGATTACATCTTACAGTCTTTTGTAATGACAGATTGAAAGTTGTAGTTGTAGATACACTATCTGAGCGTCTTTGGCAATTGGCCTGCTCAGTTAGGGTTGCTTTGAAGCTAAGTAACAATATCAACAAGAACAGCAACTAGAAAAAAAAAAAACAGCAATAGTGATAGCATTGAAACAAAAAATAACAGCAACAATCATGGTAGCGAAAACAATGTCAACCAACGGCGGTATAGAGAAAAACAACGATCAAAACAACAACAACGGTAACAACTAGCTAACATGTGCGTGCTTACGTGATTGATCAAGATGATGGAAATAGGAGGGATATCTTCCTGAATTAACACACTATCTTCTAACAAATGGAAGGACACATTGTACAATGTAAGTGTAATGTAAAATACAATAAATAAAGAAAACAAGATGGTCGTAGCCGCTATATATTTGGGCATTGGTCAGCTTCATCGGGGCTCTGCATGGGTTAAGCAATAAACACAATTGTAGCAACAGCAGAATGAATATGCGATGAATGTTCCTTTACGATATTGATTGATCTGGTAGAAATAACAGCCAAATCTGTGTCTTAAATATAAAGAATTACACACTGTCTAATGTAGTCATAGATACATTAGAATGTTTTATAAAAGACGAAACTTGTTCGTGCGACCAAGAAGTGATGCTCATATTGCTGTGTTATGAAGTAAATGTCCTCCCTAGGATGCCTTATCTACACATGGCAATCAATGGTTGGCGAACACAGTACAATATTGTACATTCAATTGTTTTAATCAAAACGTATTGTGCAGAGTCAATATGTAGTCTTATGTGTCAGCGCTTTTCAAAACGACGAAGAGTAACTTGATGAATATTTAGCTTTTTTTAGCAGCCACATAAAGGATATTTCGTTTTCTCGTGGAGGGTCCGTAGATTATGATATGCTGACAGAAATAATCCGTGAGAGGTATTTTTGTTTTCTCAAGATTTCTTATAAGCTGTTAAGAATTCAGCACAATGCGTGTGATATGAATGCATTTATTTTGTTCTATATTGCACGTGTGTATGGTTGTGAGTGTTTATCTGTTGGTGTTTCACTAGATGCGTTGCATTGGAGAGATGTTAATGATGTTTGAAACGTTGACGTGTTATTAATGGATATCTCATGTTTCAATAAGCAAGACGCCTCATGTTATATGTAGAGAAGTAATTCTATTTAGCTTATGTTTGAACAAAACAATACTGATAAGTTTAATAATTGTTTCTACAATAGGCACAAGGCCAGCAATTATCCTAGTGTATTACTGGTACTTTATTTTATCGACCCCCGTTAGGATGAAAGGCAAAGTTAACCTCGACGGGATTTGAACTCAGAATGGTAAGGGCCGTAACTCTACGCGTCAAAGCATAAGTGTAATAATGGTGATAATAATCAAGTTTGATAATGATTTTAATAATTGCAGTTATGTTGTTGACTACAGTAGCAGTGGTGGAGATGAGGAAGATAACGATGAGTGCGATGATGATGATGATGATGATGATGATGATGATGATGATGATGATGATGATGATGATGAGGAGGAGGAGGAGGAGGAGGAGGAGGAGGAGGAGGAGGAGGAGGGGGGGGGAGATGATGATGAAAAGGTTGGAAGGGAAAGCGGATTTGAACGCTGGCGATAACGATGCTATTCACATACATACAATATTTTCAGCTGTTGGTGATAGCATGAATGCTATGGATGAAACGTCGGACTAAATATGCTGACGAAACACCAGAGGTCAACGCCATCACTTCAACACGTCCTTACCACACCTCATACCAAATTATCTTATTTTACGAACCCTAGAGTATTACAGGAAAAATATTTTTATTTCGTTTCTCTACGTCATCGCAATGAAAGCCATCCAACGGAGACAAGTTATTTTATCTTATTTTTCCCACAGAAAATATGATAGATTTCAAAAGTTGATTCCTGTTGGATTCGAAATATTATTTTATCTAACCTTTACGGCCATATTACGCTGAAAACACCGGTTCTCGTCCGATCACCGAAGTTAAGCAACGTCGAGCCTAGTTAGTACTTAGATGGGTGACCGCTTGGGAACCCTAGGTGCCGTAAGCATTTACTGCTATTAAGGGCGGTGGATTGGCAGTATCAGTAAAGCGTCGGACGCCATGCTTTGTAGCATAGAGTTACGGCCCTTTATGATCTGAGTTCAAATCCCGCCGAGATTAACTTTGCCTTTCATCCTTACGGGGTCGATAAAATAAAGTACCAGTAATACACTGGTTAATTGCTGGCCTTGTGCCAAAAGTAGAAACAATTATTTTATCTAACCTAATTGGAATAAAGTGCCAAATACCAGTCAAGTGTTCGTGTCTGTCTAGTTAAAGACATTCGACTTTAACCATTTAGGGGTTTTAATGGCAATGTAAAAAAAATATTATTGCAATTATTAGTGTCTTGGTCAGGCGGTGGATTGAGGGCGGTGGATTGGCAGTATTGGGAGAGGGTCGGACGCCATGCTTTGACGTATAGAGTTACGGCCCTTGCCATTCTGAGTTCAAATGCCGCCGAGGTTAACTTTGCTTTTCATCCTTACGGGGTCGATAAAATAAAGTACCAGTAATGCACTGGGTAATTGCTGGCCTTGTGCCTAACGTAGAAACAATTAGTGTCTTGGTCAGGCAGACCTATAATTCAATAGTTCATGTTGTTTATGGTGGAGGTGTCTGTAATGATATTCTTGTTGTTCGTGGTGTTTTTAGTGGTGATGTTGGTGCTGCTTGTGGTGGAGGCTGTGGGGCTTGTGATGGGGGTGGTGGTGGTAGTGGTAATGTTGTTCTTGTTTTTGTTGTTAGGTGGTACTGGTAGTTATGGGGGGGGGGGTGTTATTGTTAGGGTTTTTGTTGTTGGTTGTGGTGATGGTTGTAGGGCCGGCTGTGAGTGTGAATAGTGATGATAGTGACTATTATGAAGCGAATGTTGACGATGAAAGAAGATTGTGATAACGAATATGATGCTGAAAGAAGAAAGTGAGAAAATGTTAAATAGCCCAGGTGATAGAGAGGGAGAGAGAGAGAGAGAGAGAGAGAGAGAGAGAGAGAGAGAGAGAGAGAGAATGAAAGAAAGAAAAAAAGAAAGATAGAAAGAAAGAAAGAAGAAAAGATAGAAAGAGAAGGAAAAAATGCGCGAGATAAAGAGAGAAAACAAGATAAATAGAAAATAATGAATGAAAGGAGGAAAGAAGTTCTGAGAAAGAATTAATCATAAGAATGCATATATCTCATAAATCATCATCATCATCATCGTCGTCGTTTCGTCGCCAGCCTCCACATCATCATCATCATTATGCTCATTTTCCTCGTCGTCTTCATCATCATTATTGTCATCATCACCATCCTAACTATTATTAAGATAATTTCTGCTGTTGATTTTATTTTTGTTGTTGTTCTCACTGCTGTAATGAATGTTGTTGTTGTTGTTCTTGTTGTTGTTGTTGTTCTTCTTCTTCTTCTTCTTCTTCTTCTTCTTCTTCTTCTTCTTCTTCTTCTTCTTCTTCTTCTTCTTCTTCTTCTTCTTCTTCTTCTTCTTGGCCTTGTTAAAGATGCTAGAAATTTGGGGGTCAGAAGTGCTGGCAGATTCTGATTCGATTATTATTTATTTGTTTATTTGTCTATTTATTTATTTATTTTTACGAGACTTCGTCCTTCAATATGAAGCGAACAGACATATATTAATAAGTATTTTTAATTAACTAGGGGTCCATGCCAGGCACCGTGGCACTTTAACACAAACCCTCTCCTGACCCTTTTATTCTTTTCTTTCGCATTCGTTGTCAATCAGCCTTTTTCCTATTAAGAGACCTGACACTTCGAAGTAAAACGAAAGAGAAAAAAGAGAAGAGAGGGAGAGGAAAGGGATGAGAAGTGAATCTATCTACTGGATAAAGAGAGAACAAAGACTTAACGATATAAAGCCTGGTCAAAATGAGTTAGAATTAGAGAGGAATGGGGGATGGAGAGAATTTGCCAGAGGAAGGTGGCTACTGACAGATGCACAACGGTACATTAATAACAGTGCAGTTTGACATTAGGAGAAAAGAAACTTGACCGAAATGTAAAAAAAAAGCAAAGGGATAATGTTAAAATAAGCGTAAAAAATAAATGTAATAATCGAGGGGAGCGTTTGGGTTGCGAAGCTAACCAATAGTAATATTTAAAAGTATTATTATTGGTAAAAAATAATTAATATTATGATTATTATCATCATCATTAGCAGCAGCAGCAGCAGCAGCAGCAGCAATAGTAGTAGTAGTAGTAGTAGTAGTAGTAGTAGTAGTAGTAGTAGTAGTAGTAGTAGTAGTGGTAGTGGTGGTGGTTCGGCAAAATCAATAGAGCGTCGATCAGTATGTACTGTGATAATTCACTCATAAATACACATACATAAAATTACATAAACACACACACATACAAACATAGAACATAAGTTCTGTGAAATCGTGAACGAGAGAGAATAAAGATATACGTGTGTGTGTGTGTGTGTGTGTGTGTGTGTGTGTGTGTGTGTGTGTGTGTGTGTGTGTGTGTGTGTGTGTGTGTGTGTGTGTGTGTGTGTTAAGTATTTCCGAAGGAAAAGCAAAGGAAAAAAAGAGTGCTCTATGTATAATACAGATCTATTTAATTAGAAAGTAAACAACTCAATATATAACTACTAGACAATATTAACATACGTCTAGTTCATCAGTCCTGATGTGATAATTGAACTAGACGTAGAGTGATGAACCCGTTGGTAATGGAATGGTTATATTGTGTTGTTTACTTACGAATTAAATATATATATATATCCAAAATTAAGTTTAATTAAGGGTGTCAGATAGACATACGCCATATCATCCGTAAATATATGCTCCCAGATTCCAATGAATAGATCCGAGCATTTTATATCAACTAGAAATTGATTGACATCTAAATATATCTAAAATAAACACATGAAACAATCACAGGGGATAATTTGTAAAAGTGTGTAAGCGCACATAGCTATGTAGGTAACTAAATAAAGTTTAACTAGAACTTCATAAATAGATACCTTATAAATTGATTAATCATCCTTGTATATATTCCATTAAAGAAATATATTTCACCAATTAATCGATTGGTAAACGACAGTAGCCAGATGCTGGATTTTCAACATATATATATATATATATGTGTGTGTGTGTGTGTGTGTGTGTGTGTGTGTGTGTGTGTATTAAAATAACAGGTTAAAGTTTAAGCAAAGAATCGCTGCTTTCACCCTTAACGGGATCTTCTGAATATCAGCAGATCCTGTTAAGAGTGAAAGCAGCGGTTTTTGTCTAAATTTTAATGTTATTTTAATAAATATTTGCTCTAGGGTTCTTATATATTTTATATATATTTATCCTTATCGAGGACTCTTTGGACTTTAGTCTTCACATTTATTATTATTACTATATATATGTATATATATATATAGTAATAATAATAAATTTGAAGACTAAAATCCAAAGAGGGCTCGATAAGGATAAATATAAATCAAGTATATAAGAACCGTAGGGCAAATATTTAATATGTTATTTTAATATATATATATATATATATATTTACATAAGTATGTATACGTACATACATATATATATATATACGGACGTACAGTAGTATGTATATATATACATACATGCACACATATATATATATGTACGTATGGGTTTACCAAACATTTATTATAATGTTCGGTTTGTTTGTAAACAAACATCCCGAATTAAGCCGTACAGTGTTCGGCAACCTTCGTTGCCCTTCTGTTCAACATTGACAAAGGAACGATGAACTAGTTTCAAGCTTATTAGCTATCGTCAGCATCGTATACCTTCCTGTCAGATGATTGAACGTTTGAAAGTATATACTTTCCTTATGCATATTAACGGCTGAGCAGCCTAATTTGCATATCGAGTGAGTTAGTCGGCCGGGCGTACCGAAAACGATAAATGGAAAAGAATGAAACGAAATTTCATTTCTCACTTTTAGTACGGCCGATACTTAAATATAAGTATATATACGTACATACATATATGTACGTACATATATATATATGTGTGTGCATGTATGTGTATATATACATACTACTGTACGTCTGTATACATATATGTATGTACGTATATATACTTATATTTAAGTATCGGCCGTACTAAAAGTGAGAAATGAAATTTCGTTTCATTCTTTTCCATTTTATCGTAAACTGCCGATGTTGTATTTTAACTTTAATTTTGTTTTAATTTTCTTTTTAATTTTTGAATGTAAATTGCCATATTAAAATATTATAATGGATGTCACCCCACTGTGCATCGATATATACATATGTTTCTGGATGTCTCTTGTGTTGGAAAGGAGGTCAAGTATGTAAACAATCATTGAAAAATTGCTCCGAAGACTCCAAAGCTCGGTTTGGACGAAGCAATTGTAAGCTAATAAATGGTTTGAACAGAACTTTGATTCATGTGATTTCTATATAACTGCTCTGTAGAACAACTGATGTTATTACATTGAGCTATTTATCTTACTGGTAATAAGGTAGTAATAAATTACTGTCTTTCACTGTTTAGGGTTTAAAATATATATAACTATAAAAAGTTTTAGTATATACATAACCATAAATAGTATCCTTAATACTATATATATATATATATATATATATATATATATGTGTGTGTGTGTGTGTGTGTGTGTGTGTGTGTGTGTGTGTGTGTGTGTGTGTGTGTGTGTGTGTGTGTGTGTGTGTAAATATATATAAACATATATCTCTAGCGGTCGACTGATGAAATGGGAATATTGTCTGTATTCGTTCATTTTCCTGTATTCGCCTATATTTTATATGTATAAACGAGTGCAATTCATACACTGTGTATGTAACTAATTTATATTTCTAAATTTGTTTTGGCCAACGACAGCAATATTTGTGAAAATGGAGAAATAGAGTATAATTTTTGACATGTAATAAATTTTTCGACACTGTAGGAGGTAAACATGAAATTCAAACCCAACGGGATAATAAACTCACAGCACACACGGGCTTTTTCAATTTTTCATCAATCGTTTGTACTGGGTACCTTGTGTGTTAGCTTCTTTCTTTCATTCCCCCTTTCGTTTCTACTTCCCTTCTGTTTATTTTTAACTATATTCTTTCTATCTTCTTCAGTTGTGATGTATCTGCTGTCATCAGCTGTGTCTCTTGCTGGTGAAAGCCAAAGAGGCTAACGACCACAGCATGCCTACCACCTGACAAAACAAGGCATGAGCCAGTGTTGGTTACTCGCAGAATCGGAGAGGGTGTTCCTTTGTGTTGTTGCTGTTGTTGTTCACAATGTTTTTCAAGTTTTCATCCCTCCCTTCTCTTTACAAATCAATTGAGTGGCACTGCTAATTGTGGCAAGGAGTCGGTGTATCATGCTGCTTGTTTCTGAGACTAGTCATGAGATTAGTTGATTAAATCGATCCCATTGTTTGAGAGGTATATTTGTTTAGCGACACCGAAAGAGAGAAAAGCAAAGCCGACCTTGTGAGTATTTGGACACTAAGTACCGCAAAAAAAAAAAAATAATAATAATAATTTATGCACAGCGTTTAAAATATATATATATACAATCGATAAATTAACACGACTTATATTGGCTCGTTTTTTTAACCCTTGGTCAAATTATGAGCCGACCTATGTTTAAGCGAATTCTGGTCGTGATTATCAAATCCAAGCGCTGTGTAACTCCTGTATCCTATATTTCCTTTTTTATTTAAGACGGCAAAGAATAGCGTAAAGGTTAACGACTTTTTGCCAACCAGAGTACTGTTACGTGTTCATCGATCCAGCACGAGAGAAAGTCAGTATCGACTTCAGAAGGATTTGAATCAAAACGGAAAAGCGCTTACTTGAATATTACAAACACATTTTTCTCGATTATCAACCGATATTATGTTAATATCAATAACTTCTAATTTTGAAGGCAGGAATATAGCAATTCATTCAACGTCAATAATATTAACAAAACCCTAATAAACTAGTACTTAGAACAGTTGACGGCCTTTCGTCTGATCGGCTACCTACAGAATAAAAAAAAATAACAGCACCAGTAATAAAAATAACTAGAGATACATCATCTGAGCTATTTATTGTTAGAGCATTACAATCATCGATTAATTGTGCATTGTGTACAGTATAATACAACCCTTGAACGGTATACAATGCTAATGTGGATTTGGGTTTAGAACGTCTATGCAGATCAACAGATCAGTCTTTTCTGCAGGAATTTGGTGCCGAATATTATGAGGAACGTAAATATTCTATGACCTAAATGTAAAGCAAAAAAATTAGAACCGGTTAATAGATAGCGCTCGGTTAAACGAGGAAATGTTTTTTTATTGTAGATCAATGCTGAACATTTATTGACTCCAGCTGTCAATACACCCAACAGGGCGATTGAGTCACTGGTTTTCTTTGGCATGAAACGTCAAAAGGTTTTCTGAATATAATTTGAATGGTAAGGCAGAGAAGATAGTGTATTAGTAAATACTAAGGAGAAATATCGCAGACAGGAATTTTCCACAAGTCCTCACCAACTTCTTAAAATAACATTTGAAAAGATAGGGTAGGGTGAATAAGGTACAACTGGCTTCCAGTAATTTGGTGTAAATGTGGATGAGGAAAATAAATATGGCCTGCTTGAATGAGCTTACGCTAAACCTGTATGTAACACGGAGGCCCCCACATTTGAGTGAGCATATTTATATTTGGTAGTAATGGATAAATGAAGGTAATAA
>OZ024741.1:98480732-98520732 GCA_964016885.1 Eledone cirrhosa
GTCACCAACACAACCACAACCATCGCCATCATCACCTCCACCACCACAACCATCACCAACATCACCACCACAACTACAGCCATCACCAACATCACCACCACAACCACAAACATCAACATCATCACCAACACAACCACAGCCATAACCAACATGACCACCACATCAACAACCATCGCCATCATCACCACCACAACCATCACCAACATCAGCACCACAACCACAACCATCACCAACATCACCACCACAACCACAACCAACACCAACATCACCACCACCACCACAACCATCACCAACATCACCACCACAAACACAACCAACACCAACATCACCACCACAACCACAACCATCACCAACATCACCACCACAACAACAATCATCACTAACATCACCACCACAACTACAACCATCACCAACATTACTATCACAACCACAACCATCACCAACATCACCACCACAACCACAACCATCACCAACATCACCACCGCAACAACAATCATCACTAACATCACCACCACAACCACATCCATCACCAACATCACCACCACAACCACAACCATCACCAACATCACCACAACAACAACAATCATCACTAACATCACCACCACAACCACAACCATCACCAACATTACCATCACAACCACAACCATCACCAACATCACCATCACAACCACAACCATCATCAACATCACCACAACAACCACAATCATCACCAACATCACCATCAGAACCAAAACCAACACCAACACCAACATCACCACCACAACCACAACCAACACCAACATCACCACCACAACTACAACCAACACCAACATCACCACCACAACCACAACCAACATCAACATCATCACCACAACCACAACCATCACCAACATCACCACCACAAACACAACCAACACCAACATCACCACCACAACCACAACCAACACCAACATCACCACCACAACCACAACCATCAGCAATATCACTACCAGAACTACCACCATCACCAACATCATCATCACAACCACAACCATCACCAACATCACCTCCACAACCACAACCATCACCAATATCACCATCACCACCACAACCATCACCAACATCACAACCAAAACCACAACCAACACCAACATAACCACCACAACCATCACCAACATCACCAACACCACCACAACCATCACTAAAATCACCGCCACAACCCTCACCAACATCAACACCACAACCAAAACCAACACCAGCATCACCACCACAACCACAACCCACACCAACATCACCATCACAACCATCACCAACATCACCACCACAACCATCACCAACATCACCACCACAACCACAACAATCACGAACATCACCACCACAACCACAACCAACACCAACATCACCACCACAACCATCACCAACATCACCACCACAACCACAACCATCACCAACATCACCACCACAACCACAACCAACACCAACATCGCCACCGCAACCACAACCATCACTAACATCACCACCACAACCACAACCAACATCACCACCACAACCACAACCAACATCAACATCATCACCACAACCACAACCATCACCAACATCACCACCACAAACACAACCAACACCAACATCACCACCACAACCACAACCAACACCAACATCACCACCACAACCACAACCATCAGCAATATCACTACCAGAACTACCACCATCACCAACATCATCATCACAACCACAACCATCACCAACATCACCTCCACAACCACAACCATCACCAATATCACCATCACCACCACAACCATCACCAACATCACAACCAAAACCACAACCAACACCAACATAACCACCACAACCATCACCAACATCACCAACACCACCACAACCATCACTAAAATCACCGCCACAACCCTCACCAACATCAACACCACAACCAAAACCAACACCAGCATCACCACCACAACCACAACCCACACCAACATCACCATCACAACCATCACCAACATCACCACCACAACCATCACCAACATCACCACCACAACCACAACAATCACGAACATCACCACCACAACCACAACCAACACCAACATCACCACCACAACCATCACCAACATCACCACCACAACCACAACCATCACCAACATCACCACCACAACCACAACCAACACCAACATCGCCACCGCAACCACAACCATCACTAACATCACCACCACAACCACAACCAACATCGCCACCACAACCACAACCATCACCAACATCACCACCACAACCACAATCATCACCAACATTACCACCACAACCACAACCATCACCAACATCAACACCACAACCACAACCAACACCAACATCACCACCACAACCACAACCAACACAACATCGCCACCACAACCACAACCATCACCAACATCACTACCACAACCACAACCAACACCAACATCACCACCACAACCACAACCAACACCAACATCACCACCACAATCATCACCAACATCACCACCACAACCACAAACATCACCAACATCACCACCACAACCACAACCATCACCAACATCACCACCACAACCACAACCAACACCAACATCACCACCACAACCACAACCAACACCAACATCACCACCACCACCACAATCATCACCAACATCACCACCACAACCACAACCAACACCAACATCCCCACCACCACCACAATCATCACCAACATCACCACCACCACCACAATCATCACCAACATCACCACCACAACCACAACCATCACCAACATCACCACCACAACTACCACCATCACCAATTTCACCACCACAACCACAATCATCACCAACATCACCACCACAACCACCAACATCAACAACATCACCACCACAAACACAAACAACACCAACATCACCACCACAACCACAACCATCACCAACATCACCACCACAACTACAACCATCACCAACATCACCACCGCAACCACCAACATCACCAACATCACCACCACAACCACAACCAACACCAACATCACCACCACAAGCACAACCATCACCAACATCACCAGCACAACCACAACCATCACCAACATCACAACCACAACCACAACCATCACCAACATCACCACCACAACCACAACCATCACCAACATCACCACCACAACCAACACCAACATCACCACCACAACCACAACCATCACCAACATCACCACCACAACCACAACCAACACCAACATCGCCACCACAACCACAACGAACACTAACATAACCACCTCAACCATAACCATCACCAACATCACCACCACAACCACAAACATCAGCAACATCGCCACCACAACCAAAGCCATCACCAACATCACCACCACAACCACATTCATCACCAACATCACCACTACAACCACCATCACCACCACAACCACAACCATCACCAACATCACCACAACAACCACAACCATCACCAACATCGCAACCACAACCACAACCACCACCAACATCACTACCACAACCACAACCATCACCAACATCACCACCACAACCAACACCAACATCACCACCACAACCACAACCATCACCAACATCACCACTACAACCACAACCAACACAACATCAGCACCACAACCACAACAATCACCAACATCAACACCACAACCACAACCATCACCAACATGAACACCACAACTACCACCATCACCAACATAACCACCACAACCACAACCATCATCAACATCCCCACCACCACCACAACCATCACCAACATCACCACCACAACCACAACCATCATCACCACCACAACCACAACCAACACCAACATCACCACCACAACCACAACCATCACCAACGTCACCACCACAACCACAACCAAACCAACATCACCACCACAACTACAACCATCACTAACATCACCACCACAACCACAACCAACACCAACGTCACCACCACCGCCACAACCATCACCAACATCACCACCACAACCACCACCAACATCACCACCACAACCACAACCAACACCAACATCACCACCACAACCACAACCAACATCACCAGAATCACCACCACAACCACAACCTTCACCAACATCACCAACATCACCACCACAACCACAACCTTCACCAACATCACCGCCACAACCACAACCATCACCAACATCACCACCACAACCACAACCATCACCAATATCACCGCCACAACCACAACCATCACCAACATCACCACCACAACCACAACCATCACCAACATCACCACCACAACCACCAACATCACCAACATCACCAACACAACCACCACCATCACCAACATCACCACCACAACCACAACCATCATCAACATCACAACCACAACAACAACCATCACCAACATCACCACCACAACCATCAGCAACATCACTACCAAAACTACCACCATCACCAACATCACCACCACAACCACAAACAACACCAACATCACCACCACAACCACAACCATCACCAACATCACCACCACAACCATCACCAACATCACCACCACCACCACAACTATCACCAACATCACAACCAAAACCACAACCAACACCAACATCACCACCACAACCATCACCAACATCACCACCACCACCACAACCATCACCAAAATCACCGCCACAACCATCACCAACATCACCACCACAACCACAACCAACACCAACATCACCACCACAACCACAACCAACACCAATATCACCACCACAACCATCACCAACATCACCACCACCACCACAACCCACACCAACATCACCATCACAACCATCACCAACATCACCACCACACCCATCACGAACATCACTACCACCACCACAACCATCACCAAAATCACCGCCACAACCATCACCAACATCACCACCACAACCACAACCAACACCAACATCACCACCACAACCATCACCAACATCACCACCACCACCACAACCCACACAAACATCACCATCACAACCATCACCAACATCACCACCACAACCATCACCAACATCACCACCACAACCACAACCATCACCAACATCACCACCACAACCACAACCAACACCAACTTCACCACCACAACCACAACCAACACCAACATCACCACCACAACCAACACCAATATCACCACCACAACCACAACCAACACCAACATCACCATCACCACCACAATCATCACCAACATCACCATCACAACCACAACCAACACCAATATCACCACCACAACCACAACCAACACCAACATCACCATCACCACCACAATCATCACCAACATCACCATCACAACCACAACCAACACCAATATCACCACCACAACCACAACCAACACCAACATCACCACAACAACCACCACCAACACCAACATCACCACCACAACCACCAACATCACTAACATCACCACCACGACCACCACCATCTCCAATATCACCACCACAACCACAATCATCACCAACATCACCACCAACATCACCAACATCACCACCACGACCACCACAATCTCCAATATCACCACCACAACCACAACCATCACCAACATCACCACCACAACCACAATCACAACCACCATCACCACCACCACCACAACCAACACCAACATCACCACCACCACAACCAACACCAACCTCACCACCACAACCACCAACATCATCAACATCGCCACCATAAACAAAGCCACCAACAACATCACCACCACAACCACAACCATCACCAACATCACCACCACAACTACCACCATCACCATTTTCACCACCACAACCACAACCAACACCAACATCACCACCACAACCACAACCAACACCAACATCACCACCAGAAACACAACCATCACCAACATCACCACCACAACCACAACCATCACCAACATCACCACTACAACCACAACCAACACCAACATCATCACCACAACCACAATCAGCACCAACATCACCACCAGAAACACAACCATCACCAATATCACCACCACAACCACAACCATCACCAACATCACCACCACAACCACAACCAACACCAACATCACCACCAAAACCAGAACCATCACCAACATCACCACCATAACCACAACCATCAACAATATCACCACCACAACTACAACCAACACCAACATCACCACCACCACCACAATCATCACCAACATCACCACCACAACCACAACCATCACCAACATCACCACCACAACTACAACCATCACCAACATCACCACCACAACTACCACCATCACCAATTTCACCACCACAACCAGCACCATCACCAATATCACCACCACAACCACAATCACAACCACAATCACCGCCACAACCACAACCATCACCAACATCACCACCACAACCACAACCATCACCAACATCACCACCACAACCACCAACATCACCAGCATCACGACCACAACCACCACCATCACCAACATCACCACCACAACCACAACCATCATCAACATCACAACCACAACCACAACCATCACCAACATCACAACCACAACCATCAGCAACATCACTACCAAAACTACCACCATCACCAACATCACCACCACAACCACAAACAACACCAACATCACCACCACAACCACAACCATCACCAACATCACCACCACAACCACAACCATCACCAACATCGCCACCACAACCAAAGCCGTCACCAACATCACCACCACAACCACAACCTTCACTAACATCACCACCACAACTACCAGCATCACCATTTTCACCACCACAACCACAACCATCACCAACATCACCACCACAACCACAACCATCACCAACATCGCCACCACAACCACAACCAACACCAACATCGCCACCACAACCACAACCATCACCAACATCACCACCACAACCACAACCATCACCAACATCACCACCACAACCACAAACATCACCAACATCACCACCACAATCACAACCATCACCAACATCACCACCACAACTACCACCATCACCATTTTCACCACCACAACCACAACCATCACCAACATAACCACCACAACCACAACCAACACCAACATCACCACCACAACCACAACCATCACCAACACCACCACCACAACCACAACCATCACCAACATCACCACCACAACCACAAACATCACCAACATCACCACCACAATCACAACCATCACCAACATCACCACCACAACCACAACCATCACCAACATCACCACCACAATCACAACCATCACCAACATCACCACCACAACCACAACCAACACTAACATCACCACCACAACCATCACCAACACCACCACCACAATCACAAACATCACCAACATCACCACCACAACCACAACCATCACCAACATCACGACCAAAACCACAACCAACACCAACATCACCACCACAACCACAACCATCACCAACATCACCACCACAACCACCACCATCACCAACATTACCACCACAACCATCACCAACATCACCACCACAACCACAACCATCACCAACATCACCACCACAACCACAACCATCACCAACATCACCACCACAACCACAACCATTACCAACATCACCACCACAACCACAACCATCACCAACATCACCACCACAACCACAGCCAACACCAACATTACCACCACAACCACAACCAACACCAACATCGCAACCACAACCACAACCATCACCAACATCACCACCACAACCACAACCATCACCAACATCACCACCACAACCAACACCAACATCACCACCACAACCACAACCATCACCAACATCACCACCACAACCACAACCAACCAACACCAACATCACAACCACAACCACAACCATCACCAACATCACAACCACAACCATCAGCAACATCACTACCAAAACTACCACCATCACCAACATCACCACCACAACCACAAACAACACCAACATCACCACCACAACCACAAACCATCACCAACATCACCACCACAACCATCACCAACATCACCACCACCACCACAACCATCACCAACATCACAACCAAAACCACAACCAACACCAACATCACCACCACCACCATCACCAACATCACCACCACCACCACAACCATCACCAAAATCACCATCACAACCATCACCAACATCACCACCACAACCATCACGAACATCACCACCACCACCAAAACCATCACCAAAATCACCGCCACAACCATCACCAACATCACCACCACAACCACAACCAACACCAACATCACCACCACAACCACAACCAACACCAACATCACAACCACAACCACAACCAACACCAACATCACCACCACAACCATCACCAACATCACCACCACCACCACAACCCACACCAACGTCACCACCAGAACCACAACCAACACCAACATCACCACCACAACCACAACCATCACCAAAATCACCACCACAAACACAACCATCACCAACATCACCACAACAACCACAACCATCACCAACATCACCACCACAACCACAACCATCACCAACATCACCACCACCACCACAACCATCACCAACATCACCAGCACACGCATCACCAACAGCACCACCACAACCACAACCATCACCAACATCACCACAACAACCACTACCAACACCAACATCACCACCACCACCACAACCATCACCAACATCACCACCACAACCACAACCAACACCAACATCACCACCACAACCAAAAACAACATCAACATCACCACCACAACAACAACCATCACCAATATCACCACCACAACCAAACCAACATCACCACCACAACCACTATCAACACCAACATCACCTCCACAACTACCACCATCACCAACATCACCACCACAACCACAACCAACACCAACATCACCACCACAACTACCACCAGCACCAACATCACCACCACAACCACAAGCAACACCAATATCACCACCACAACCAAAACCAACACCAACATCACCACCACAACCACAACCAACACCAATATCACCACCACAACCACAACCAACACCAACATCACCATCAACACCACAATCATCACCAACATCACCATCACAACCACAACCATCACCAACATCACCACCACAACCACAACCATCACCAACATCACCACCACAATCACAACCATCACCAACATCACCACCACAACCACAACCAACACTAACATCACCACCACAACCATCACCAACACCACCACCACAATCACAAACATCACCAACATCACCACCACAACCACAACCATCACCAACATCACCACCAAAACCACAACCAACACCAACATCACCACCACAACCACAACCATCACCAACATCACCACCACAACCACCACCATCACCAACATTACCACCACAACCACAACCAACACCAACATCACCACCACAACCATCACCAACATCACCACCACCACCACAACCCACACCAACGTCACCACCACAACCACAACCAACACCAACATCACCACCATAACCACAACCATCACCAAAATCACCACCACAAACACAACCATCACCAACATCACCACAACAACCACAACCATCACCAACATCACCACCACAACCACAACCATCAGCAACATCACTACCAAAACTACCACCATCACCAACATCACCACCACAACCACAAACAACACCAACATCACCACCACAACCACAACCATCACCAACATCACCACCACAACCATCACCAACATCACCACCACCACCACAACCATCACCAACATCACAACCAAAACCACAACCAACACCAACATCACCACCACAACCATCACCAACATCACCACCACCACCACAACCATCACCAAAATCACCGCCACAACCATCACCAACATCACCACCACAACCACAACCAACACCAACATCACCACCACAACCACAACCAACACCAATATCACCACCACAACCATCACCAACATCACCACCACCACCACAACCCACACCAACATCACCATCACAACCATCACCAACATCACCACCACAACCATCACGAACATCACCACCACCACCAAAACCATCACCAAAATCACCGCCACAACCATCACCAACATCACCACCACAACCACAACCAACACCAACATCACCACCACAACCACAACCAACACCAACATCACCACCACAACCATCACCAACATCACCACCACCACCACAACCCACACCAACGTCACCACCACAACCACAACCAACACCAACATCACCACCACAACCACAACCATCACCAAAATCACCACCACAAACACAACCATCACCAACATCACCACAACAACCACAACCATCACCAACATCACCACCACAACCACAACCATCACCAACATCACCACCACCACCACAACCATCACCAACATCACCAGCACACGCATCACCAACAGCACCACCACAACCACAACCATCACCAACATCACCACAACAACCACTACCAACACCAACATCACCACCACCACCACAACCATCACCAACATCACCACCACAACCACAACCAACACCAACATCACCACCACAACCACAAACAACATCAACATCACCACCACAACAACAACCATCACCAATATCACCACCACAACCAAACCAACATCACCACCACAACCACTATCAACACCAACATCACCTCCACAACTACCACCATCACCAACATCACCACCACAACCACAACCAACACCAACATCACCACCACAACTACCACCAGCACCAACATCACCACCACAACCACAAGCAACACCAATATCACCACCACAACCAAAACCAACACCAACATCACCACCACAACCACAACCAACACCAATATCACCACCACAACCACAACCAACACCAACATCACCATCAACACCACAATCATCACCAACATCACCATCACAACCAGAACCAACACCAATATCACCACCACAACCACAACCAACACCAACATCACCACAACAACCACAACCAACACCAACATCACCACCACAACCACCAACATCACTAACATCACCACCACGACCACCAACATCTCCAATATCACCACCACAACCACAATCATCACCAACATCACCACCAACATCACCAACATCACCACCACGACCACCACCATCTCCAATATCACCACCACAACCACAACCATCACCAACATCACCACCACAACCACAATCACAACCACCATCACCACCACCACCACCACAACCAACACCAACATCACCACCACAACTACCACCATCACCAATTTCACCACCACAACCAGCACCATCACCAATATCACCACCACAACCACAACCACCACCAACATCACCACCACAACCACAACCATCACCAACATCACCACCACAACTACCACCATCACCATTTTCACCACCACAACCACAACCAACACCAACATCATCACCACAACCACAACCAACACCAACATCACAACCACAAACACAACCATCACCAACATCACCACCACAACCACAACCATCACCAACATCACCACTACAACCACAACCAACACCAACATCATCACCACAACCACAATCAGCACCAACATCACCACCAGAAACACAACCATCACCAACATCACCACCACAACCACAACCATCACCAACATCACCACCACAACAACAACCAACACCAACATCACCACCAAAACCAGAACCATCACCAACATCACCACCACAACCACAACCATCAACAATATCACCGCCACAACCACAACCAACACCAACATCACCACCACCACCACAATCATCACCAACATCACCACCACAACCACAACCATCACCAACATCACCACCACAACTACAACCATCACCAACATCACCACCACAACTACCACCATCACCAATTTCACCACCACAACCACCACCATCACCAATATCACCACCACAACCACAATTACAACCACCATCACCACCACAACCACAACCAACACCAACATCACCACCGCAACCACAACCATCACCAACATCGCCACCACAACCAAAGCCGTCACCAACATCACCACCACAACCACAACCTTCACCAACATCACCACCACAACTACCACCATCACCATTTTCACCACCACAACCACAACCATCACCAACATCACCACCACAACCACAACCATCACCAACATCGCCACCACAACCACAACCAACACCAACATCGCCACCACAACCACAACCATCACCAACATCACCACCACAACCATCACCAACATCACCAACATCACCACCACAACTACCACCATCACCATTTTCACCACCACAACCACAACCATCACCAACATAACCACCACAACCACAACCAACACCAACATCACCACCACAACCACAACCATCACCAACACTACCACCACAACTATCACCAACATCGCCACCACAACCACAACCATCACCAACATCACCACCACAACCATCACCAACATCACCAACATCACCACCACAACCACAACCATCACCAACATCACCACCACAACCACAACCAACACCAACATCACCACCACAACCACAACCATCACCAACATCACCACCACAACCACAACCATCACCAACATCACCACCACAACCACAACCATCACCAACATCACCACCACAACCACAACCATCACCAACATCACCACCACAACCACAACCATCACCAACATCCCCACCACAACCACAACCATCACCAACATCACCAGCACAACCACAACCAACACCAACATTACCACCACAAACACAACCAACACCAACATCGCCACCACAACCACAACCATCACCAACATCACCACCACAACCACAACCATCACCAACATCACCACCACAACCACAACCAACACCAACATCACCACCACAACCACAGCCAACACCAACATCGCCACCACAACCACAACCAATATTACCACCACAACCACAACCAACACCAACATCGCCACCACAACCACAACCATCACCAACATCAACACCACAACTATCACCACCACCACCACTACTATCACCAAATCACCACCACAACCACAACCAACACCAACATCACCACCACCACCACTACCATCACCAACATCACCACCACAACCACAACCAACACCAACATCACCACCACACCACAACCATCACCAACATCACCACCACCACCACAACCATCACCAAAATCACCACCACAACCATCACCAACATCACCACCACAACCACAACCATCACCAACATCACCACCACAAACACAACCAACACCAACATCACCACAACAACCACAACCATCACCAACATCACCACCACAAGCAAAATCATCACCAACATCACCACCACAATCACAACCATCACCAACATCACCACCACAACCACAACCATCACCAACATCACCACCACAAACACAACCAACACCAACATCACCACAACAACCACAACCATCACCAACATCACCACCACAACCACAACCATCACCAACATCACCACCACAATCACAACCATCACCAACATCACCACCACAACCACAACCAACACCAACATCACCACCACAACCATCACCAACACCACCACCACAACCACAAACATCACCAACATCACCACCACAACCACAACCATCACCAACATCACCACCACAACCACAACCAACACCAACTTCACCACCACAACCACAACCAACACCAACATCACCACCACAACCAACACCAATATCACCACCACAACCACAACCAACACCAACATCACCATCACCACCACAATCATCACCAACATCACCATCACAACCACAACCAACACCAATATCACCACCACAACCACAACCAACACCAACATCACCATCACCACCACAATCATCACCAACATCACCATCACAACCACAACCAACACCAATATCACCACCACAACCACAACCAACACCAACATCACCACAACAACCACCACCAACACCAACATCACCACCACAACCACCAACATCACTAACATCACCACCACGACCACCACCATCTCCAATATCACCACCACAACCACAATCATCACCAACATCACCACCAACATCACCAACATCACCACCACGACCACCACAATCTCCAATATCACCACCACAACCACAACCATCACCAACATCACCACCACAACCACAATCACAACCACCATCACCACCACCACCACAACCAACACCAACATCACCACCACCACAACCAACACCAACCTCACCACCACAACCACCAACATCATCAACATCGCCACCATAAACAAAGCCACCACCAACATCACCACCACAACCACAACCATCACCAACATCACCACCACAACTACCACCATCACCATTTTCACCACCACAACCACAACCAACACCAACATCACCACCACAACCACAACCAACACCAACATCACCACCAGAAACACAACCATCACCAACATCACCACCACAACCACAACCATCACCAACATCACCACTACAACCACAACCAACACCAACATCATCACCACAACCACAATCAGCACCAACATCACCACCAGAAACACAACCATCACCAATATCACCACCACAACCACAACCATCACCAACATCACCACCACAACCACAACCAACACCAACATCACCACCAAAACCAGAACCATCACCAACATCACCACCATAACCACAACCATCAACAATATCACCACCACAACTACAACCAACACCAACATCACCACCACCACCACAATCATCACCAACATCACCACCACAACCACAACCATCACCAACATCACCACCACAACTACAACCATCACCAACATCACCACCACAACTACCACCATCACCAATTTCACCACCACAACCAGCACCATCACCAATATCACCACCACAACCACAATCACAACCACAATCACCGCCACAACCACAACCATCACCAACATCACCACCACAACCACAACCATCACCAACATCACCACCACAACCACCAACATCACCAGCATCACGACCACAACCACCACCATCACCAACATCACCACCACAACCACAACCATCATCAACATCACAACCACAACCACAACCATCACCAACATCACAACCACAACCATCAGCAACATCACTACCAAAACTACCACCATCACCAACATCACCACCACAACCACAAACAACACCAACATCACCACCACAACCACAACCATCACCAACATCACCACCACAACCACAACCATCACCAACATCGCCACCACAACCAAAGCCGTCACCAACATCACCACCACAACCACAACCTTCACTAACATCACCACCACAACTACCAGCATCACCATTTTCACCACCACAACCACAACCATCACCAACATCACCACCACAACCACAACCATCACCAACATCGCCACCACAACCACAACCAACACCAACATCGCCACCACAACCACAACCATCACCAACATCACCACCACAACCACAACCATCACCAACATCACCACCACAACCACAAACATCACCAACATCACCACCACAATCACAACCATCACCAACATCACCACCACAACTACCACCATCACCATTTTCACCACCACAACCACAACCATCACCAACATAACCACCACAACCACAACCAACACCAACATCACCACCACAACCACAACCATCACCAACACCACCACCACAACCACAACCATCACCAACATCACCACCACAACCACAAACATCACCAACATCACCACCACAATCACAACCATCACCAACATCACCACCACAACCACAACCATCACCAACATCACCACCACAATCACAACCATCACCAACATCACCACCACAACCACAACCAACACTAACATCACCACCACAACCATCACCAACACCACCACCACAATCACAAACATCACCAACATCACCACCACAACCACAACCATCACCAACATCACGACCAAAACCACAACCAACACCAACATCACCACCACAACCACAACCATCACCAACATCACCACCACAACCACCACCATCACCAACATTACCACCACAACCATCACCAACATCACCACCACAACCACAACCATCACCAACATCACCACCACAACCACAACCATTACCAACATCACCACCACAACCACAACCATCACCAACATCACCACCACAACCACAGCCAACACCAACATTACCACCACAACCACAACCAACACCAACATCGCAACCACAACCACAACCATCACCAACATCACCACCACAACCACAACCATCACCAACATCACCACCACAACCAACACCAACATCACCACCACAACCACAACCATCACCAACATCACCACCACAACCACAACCAACCAACACCAACATCACAACCACAACCACAACCATCACCAACATCACAACCACAACCATCAGCAACATCACTACCAAAACTACCACCATCACCAACATCACCACCACAACCACAAACAACACCAACATCACCACCACAACCACAAACCATCACCAACATCACCACCACAACCATCACCAACATCACCACCACCACCACAACCATCACCAACATCACAACCAAAACCACAACCAACACCAACATCACCACTACCACCATCACCAACATCACCACCACCACCACAACCATCACCAAAATCACCATCACAACCATCACCAACATCACCACCACAACCATCACGAACATCACCACCACCACCAAAACCATCACCAAAATCACCGCCACAACCATCACCAACATCACCACCACAACCACAACCAACACCAACATCACCACCACAACCACAACCAACACCAACATCACAACCACAACCACAACCAACACCAACATCACCACCACAACCATCACCAACATCACCACCACCACCACAACCCACACCAACGTCACCACCAGAACCACAACCAACACCAACATCACCACCACAACCACAACCATCACCAAAATCACCACCACAAACACAACCATCACCAACATCACCACAACAACCACAACCATCACCAACATCACCACCACAACCACAACCATCACCAACATCACCACCACCACCACAACCATCACCAACATCACCAGCACACGCATCACCAACAGCACCACCACAACCACAACCATCACCAACATCACCACAACAACCACTACCAACACCAACATCACCACCACCACCACAACCATCACCAACATCACCACCACAACCACAACCAACACCAACATCACCACCACAACCAAAAACAACATCAACATCACCACCACAACAACAACCATCACCAATATCACCACCACAACCAAACCAACATCACCACCACAACCACTATCAACACCAACATCACCTCCACAACTACCACCATCACCAACATCACCACCACAACCACAACCAACACCAACATCACCACCACAACTACCACCAGCACCAACATCACCACCACAACCACAAGCAACACCAATATCACCACCACAACCAAAACCAACACCAACATCACCACCACAACCACAACCAACACCAATATCACCACCACAACCACAACCAACACCAACATCACCATCAACACCACAATCATCACCAACATCACCATCACAACCACAACCATCACCAACATCACCACCACAACCACAACCATCACCAACATCACCACCACAATCACAACCATCACCAACATCACCACCACAACCACAACCAACACTAACATCACCACCACAACCATCACCAACACCACCACCACAATCACAAACATCACCAACATCACCACCACAACCACAACCATCACCAACATCACCACCAAAACCACAACCAACACCAACATCACCACCACAACCACAACCATCACCAACATCACCACCACAACCACCACCATCACCAACATTACCACCACAACCACAACCAACACCAACATCACCACCACAACCATCACCAACATCACCACCACCACCACAACCCACACCAACGTCACCACCACAACCACAACCAACACCAACATCACCACCATAACCACAACCATCACCAAAATCACCACCACAAACACAACCATCACCAACATCACCACAACAACCACAACCATCACCAACATCACCACCACAACCACAACCATCAGCAACATCACTACCAAAACTACCACCATCACCAACATCACCACCACAACCACAAACAACACCAACATCACCACCACAACCACAACCATCACCAACATCACCACCACAACCATCACCAACATCACCACCACCACCACAACCATCACCAACATCACAACCAAAACCACAACCAACACCAACATCACCACCACAACCATCACCAACATCACCACCACCACCACAACCATCACCAAAATCACCGCCACAACCATCACCAACATCACCACCACAACCACAACCAACACCAACATCACCACCACAACCACAACCAACACCAATATCACCACCACAACCATCACCAACATCACCACCACCACCACAACCCACACCAACATCACCATCACAACCATCACCAACATCACCACCACAACCATCACGAACATCACCACCACCACCAAAACCATCACCAAAATCACCGCCACAACCATCACCAACATCACCACCACAACCACAACCAACACCAACATCACCACCACAACCACAACCAACACCAACATCACCACCACAACCATCACCAACATCACCACCACCACCACAACCCACACCAACGTCACCACCACAACCACAACCAACACCAACATCACCACCACAACCACAACCATCACCAAAATCACCACCACAAACACAACCATCACCAACATCACCACAACAACCACAACCATCACCAACATCACCACCACAACCACAACCATCACCAACATCACCACCACCACCACAACCATCACCAACATCACCAGCACACGCATCACCAACAGCACCACCACAACCACAACCATCACCAACATCACCACAACAACCACTACCAACACCAACATCACCACCACCACCACAACCATCACCAACATCACCACCACAACCACAACCAACACCAACATCACCACCACAACCACAAACAACATCAACATCACCACCACAACAACAACCATCACCAATATCACCACCACAACCAAACCAACATCACCACCACAACCACTATCAACACCAACATCACCTCCACAACTACCACCATCACCAACATCACCACCACAACCACAACCAACACCAACATCACCACCACAACTACCACCAGCACCAACATCACCACCACAACCACAAGCAACACCAATATCACCACCACAACCAAAACCAACACCAACATCACCACCACAACCACAACCAACACCAATATCACCACCACAACCACAACCAACACCAACATCACCATCAACACCACAATCATCACCAACATCACCATCACAACCACAACCAACACCAATATCACCACCACAACCACAACCAACACCAACATCACCACAACAACCACAACCAACACCAACATCACCACCACAACCACCAACATCACTAACATCACCACCACGACCACCAACATCTCCAATATCACCACCACAACCACAATCATCACCAACATCACCACCAACATCACCAACATCACCACCACGACCACCACCATCTCCAATATCACCACCACAACCACAACCATCACCAACATCACCACCACAACCACAATCACAACCACCATCACCACCACCACCACCACAACCAACACCAACATCACCACCACAACTACCACCATCACCAATTTCACCACCACAACCAGCACCATCACCAATATCACCACCACAACCACAACCACCACCAACATCACCACCACAACCACAACCATCACCAACATCACCACCACAACTACCACCATCACCATTTTCACCACCACAACCACAACCAACACCAACATCATCACCACAACCACAACCAACACCAACATCACAACCACAAACACAACCATCACCAACATCACCACCACAACCACAACCATCACCAACATCACCACTACAACCACAACCAACACCAACATCATCACCACAACCACAATCAGCACCAACATCACCACCAGAAACACAACCATCACCAACATCACCACCACAACCACAACCATCACCAACATCACCACCACAACAACAACCAACACCAACATCACCACCAAAACCAGAACCATCACCAACATCACCACCACAACCACAACCATCAACAATATCACCGCCACAACCACAACCAACACCAACATCACCACCACCACCACAATCATCACCAACATCACCACCACAACCACAACCATCACCAACATCACCACCACAACTACAACCATCACCAACATCACCACCACAACTACCACCATCACCAATTTCACCACCACAACCACCACCATCACCAATATCACCACCACAACCACAATTACAACCACCATCACCACCACAACCACAACCAACACCAACATCACCACCGCAACCACAACCATCACCAACATCGCCACCACAACCAAAGCCGTCACCAACATCACCACCACAACCACAACCTTCACCAACATCACCACCACAACTACCACCATCACCATTTTCACCACCACAACCACAACCATCACCAACATCACCACCACAACCACAACCATCACCAACATCGCCACCACAACCACAACCAACACCAACATCGCCACCACAACCACAACCATCACCAACATCACCACCACAACCATCACCAACATCACCAACATCACCACCACAACTACCACCATCACCATTTTCACCACCACAACCACAACCATCACCAACATAACCACCACAACCACAACCAACACCAACATCACCACCACAACCACAACCATCACCAACACTACCACCACAACTATCACCAACATCGCCACCACAACCACAACCATCACCAACATCACCACCACAACCATCACCAACATCACCAACATCACCACCACAACCACAACCATCACCAACATCACCACCACAACCACAACCAACACCAACATCACCACCACAACCACAACCATCACCAACATCACCACCACAACCACAACCATCACCAACATCACCACCACAACCACAACCATCACCAACATCACCACCACAACCACAACCATCACCAACATCACCACCACAACCACAACCATCACCAACATCCCCACCACAACCACAACCATCACCAACATCACCAGCACAACCACAACCAACACCAACATTACCACCACAACCACAACCAACACCAACATCGCCACCACAACCACAACCATCACCAACATCACCACCACAACCACAACCATCACCAACATCACCACCACAACCACAACCAACACCAACATCACCACCACAACCACAGCCAACACCAACATCGCCACCACAACCACAACCAATATTACCACCACAACCACAACCAACACCAACATCGCCACCACAACCACAACCATCACCAACATCAACACCACAACTATCACCACCACCACCACTACTATCACCAAATCACCACCACAACCACAACCAACACCAACATCACCACCACCACCACTACCATCACCAACATCACCACCACAACCACAACCAACACCAACATCACCACCACACCACAACCATCACCAACATCACCACCACCACCACAACCATCACCAAAATCACCACCACAACCATCACCAACATCACCACCACAACCACAACCATCACCAACATCACCACCACAAACACAACCAACACCAACATCACCACAACAACCACAACCATCACCAACATCACCACCACAAGCAAAATCATCACCAACATCACCACCACAATCACAACCATCACCAACATCACCACCACAACCACAACCATCACCAACATCACCACCACAAACACAACCAACACCAACATCACCACAACAACCACAACCATCACCAACATCACCACCACAACCACAACCATCACCAACATCACCACCACAATCACAACCATCACCAACATCACCACCACAACCACAACCAACACCAACATCACCACCACAACCATCACCAACACCACCACCACAACCACAAACATCACCAACATCACCACCACAACCACAACCATCACCAACATCACCACCACAACCACAACCAACACCAACATCACCACCACAACCACAACCATCACCAACATCACCACCACAACCACAACCATCACCAACATCACCACCACAACCACAACCATCACCAACATCACCACCACAACCACAACCATCACCAACATCACCACCACAACCACAACCATCACCAACATCACGACCACAACCACAACCATCACCAACATCACCACCACAACCACAACCAACACCAACATTACCACCACAACCACAACCAACACCAACATCGCCACCACAACCACAACCATCACCAACATCACCACCACAACCACAACCATCACCAACATCACCACCACAACCACAACCAACACCAACATCACCACCACAACCACAGCCAACACCAACATCGCCACCACAACCACAACCAATATTACCACCACAACCACAACCAACACCAACATCGCCACCACAACCACAACCACAACCATCACCAACATCAACACCACAACTATCACCACCACCACCACTACTATCACCAAATCACCACCACAACCACAACCAACACCAACATCACCACCACCACCACTACCATCACCAACATCACCACCACAACCACAACCAACACCAACATCACCACCACACCACAACCATCACCAACATCACCACCACCACCACAACCATCACCAAAATCACCACCACAACCATCACCAACATCACCACCACAACCACAACCATCACCAACATCACCACCACAAACACAACCAACACCAACATCACCACAACAACCACAACCATCACCAACATCACCACCACAAGCAAAATCATCACCAACATCACCACCACAATCACAACCAACACCAACATCACCATCAACACCACAATCATCACCAACATCACCATCACAACCACAACCAACACCAATATCACCACCACAACCACAACCAACACCAACATCACCACAACAACCACAACCAACACCAACATCACCACCACAACCACCAACATCACTAACATCACCACCACGACCACCAACATCTCCAATATCACCACCACAACCACAATCATCACCAACATCACCACCAACATCACCAACATCACCACCACGACCACCACCATCTCCAATATCACCACCACAACCACAACCATCACCAACATCACCACCACAACCACAACCATCACCAACATCACCACCACAACCACAACCAACACCAACATCACCACCACCACCACTACCATCACCAACATCACCACCACAACCACAACCAACACCAACATCACTACCACACCACAACCATCACCAACATCACCACCACCACCACAACCATCACCAAAATCACCACCACAACCATCACCAACATCACCACCACAACCACAACCATCACCAACATCACCACCACAAACACAACCAACACCAACATCACCACAACAACCACAACCATCACCAACATCACCACCACAAGCAAAATCATCACCAACATCACCACCACAATCACAACCATCACCAACATCACCACAACAACCACAACCATCACCAACATCACCACCACAAACACAACCATCACCAACATCACCACCACAATCACAACCCTCACCAACATCACCACCACAACCACAACCAACACCAACTTCACCACCACAACCATCACCAACACCACCACCACAACCACAAACATCACCAACATCACCACCACAACCACAACCATCACCAACATCACCACCACAACCACAACCAACACCAACATCACCACCACAACCACAACCATCACCAACATCACCACCACAACCACAACCATCACCAACATCACCACCACAACCACAACCATCACCAACATCACCACCACAACCACAACCATCACCAACATCACCACCACAACCACAACCATCACCAACATCACCACCACAACCACAACCATCACCAACATCACCACCACAACCACAACCAACACCAACATTACCACCACAACCACAACCAACACCAACATCGCCACCACAACCACAACCATCACCAACATCACCACCACAACCACAACCATCACCAACATCACCACCACAACCACAACCAACACCAACATCACCACCACAACCACAGCCAACACCAACATCGCCACCACAACCACAACCAATATTACCACCACAACCACAACCAACACCAACATCGCCACCACAACCACAACCACAACCATCACCAACATCAACACCACAACTATCACCACCACCACCACTACTATCACCAAATCACCACCACAACCACAACCAACACCAACATCACCACCACCACCACTACCATCACCAACATCACCACCACAACCACAACCAACACCAACATCACCACCACACCACAACCATCACCAACATCACCACCACCACCACAACCATCACCAAAATCACCACCACAACCATCACCAACATCACCACCACAACCACAACCATCACCAACATCACCACCACAAACACAACCAACACCAACATCACCACAACAACCACAACCATCACCAACATCACCACCACAAGCAAAATCATCACCAACATCACCACCACCACAACCATCACCAACATCACCACCACAACCAAAATCATCACTAACATCACCATCACAACCACAACCATCACCAACATCACCATCACAACTTCCACCATCACCAACATCACCACCACAACCAAAACCATCACCAAAATCACCATCAAAACCCAAACCATCATCAACATCATCACCATCATCACCACCACAACCACAACCATCACAAACAACATCACCACCAACATCACCACCACAACCACCAACATCACCATCACAACCACAGACACAACCACCATCGCCACCACAACCACAACCATCACCATCATCACCACCACAACCAAAACCATCACCAACATCACCAACAACATCACCACCACAACCACCAACATCGCCACCACAACCACAACCACGACCATCACCACCATAACCATCATCATCATCACCAACACCACCACAACCATCACCATCATCACCATCACAACAACCACCATCATCATCATCACCATCACCACCACAACCATCATTATCATCATTACAATTTTGTCACTTCCATTAATTATGATTTTCAGATTTTTTTTATTATCGTCAAAGTTATTTAATGTATGACATCTTTTTTTTTGTCTTTCTTCTCTTTTTCTCTTAGTTGATTCGTTTCTATTGCCTTTCGTATGAATAACCATCGTTATTGCCATTGCTGCTGCTGCTGCTGCTGCTTCTGCTCCTGCTGCTGCTGCTCCTGCTCCTGTTGCTGCTGCTGCTGCTATTGCTGCTGCTGCTGCTGCTGCTGCTGCTGCTATTGCTGCCGCTGCTACTGCATGTATTTCCACAGTTGCTGCTTTTATTGCATATCTGTTGCAGCTTTTGGTTTTAATACCATTTTGCTGTTGCTATTGCTATTGTTGATGGTGATGGTGATGGTGATGGTGATGGTGATGGTGGTGATGGTGATGGTGGTGGTGATGGTGATGTTGATGGTGATGATGTTGGTGATGGTGATGGTGATCGTAATGGTGATGGTGATGGTATTGGTGATGGTGGTTGTGGTGAGGGTGATGGTGAAGGTGATGGTGATAGTGATGGTGATGGTGGTGGTGATGGTGATCGTAATGGTGATGGTGATGGTGAAGGTGAGGGTGATGGTGAAGGTGATGGTGATGGTGATGGTGATTGTGATGGTGATGGTGATGGTGATGGTGATGGTGATGGTGATGGTGGTGGTGATGGTGATAGTGATGGTGATGCTGGTGGTGATGGTGATAGTGATAGTGATGATGATGGTCATGGTGATCGTAATGGTGATGGTGATGGCAGTGGCGATGGTGGTTGTGGTGATGGCGATGGTAATGGAGATGGTGAAGGTGATGGTGATGGTGATGGTGATTGTGATGGTGATGGTGATGGTGATGGTGATGGTGATGGTGATGGTGGTGGTGATGGTGATAGTGATGGTGATGCTGGTGGTGATGGTGATAGTGATAGTGATGATGATGGTCATGGTGATCGTAATGGTGATGGTGATGGCAGTGGCGATGGTGGTTGTGGTGATGGCGATGGTAATGGAGATGGTGAAGGTGATGGTGATGGAGATGGTGATGGTGGTGGTGATGGTGATGGTGATTGTGATGGTAATGGTGGCATTGTTGTTGTTTCTATTGTCGCTATTTTTGTTGCTGATTTGTTGCTATTCTTGTCTATGTTACAATACTGGTTGCTGTTGCTATTTGTTACTCTGTGTAGATGGTATTGTTGATGTTAATCTTTGATGTTGTCATTATTGTTGTTGTTACTGTTGCTGCTCTTGTGGATGTTGTCGTAAAGGTGTATTATATATTACATTAATACCATACGTGCTTTCACCTGAAGTTTCTCCAATTAAATAATTGACAAATCTATGATTGCATTTAATTAAATTACCACTTCCTGTGTATTGCTCTATAGACTAGAGAATAATTGTCAATCTCTTGGCCATACAGTTTCTATATCTCTATATGTTTGTGTCTCCTCATTCCACTTTTCTCTCTCCCTCTCTCTACCTCCTCTGTCTCACTCTTTCTCTCTCTATTTCTTTTTCTCTCTTTATACACTCACGTAATTACATCTAACATTATCAATAACCACGTTTATATATATATATATATATATATTTATACTGTATATATATCGTGTTCCTATCTCTATAGCAATCCATCTATCAATCGTAATAGCATTCGACCATCATCTTTCTGTCTTTTAATTTCTTTTGCTTAAATCGAGTGTAAATATGTTTAAGGAAGTTTTGATGAGTATATATGTTTAAGGAAGTTTTGATGAGTATACAGGGTTGTCGACAGATTATTAATATCTGAAGAACTGGTAAATGCCTCTATAAATAAATATAAATAGGAAATCATATACTCTATGAATAAACAAGCAGATCTATGCTTCAGAAAAACGAGGAAGGCTACATCTGAAGAGGCTTTACTAAAAGCCAAAACTGTTCATTTCCGAACTTTATTTTATACTCTGTGGAGCTACATTAAAGTGAAGTGATAAATAGCAAGCAAACTCTATGGGTGAAAAGACAGGATACTGATGGTAGGGCAAACGTTATTTATGAGAACCTCGTACAAATGCTTAGTAGTTAATGTTCCAGTGATATACGTTCTGAGCTCGAATGCTGCCGAGGAGATATATACATTTCATATTTCTGCGATCGATAAAATATAGTTTTATCTACTACTGGCTTGATATAATCGACTTTCCGACTCATAAAATTCATGTATTTGTGCTCAAATTAGAAATTATTATTATTGGATTGGCAGTATCGTTAGAGAGTCGGACGCCATGCTCTCCAGCATAGTTACATCCCTTTACGGTCTGAGTTCAAATCCCACCGAGGTTCACTTTGCCTTTCATGCTTACGGGGTCGGTAAAATAAAGTACCAGTAATGTACTGGTTAATGTTGCTGGCCTTGTGCCAAAAGTAGAATCAATTATTATTGCCTTTCATCCATCAGTTAATAATATATTTATTATACAGAAATGATGTAATATGAAGATCAATCGAATGCACGGGGGAACTCCAGAAAATCAAGGCTCACTGCTTAGCCATAATAAATGAATATTTGAACTTTACTTCGGTATCAAGTACTTTGTTTCACGTCTGTCGATAACACAAGGATATGTATATATATAAATATATATGTGTGTGTGTGTGTGTGTGTGTGTGTGTGTGTGTGTGTGTGTGTGTGTGTGTGTGTGTGTGTGTGTGTGTGTGTGTGTGTGTGTGTGTGTGTGTGTGCGTGTGCGTGCCTGTTTATGTGTGTGTATGTGTCAGTATATATATGATATATCGCTGTTTTATATGTGACAATATATTCTTATATATGTTTGTTTGGCGTGAAATTCTTTTGTAGACTATATAAGAGGAGCTAACATCAACAATCAATACAGTGACTGAAAAGCCAAACATTATGACAGATAGTCACTGAACATATTTCTTTCAGTTCACTTAATCAATTTAAAAGCCGTTAACCACTGCAACAAACGCCATGAATGATATCTAAATCTCCAGAAACTCTACGACAGCAAAAGTCTTTACAATAAATATTAGATTGATAAATTTGATATTCGGGGTGGGGCGTTGAGAATAAGATGACACAACTTAAATACCATCACATTCATCGCGATTACCGACCAGCACCACTGAGGTTATAAGCACAATTGAACTTTCACTAATTTCCTACACATGCATACTTATTCCATACTCATGCATATTATAACGCATTCACAAGCATGCTTATAACGCATTCACATGCATACTAATAACGCATTCACAAGCATGCTTATAACGCATTCACATGCATACTAATAACGCATTCACATGCATGCTTATAACGCATTCACATGCATACTAATAACGCATTCACATGCATGCTTATAACGCATTCACACGCATACTAATAACGCATTCACATGCATACTAATAACGCATATAAATGCATACTAATAACGCATACACATGCATATTTTAACGCATCCACATGCATACTAATAACTCATTCACATGTATACTTATAACGCATTCAGATGCATACTAATAACGCATTCACATGCATAGTTATAATGCATACACATGCATACTTAATACGCATTCACATGCATACTAATAACGCATACACATGCATACTAATAACGCATTCACATGCATACTAGTAATACATTCTCATGTATAGCTATAACGATGTATCATGTGTATAAATCACCAGCAAATGAAACAGCAACAACAACACTTCTAAATATTCAACAGCTATGAATAAACGAATAAATAAATGAATGAATGAATAAATGAATGAAGGAATAAATGAATGAAGAAATGAATGAATGAATGAATGAACGAACGAACTAATGTATAGGTTTTTTTATTATTCGGAGAGCAGATAAGGTGCATGAATTTAATTACCAAACAGAGAATAAGATCGGAAATTGTTATCTTACACAATTGCTTACCGGTATTTCATTCATCAACGATGAATGACTGAGTGAAAGACTGAGAAAAAGAAATAAAGAAAGTTCCTGGCGGAATTGTCGGGTTGTAGAGGTATCTTTCTGATGGATGCTTTAGAGCAAAAGAAGGAAACAATGTAAATCATAGCACTGTTAAACGCGTCTATTTAATTTAATTTAACCGCCATCTTCGTTGGTTGGGTCAAAAGAAACTAACGGTATGAGATAGATAGATATGAGAGAGAGGGAGAAAAGAAGGGGAGATTGTTGTGTGTGTGTGTGTGTGTGTGTGAGAGAGAGAGAGGTGGTTGTGCGATGTAAATGGGGAGCAAATATGTGGATGTATTTCCTTCCTTCCGAGGAAGATTCTGTCTTAAATTATATAGCATAATTACTTAGATATCAATTCTGATAAATGGTATCTCTCTCTCTCTCTCTCTCTCTCTATATATATATATATATATATATATATATATATATATATATATATATATATATATAGGTATATATATATATATATATGTATATATATACAGAGTGAGAGGGATGGTGAGGGAGATGGAGATACAGATATGAATGCATGCAAACGGATATGCATATCCGTGTACGAATGCAAGCATACACACAGATTGTGCATGCATATATATTTATAATGAAAATATATAATTGAATAATTTTCTTGGTGGCGTACAATGTGTGAAATGTTCTGGAGAGTTCCACACTAAAGTATTGAAATACCTGCAAGTGTTAATCAAGAAAACTTTCAAACATCACTATTTCGGGAAATAAAGTAGGATACATTCATTATACGATAGATGCATTTCGATCAAATCAACGAATGTTTTATAACACATAAAGGCGTGTGCACACTCATACACATACATATGTATGTGCATTCAAGTGGGTACATACACATTAAATAAACCTTCGCGGTTCATAATATATCCATAGATATATGCTTCATATATATATATATATATATATATATATATATATATATATATATATATATATATATTGTTATACTTGGGGAGGGTCATATTGTTGTAATAATATTGCCAGAAATAATAACAGAACACACTCACTGTTTGGTTGGTTTTCGCATGTGTATCTTTTATATCTCAATAGTTAATTCATTTGGTCCTCAATGACCGACGGTCAAAAATACAGATATAAATACATATATTCAGCAAAACATACCCTTTTAAGAAAACCCACTGGACTAATAGGAAATGTGTTATATGTAAAGTAAACCCCCAGATAAACTGTAAAACTAGAAATGTAGTCTATAGCATAAGATGTACAGGGGGTACTTGCAGAAACATGACAACAACATACATAGACGAGACAGCTCAAAGCATAGGAGAAAGAATAAACCAACACTGGGGCGAATTAAAAGGACGAAAAAGCGTTTCAGTACTATACGAACACGCCACACAACACGACGGTAACATAGACAACATAGAAATTAAAATAACAACAACATGACAGTAACATAGACAACATAGAAATTAAAATAATATCTAAACATTGAAAAGACCCAGCAGATAGGCAAATCAGAGAGGCAAGCGAAATAGAGCTTAGAAAGCCAAAGCTAAACAGAAAAAAATGAATGGAATAACAACAACACACAAACAAACAATATTGACTTAAGAAAAATATAAATAAATAAATAAATAAATAAATAAATATATATATACACAAGCACAGTAACAACAAATACATATAAACACTAGTAAACTAAGATAGAATACAATAACCAAAACACAGTCAACCAAACACGAACACACACATACCAAACACTATACAGGCACGCAAACTCATGCGCAGTGAAAACAAAAATAAATAAATAAATAAACAGATCAAATAAAAATGGCGTAGACATACAATACAACAGGAGGAATCATAATAGTACCACTGGTGATGTTGGAGATATGCAACGAAAGAAATTTGTTAGACTATATATATGTATTTATATCTGTATTTTTTACCGTTAGTCATTCAGTGATAAACATTGAGGACCAAATGAATTAACTATGGAGATATAAAAGATACAGAAGCGAAACCAAGCAAAGAGTGAGTGTGTTCTGTTATTAATTCTGGCAATATTATTACAACAATATGACCCTCCCCAAGTATAACAATATTTGTTTCGACACACGATTTCATATCAAAAACCTCGCAAAACAAATATATATATATATATATATGATGGCTGCAAACTGTGCTAAGAGTATTTCAATTGCTTGTCAGATTATATAGTTTGGTGCACTTTTAGTCTACAGCCAGCCATACGAATTCGTAATATAACCTGTACATGCAATGCCTATGCTTTGAAGGTTTTTTAAGTGGAGAAAGGTCTTGCACTCGATCAATCCCACTCTCTGATCATCGAAAACACTACCCGAAAAGGAGAACTGGTCAACATCATCGGATTCTTCCGAAGCCGCAGGTTTTTCTTCAGAGTTTCCCTCTCCTAGATAGGTGTCGTGATAACATTGGGGGCCTTTCACTTCGAGGTAAAAAAAAAAAGTACTATTTGGATGGCCTTTGATTCTGCTGAGTTCCTCCGCCCTTTGACGTGTCTTGTATATCATGCCTCAGGGTGTCCAAATATCACCCTCCTCACCAAACTAGCTTAGTGGGGTTGCCGGTTTAGTCGCCGACAATCCGACCATGAGACAGGTTGTACTGGGTTACATGTTACCAGTAGCACTCGAGAGCAACCTGACACACACACACACAGATATATATATATATATATACATATATATATATATATACATATATATATATATATATATATATATATATATATATATATATATATATATATATATATATATATATATATATATATATATATATATATATATATATATATATATATATATGATGATTTCTAATGAATGAAACAGTTCTAGTCCTGTAGAATCTCTTCTATATTAAAAGTGTTATACTCTGCTATGTATTGAGTACCTTACTTACTGTGGTTACCTCCGATTCAACCCGGAATAACGTATATATATATATATATATATATATATATATATATATATATATATATATATATATATATATATATATAACGCACCAGAGTACTCAGTACTTAGGGTAGTAGAGAGAGTAATAGGAAAATGTATGACCTCGAGGGCAGAGCTCAAGACGTTTTGACGGCTATTTCTGGAAATAGCCGTCGAAATGCCTTGAGCTCTGTCATCAGGGTCATACATTTTCCCATATATATATATATATATATAAAGAATTATTAATAAAACAGGTAGACATCATAAAAAGGTACGTTTTTATGATGTCTACCTGTTTTTTTAATCATTCTTTATCTACACTCCGGAATACAGAAGAATCGGAAACCAAGTTTCTTTAACTGTTCTTTCATAACTCGTTTAGTAACCCCCCACCGTACGTCGATTCTATCTAGTGTAGTAATTAAGCATTACTGCATTCAGAATAATTCTAAGCCTTTCTTGCACAACCTAATATATATATATATATATATATATAAATATATATATATATATATATATATATATATATACATATAATAATAATAATAATAATAATAATAATAAGGGTTGTCGGACCCAGCATATTTATCAATGCCAGTACTGGTTGTATCTCAGCGCACTCAATGGGTAATGTAAGATACATTACCAGAGTATACACATAGTTATTTGCCTCAACACAATACATGTAAAACGGGTGCCTATAAGGTTCCCGGACTCGAGTTTCTGCAGTACTAATGCAGCAGTAAGGTGCACTGCACCATCTGTCTGCATATATTATGCAACAATGCACAATCGGCTTATGCTGCTTCATCAGCGGGTATCGCCTAATCAATAACCAATCGATCGACATAATCCAAGCACCGGCCCGCGCCGGTCATGACTGTTTGTGACAACCGATCCGGTAAAGCGATTAACTGGCAACTGATAGGACTCTATCTCTCAACTAGCCACTGATCTATAAATTTTACGTGGGGACGGAAAGCTAAAAAGAATCAATCTATTAGTTCCTGTCAGAAGCTCTCAGCCATATATATATATATGGAGGAGGTTATAGTTCACTTGAAGCATTGTGTAATGAGGTATAAACGTTTGAATATGTGTAATAAAGCCAAAACAATGCAGGTATGGACATAGAAAAAAGAATGCAATTGTAAAAGATATTGTTGACAATTCGTCCTTTACCTTAGAATTATTTAAATGTCCTTAATTTTCGAGATAATATCTCTTCTACAGAGGGAAATAAAGGTCTCAAACCAGCGTTCTAAATATCTTTTACAATTGCATTCTTTTTTCTATGTCCATACCTGCATTGTTTTGGCTTTATTACACATATTCAAACGTATATATATATATATATATATATATAAGTATGTATGTATACGTACATACATATATGTATACAGACGTACAGTAGCATGCATATATATATATATATATATATACACATACAGGTACAAATACATATATGCACGCAGCAGTTTAGCGGACGCTTATTATAACGCCGCTTTGTTCGTTTGTCAACAAACTGAACAGCCTGAATTTATGCCATACGGTGTTAAGGCAACCACGTCAACTTTTTGTTCAACACTGACACAGGAACGATGTACTAGTTTCAAGCTAAACTGCTGCGTGCATATATGTATGTGTACCTGTATGTATATATATATATATATATATATATATATATATATATATATATATATATATATATATATATATATATATATATATATATGCATGCTACTGTACGTCTGTATACATATATGTATGTACGTATACATACATACTTACATTTAAGTAAGTGCCATACTAAGAGTGAGAAATGAAATTTCGTTTTCATTTTTTTTCAACTTATCGTTTTCGGTATGCCTGACCGATTTAACTCACTCAATATGCAAATCAGGCTGCTCAGTCGTTAATTTTCATAAGGAAAGTATATACTTTCGAACGTTCAACTATCTGGCAGATGGGTAAACGGTGCTGATGATAGCTAACAAGCTTGAAACTAGTACATCGACCCTGTGTCAGTGTTGAACAAAAAGGTGACGTGGTTGCCTTAACACCGTATGGCATAAATTCAGGCTGTTCAGTTTGTTGACAAACGAACAAAGCGGCGTTATAATAAGCGTCCGCTAAACTGCTGCGTGCATATATGTATGTGTGCCTGTATGTATATATATATATATATATATATATATATATATATATATATATATATATATATATATATATATATATTTATATGCATGCTACTGTACGTCTGTATACATATATGTATTTACGTATACATACATACTTACATTTAAGTAAGTGCCATACTAAGAGTGAGAAATGAAATTTCGTTTTCATTTTTTTCAACCTATATATATATATATTATATATATGTAAAGTTGTCTACAGCTCCAATCTGCTAAAATCTTTGTGTTGATATACATTATATTATAAGTGAATCCCTTTTATATAATGCTATTAGTTTATATTTAATTTTGAATAGAATCTATTTTCCTATAATACATTAAAGGTCTCATTATATTGTTATCTATTCATTACTTAATAAAGTATAAGAAAGTTACAGGAGAAAAAAATGTATAGTTGTTTACAGGTCTAATTAGTTAAATCACTTATGCTATTAATATACATTATATTATCTTATAAGTGAATCCCATATAAATAATGCTATTAATTTATATATTTAATTATAAATATAATTTATTTTTCTATACTACATTAAGTGTCTCATCATATTATTATCTATCCATTACGGAATATAATATAAGCAAGCTATAGTGGTTATATTAAATGGTGTTAGCTTTGTGTTTATTCTAAATAGTTATTGTATAGTATAAAGTTAGAGAAAAAAGGAGATAAGTAGAGTGATGAGCTGATCAAAGAGTGAGATGCTATGGGGGTACTTATATGCCGATAATACCTAGAGGTGAGGTGTTAATAGTGGTGAGGAATTCAGATCTGACATTGTTATATATTAGCAGCTAGGTTTAAAGCTATGAAAAGAGTGTCTGTGGTAGCGCTGGCACATTAAAAAAACTTCTGACTTTCTATTTAGGAGGTATAGCTTAGAATAGATTCTTGTTCTGTTCTCTAGAAGACGGAGGTTACATAATTTATTTGGCGGTTTATACGATGCAGCCCTATCTACTATCTCCCATTGAAGTGTATATGGTTGATTCCTAGTTTTCAGAGAGTGTAGTAGCTAAATAAAGAAGTGGAATTGGCTAGATTGCGATTTTTGAAAGTGTGGAGATGCGAGTTATATCTCGTCTTGAAGCAGTTTGAAGTTGAAGCTATATATGTTTTAGCAGAGTTGTTTGTGTTGACCGTTCATGAGTAAATGATGTCTTTGATTAAGCAATTTTTACCTAAGCGGCAAGTTCTATTTGTGCTACAGTTACAGTTATTCTGTTTGTTTGCTTGGCGGTTACTATGTTGTGTAGGTGCCTGGTTGTTAGGGATAGTATTAGGGTAATGATGTTTGTCGTTCCCATTGTTATTAATTTCATTAGTGCTATTATCATTATTATTGCTACTAGAAATCTCTGGTACTATGTTGCCCTGTAAGTTTACCTCCTGCTGTGATTTAATTAGTTGGAAATAATTATTAATCTTCCTTTTATTACTACTAGCTATATGGTATGCTATGTTAAGTGTGGTAGAGTAAGAGATTTTAATGGTATTTTAATTGATAAGATTATGGTATTTGTGGCCGTCTGGGAAGTTTTTTCTAGGATTGAGAAGAAAGCCTTCGGTAAGTTGGTAGAGACGTTTAGATTGAAAGGGGGATTGAAGAATGTATTAGTTCTTCTTCTATTTTTGTTTTTGGTAATTTTATTTAAAGTATTGTTTATATTTCTGTTTATACTATTATTGTGGTGTTTATTCTGGTGCGAGTTAAGTTTGACATTACCCTTTGTATTAGAGTTAGAGTGACTAGTACTTTTATTATTTTTCTTAGTGGCCATATTGTGAGAAATAATGTAACTAGGTGATTTTATAGGTAGAAATGTAACCTCATTTTTATGTCCTGATTTAGCTAAGGCCTCATTATAGTATTGGGAATTATTGTTAAATATGATTTCGTTATATGATAGATTAGAGATTCTATTTGATATTACTTTAGTAATTGAGTTTAATATAGATTTAAGGTCGTTAGAGTTGGTATCTACGTAAAGTAGTTTTTCGTTTGGTTTATGGAAGGGTGTATATATTTTAGAGTCCAGGTAAAAGGTAACATCAAGGAAGTTAACGTTATTTAGTGTTTTTATCTAAGGTGATACCTAAGTTGTAGTTTTTGAAAATGTTATGTAATTGTTTCCTGGTTCTTTCTATCTTAAATTTTGTATAGTCAATAAGAAGTAATGCATCATCGCGGTATAAACCACCATCGAGGTAGAGTAGGTTCTTATGAATTTCATTTAAGAGACATAGGCCGACCAAATCGGTGACCTGCGCCGAATCACTAGATCCCATAGTTATGTCAAAGTTGTTATGTGTATCGTTGCGGGTCCATAATTGGTCTTCAAAGGTAATTATGGTTTTTCGCGCCGCAAGGCTTTGCCTGATATGCTTATTTCATGTGATACCTTTGCTTTGCAAAAAAATATATATGCCAAATATCATTGCTTGTTTTCTTCCTATATATGACTAATGCATTTGCACTCTCTTAACGCTTGCATATGTACTGCTAGTGTCCTCGTTTTACGAGTAACTTTCTACCTTAATGCCTCTTTAATTACTATACTATCCCCTTATAATCTCTGTCGCTTGCATTCCACTCAGTACCTTTATAATTTTTAATTTTCAATTTTTAATTTTAATTATTGTACAATTCTCTTGTAATTTATGCCGCATCCATTTCACCTTGTAAATACGAAACTGTTGACAATATTAATATCCATGTATCTATATGATTGTTCAGTTGAATAGCAGGTTAATTATATGTGCAAACATTACCACTGCTCCGGTGATTCCAAACGATAGTTTGGAAGAAACGATTGTCAGCAATAAAATGATTTGAACATAGCTTTGATTATTGTGTAATTTATATTCCGGCTCTGTAAAACATCTCGTGTATTTACATTGAGCTATTTTTTTTTACTGATAATAAGGTAGTAATAAATTACTGATCTTTCGTGTATATAGTTATATATAGTGTATACATAAATAGTATTATATATATATATATATATATATATATATATATATATATATATATATATATATATATATATATATATATATATATATATATGGGATAACAAGTTATCGTTTTAGATAATCCAGTTAGAGGTTGTGTACTATGGTTTGTTTTAACGTACGGCGTTGTTTGACTCAACAAGAGGTTTCCTTAGTTAGGTAGCGAGTTTGCGAGAATGTTCATACAGGTTATTCTTGAAATAATAGTAGTTAAAGAGTGAAGAATAATATAGTCGTCTGTACAAAAAGGGTTTTATTTACAGTATTAACACACAAATGTTATTACTGTAAATAACACCCTTTATGTACAGCCGACCATGTTATTCTTCACTCTTTCACTATATATATATATATATATATATATATATATATATATATATATATATATATAGTTTTAAGGATACTATTTATGGTTATGTATATACTAAAACCTTTTATAGTTATATTTATTTTAAACCCTAGACAGTGAAAGACAGTAATTTATTACTACCTTATTACCAGTAAGATAAATAGCTCAATGTAATAACATCAGTTGTTCTACAGAGCAGTTATATAGAAATTACATGAATCAAAGTTCTGTTCAAACCATTTATTCGCTTACAATTGTTTCTTCCAAACCGAGGTTTGATGTCTTCGGAGCAATTTTTCATTGATTGTTTACATACATGACATCCTTTCCAACACAAGAGACATACAGAAACATATGTATATATCGATGCACAGTGGGTTGACATCCATTATAATATTTTAGCATGGCAATTTACATTCAAAAATTAAAGTCATATTAAAAGAAAACAAAATTAAAGTTAAAATACCAGATTGGCAGTTTTCGAAGAAACGCAAGAGGATAGTTAGAAGTAGTTAGTGTATGCAATAGTTACACGTGGGGCATGCACATGTGTCTTATTTATATAAGATTATAGTGCGACAAGGTGTTATATGGAATACAAGCACTTTAAGCGGGCAATCAAGAGTATTATGGGGGTTGTATTGGTAAGTATTTTTTATGTATGATATAGAAGCTTGTGTGCAGAGAAATATTAAAAATATTAAAAATGAGAAGCAAAACAATGTTATGGTTTTCGTATACACCACCATTTTCACAATCCAGGAAACGTAATATATAGATTATATGTCCTTCACATAATCAACGATGATTTAATATTGGATGCTTGATGAATTAGGTTAGAATATTACAGCTTGTTGTTCTTTAATCCAATTTTATAGAGCAGGCTGTTTTTGTTGCGAGAATTAACATCGTATTATTTTCCGGAAGTGTGTGTGTGATTAAGGGGAGTTAATGCGTGAGGGGAGGTAACTAGCTGATTTCTATAACTAAATTTATTATCCCAATGTACATTAAATGGTGTCTCAAATGAGTCCCTATCATATAAGGTTATAAACAGTTTCTAAATTTAAGTATCCTATCTATAAATTACAGTCTAGTCTATCAAGAAGTACTAAAGGTGTTCATATTAGGATGATTACCCTCTATCATAGAGTGCCACAACTGAATATTCCACATGAAGAGTCAGATCCCCAAATCAATGATCTTTGTAAGTGTAGTCTACCCGCAGAACCCTGGCAGGGTTTTATTAGAATCACTTCTATATATAACTCTTGGTAAGCTCTGGGTCAGCGCATGTCTGATTGCATGGCAAAGTTAAATATCACTAGGGTAGACCAGAGATCAATACTCACTTACAATGTCACTAATCTGACCATCAAATCATACATGTATGTATAACTCACACATCACTTGTACATAATTCATTGTACTCAGCATATAGGTTATATAGCTATTTTATGTTAATAAATTAATTAATCTTCCATTTATCCAATGTTTGCACTCCATAGACAGAACAACATTAGCACAACCAATTCAGTGTTTAAAGTTTACATTAATTATATAGTGGTGTAATGTAGCCTAAGTAATTGAAGGCTATTATACCAAAAGTAGATGTACATGGGGATATCTCTAGGGTAAAAGGTTCTAGAAGGATGTCACTATTTGTGTTAAGGTCGTTCATTGAGTGTGGAGATGTGGTGTAAGGTGTGCCCTTGAGGTTTGTTGCTAGAGGTGGTGACGGGTTCAAGTCTGACATTGTTATATATTGGGTTTTAAGTTTTGGAAGGAGTGTCGGAAGCGGTGCTGGCAAGACGCGAACACTCTGATTTTTTATTAAGGAGGTTATGGTTTGAGAAGATAATAGTATGGGTCTCTAGTAGACAGAGGTTACAAAATTTATTAAGTGGTTTGTACGATGTCGCGTTACCTATCACTTCCCATTTGAGTGTATAAGATTTATTTTTATTTTTTAGATAGTGTATGTAGCTAGATAGTGAAGTGGAGTTGGCGAGACTGTGTTTTTTGAAAGAGTGGAGGTGCGAATTGTATCTGGTTTTGAAGCAGTTTGAAGTAGAGCCTATATAGGTTTCAGAAGAGTTGCTAGTTGTGACGGTGCATGAGTATATGATATCCTTGATTAAGCATTTTTCATCTAAAGGGCAGGTTCTATTTGATCTACAGTTACAATTATTCTGGGTGTTAGTCTGCCGATTATTATGTTGTGTAGAAGTCTGGATGGTAGCTATAGGATTATGGTTATGGGGGTTGTCGTTCCCAGCGTTATTGCTTACACTAGTGCTATTACTATTATTACTATTGTTATTAGGGTTAGTTGATATAATGTTATTTTGAAGGTTTATCGCCTGTTGTGATTTAGTTTGTTGGAAGTAAGAATTAATTTTTCTTTTATTGCTACTAGCTATGTGGTATGTTATGTTAGGCGTAGTAGAGTAGGAGATTTTAATAGTGTTTTTGTTTAAAAGGCTATGGTACTTGTGGCCAGAGTGGAAGTTTTTATCTAGTAGTGAGAAGAAAGCCCTAGGTAGGTTGGTAGAGACGTTTAGATTGAAAGGAGGGTTGAAAAATGTATTATTTCTTCTTCTATTTTTGTTATTAATGTCTGGTGAGTTGTTTCCTTTTATGGTACTATGGTAATATCTGTGGTGTGGGTTACTTTTGTTGGCATCCTCTGTATTAGTGTGTGTGTGGTTGCTATTCTTATTACTAAATTTCCTCATGGACATATTGTGCGAAATAATGTTGTAGCTATGCGTTTTTGTAGGTAGGAACTCGATCTCTATATTATGGCCTGATCTAGCTAATGCCTGATTATAATATT
>OZ024741.1:98530732-98545732 GCA_964016885.1 Eledone cirrhosa
ATATATTTATCTATCTATGTGCGTATGTGTGTATATGTATGCAGGCATGCTTACATAAATATATGTGATGCATATTTGTATGTATGTGTTTATGTTTGTCTGTATGTATATGTTAAAAAGCGTCATCTTCACAATAACACTTTAACAATGCCGGAAAGACTCTAAAACCAAAAGTATATAAAGAAAGTCTTCATATCATTCGGTACTTCACTGTTATTACGTCACTAGTTAAATGACAATAGACATTCTGCATATCGCTTACCATCAGTGTACTCCACTAGGAATGTCCTGACTTGCAAGATCCAGTTAATTTTGTGTTTTCCAGCCAGAAACTACAATATATTTCTACTACTTGTCTTCTCTAAACAATTTGAAGGTACAACCAAATCAACCCTTAAAATATACTCTAAGTATTACAGCTACTTGGATTCCTCATTGTACAAGATATTGTTAATGGGTAGGAGAAACGTACAATCAAAATATAAGGAACTCATTGCCACACGCGTAAACCTCATTTGTTTCACACACTTGCTCTGTCTCTCTTTCTCTTTTTTTTCTCTCTCTCTCTTTCTCTCTTTGTCTATCTATCTATCTTCTCTTTCTCTTCCCCTCTCTCACCATTTCTCCGCCATTTCCTCATTCTTTCTTTCTTTCTTTCTCTCTTATCCCCCCCCCCCCCAGATCTCTCTGTATATATATATATATATAAAATGATATTAAATAAATGGAAACTATATTTATAAAACCATATTTATTTTATTATATATATTTCAAGGGTAACCAAGACAACATTGGTACACTTTCATCACATAAAATACAAAGTTTGTTTTATAAATAGAGACATACCCAAGAAAACGATACCTTTTCGGTTGGAAATTCACTGGATATCATTGAATATTTACTCCAGTAAACTGTTGTGTGCTCTAAATCAGTTATTAAAAATTTATATTTGACGGACTTCCAACAAATTAAATACCACTTCTACTTATATATATATATATATATATATATATATATATATATATATATATATATATATATATATCTTTCCTCTCTCTAATATAGTATGTATATATATAGGGAGAGGAAACACATATATACATACATGCCTTTGTTGTATTCGTTTTATATGTATAAGTAAAGAATATATGCCAGTTTCTCTCTTTATATGTGTGTTCATGTGTTGGGCGGGGGAAACAATCATGCGGTTTTCACGATATACTTGTATGTAGCCAGTATTTTCTCCTTGAAGTGTGTGAATAATTCTCATCCCTGAGGTGGATAACCTCGCTGACCTTCTCTTAGATCCGGTCATAGATCCGGTCAACTACACCTCCTCGATTTGTATTTACATTTTCCGAATACACACATTCTCACAAGATATAGATGCGCTTACATGCGAACACACGCAAGCTCATAAATGTAAGTATACAGAAAGATATATAAATATTTAAATATATATATTAAAATATTCCTGTACATGTATGTGTATGTATGTGTATGCATATATATGTATGTATGTATGTATGTATGTATGTATGTATGTATGTATGTATGTATGTATGTATGTATGTATGTATGTACGTATGTCAGGTCACCAGTTGGTGCTACTGGTAACATGTATCCCAGTACAACCTGTCCCATGGTCGGGTCGTTGGCGACTAAACTGGCAACTCCACCAAGGTTTCTTGGTGAGTAGGGTGACTTTGGACATCCTGCAGGACTAAAAACAAAACCTGTCAAACGGCAAAGGAGCTCTTAAGAGTCAATGGCCATCCAAAATCACCGGGAGAGATGACCCCTTAGCCTTTGTCAAGGCAGAATTCTAGGAGAAGGAAAACTCTGATATAACACCTGCAACCCTGATGGTTTCCAATGATGTTGACTTGTTCTTCTTTTTGGTAAATATCATCTTGGTTAAGAGAGTGGGACTGGCTTTGTGCAGTGCCTTTGCTCACTATAAAAGCTTCACGGCACAGGCATTGCTTTATATCTGGATATCTCTCTGCAATTGTCGTCACATAGTACCATGGGCCCAGCACTATGTGTCAATAATTGTCACAAGTGTAGTGTTTGTACCAGAGTTTTCAAGTCGCTGGCTGGACTAAAAAGTCACACTCGTTCAGCACATCGGTAGGGGTTAACCTACATGGATATAAAGTAGTGGCCGTACTCGAAAACGAGTTGACAGCCACCATGTATGTATGTATGTATGTATGTATGTATGTATGTATGTATGTATGTATGTATGTATGTATAAATGTGTGTGTGTGTCTGTGTGTGTGTGTGTGCGTGCGTGCGTGTGCGTATGTGTGTGAGTGAATTTGTTTTTCAGAATGCATAACTATAAATCCGCAGTAATAAACATAGAGATACAACAAAAGTTTTGTATGTGGAAAATTAAATAATGCTACTACTGCTGCCACTATTTGTGTTGATGCTCCCGGGATTAATATTACTGATAATAATTGTATCTACTTTTAGGCACAAGGCCAGCAATTACCCAGTACATTACTGGTACTTTATTTTATCGACCCCGTAAGGATGAAAGGCAAAGTTAACTTCGGCGGGAATTGAACTCAGATCGTAAAGGGACATAACTATGCTGGAAAGCATAATCCAACCCTCTATCGATACTAACAAATCACCAATGGTTTCTGATTGAGGCAAAAGGTCAGCAATATTGGAGGAAGAGAAGGTTGATTAAATTGACCCCATTGCAGTAGTCGAAAAGAAGAAGAAGAAGAAGAAGAAGAAGAAGAAGAAGAAGAAGAAGAAACAACAGAGTGATGATTGTGAAAGTTGAGGAAAGCTTCATGGGTCAAACGTTTAGACAATGTTTTTTTTTTAGCTAAAATATATATATTCAGACACACGCGCGCAAACACGCACGCACATTTATAAATACATAATAGTAATAATAAATCCAAATACCAAAATCCAAAGAGTACTCGATAAGGGTTATATACATATAACCCTTATCGTGTATACTCTAGGAATGTATCCTACATTACGTATTGATTACGCTGAGATACAACTGGTCCTGGCATTGATAAATATGCTGGGTCTGTCAACTCCTTATTATATATATATATATATATATATATATATATATATATAAACTCGTAAATCATACATCTGTTATTAGTACAGATTAAATATTTAAGCTAAGAATGTCTGCTTTCATCCTAAACGGGATCATCTGAAACAGAGAAAAATCAATCTGTAGACACAGAAATAAATATTCCAAAAACATTACGACCAAATATTGCCTTTAGAAAACAGGAAGTGTGTGAGGAAGTTCTCTTGGTATTAGCAAACTATATGCAAGGGGAATTAAGAAGAAAGAATGGAAAAAATCAAATTCTTGCTCTGAAATCAGCTACCATATATGGAAATACACGCGAAATGTTTCAGACGTTAGCTTCGCAATCATAATATTTCTGGTAACCTGGTAAACGTCTATCTCTGTGACATATTGGGCAAATGTCATTTATCATATCCTCAGTTCTACCTAAGCCTTGACAATTAAACTGATTCCACACAGACTTTTAGGAAGTGTATAGATAATACCTGTCATCTGGGAATTACGTTACGGGTACTCGTATCAGTGTAATGTACAGCCAGACAATAAACCAGTTTAGGAGTGATATGGGATATGTATGGCTTTAAATTTATTTTTGTAGGTTATGTTACATGGTCTCATCTTCAGAATCAGAAAGGCCATATTAGTAGTCTGTTGATCACGTGTTTAGTAGATGTCGTAAAGTATCATGGAAATTGTAGAAGAATCATATAAAGAACTCCCCTGTGTAAAACGAATATTAGTTAACAACGTGTATCCCAACACATTAGAAAATCCTTTTAATAATATGAGAACCAATTTAGTGTTAATGATACACCGGAACAGTGCGAAGAGAGAATATACGAAGCACACATTTGCATCCTACAAGAACCAAATTCATCATGGTTATGATGGGGATGAATTTAAAAAGTAAAGATCCCCTTCGGTCACGAATGACCATGGGATTAACACCTAGAAAGTTTCCCTCTGAGTCACAAGTCCGAGTAAGGTTGTTTGCGGAAGACCAGCAGTCACCAATGCATACCAGCCTCCCCTCTCCACGCCCCCGATGATGTCCAAGGGAAAGGCTGGCACAGCTTGACACAAGAGACGTCGCAACTCATTTCTACAGCTGAGTAAACTGGAGCAATGTGAAATAAAGTGCCTTGCTCAAGAACACAACGCATCACCCGGTCCGAGAATAGAACTCACACCCTTCCGATTGCAAGCCCAATGCTCTAACCACAAAGCCATGCGCCTTCACAAGGGGATGAATACGTCATTAAAATACGTATAAAATTACAGCATAGATTCATCCTAACCACCCAATCCTATTTGGTAAATATTACAAAAATACCAAAATGATGAACCTTCCCTTTAACCGGAAACTACACTCTATAAATCGCAGAATGTACTGCAAATGACTATGGTGATATATAAATTCCAATGCAAACATGAACCTCGAAATAGGGCGAATAATTACGGAGGCTAAACAAAAAGTTAACACCCGGGTACAGCATACGCGAAGACAACTTTAAGAACCGCCATCGCTTAACCATTGCTAAGCACGAGACCAACATGCGACTTGCATGACTATTCTAATTCTAAATATAGAGACGCGAAGCCTTCAAAACGTAAAATACACATATTTAAAAACGCTACTATTGTAACCTAAACATCAAAATTAACATGAAGCATGCATATAAAATATGAAACATCCATAATACAACTGGTGACTAATCCTGACTTCCCTAATTATAAATACATACATACATATGTAAGTACGTACAAACATACATCTGCGCGCACGTACACACACACACGTACACACACACACACACACACACACACACACACACACACACACACACACACACACACATATATATATATATATATATATATAAATGTATGTATGAAATTTCGTTTCATTTTTTCCGTATATATATCTATATATATATATATATATATATATAAACGGAAAAGATGAAACGCAATTTCATTTCTCACTCTTAGTACGGCGGTTACTTGAATATAAGTATATATACGTACATACAGAGGTACAGTAGTATGTATATATATATACATACATGCACACATATATATATATATATGTACGTATGGATTTACCGAACATTTATTATAATGCTCGGTGTGTTTGTAAATAAATAACACGAATTAAGCCGTACGGTGTCTAGCAAAAATCGTTGCTCATATGTTCAACACTGACAAAGGAACGCTGTACTAGTTTCAAGCTTATTAGCTATCGTCAGCAACGTATACCTTCCTGCCAGATGATTGAACGTCTGAAAGTATATACTTTCCTTATGCATATTAACGGCTGAGCAGCCTAATTTGCATATCGAGTGAGTTAATCAGCCGGGGTACCGAAAACGATAAATGGAAAAAATGAAACGAAATTTCATTTCTCACTCTTAGTACGGCTGTTACTTAAATATAAGTATGTATACGTACATACATATATGTATACAGACGTACAGTAGTATGTATATAAATATATTCATACATGCACACATATATATATATATATGTACAGGAATATGCATAAGGAAATATATACTTTCAGACGTTCCATCATCTGGCAGGAAGGTATACGTTGCTGACGATAGCTAATAAGCTTGAAACTAGTACAGCGTTCCATTGTCAGTGTTGAACAAATGAGCAACGATGGTTGCTAGACACTGTATGGCTTAATTCGGGATGTTTGTTTACAAACACACCGAGCATTATAATAAATGTTCGATGAATCCATACGTACATATATATATGTGTGCATGTATGTATATATATATACACACTACTGTACGTCTGTATACATATATGTATGTACGTATACATACTTATATTTATATATATATACATATATATATATATATATATAAATATAAGTATGCATATATATATATAGACACAGAGAGAGAAAGTGAGACAGAGCGATGACTATGCTTAAACATATATATCTGAATATGCGTTGTTATCCCCAGAAAGGTATGTGTATATATCCTTATATCAAATAAACTCAATAATGTTATGCCTACGTGCTTCAAGTGTATTCATAGTCAACTTATGACGTGCACTTTATGTTTGTCTCACCTCCGTCCTCGTCACTATCATTCTGCTGTGTTTTTTCGACACATTTTCCTATAGGTATAAATGTGTAAATGTATACGTAAGTTTAATATCTGTGTCTTTGAATATTATATTAATATTTGTTAGAGCAATACATTTCTCAACATTAGGATTGGTTTCTTTTTTACCCGTCACTAACTGAACAAAATCACAACATTTTGAATCCCTAAAGAGCTATAAGGCACTCATTGCATCTTTAGAATTTGTGAGTTAAGTTCATCATAAAGGTTGCAGAAAGGGTTAATACATTCCCAGTTGATATTGACAGCCCATATTCCCTGTTGCTTGGATCCATTTACCTTCAACGAAGTAGTTTTCATGTTTATTTTATTCGCAGGTTTTCTTTTCTCTCCAACCACATATTCTCTCTTATAAATGAAGATATTTTTTTAAACGAAAATCATAAGAAAAGAAAAAAATATGATCAAGTTGTCATATAGTTCTGAAATTAATTCATGCTTTTAAGCAATTCATCTTGTTAGAGGCGATTGGCACCTCTCATTTACAAATGTCAACTAGATTTTCTGCATTTTAATGCAGAATAACTTGTTGACATTTATAAATATAATATAAAAATTCTTGTTTACACTGCAGTTAAATGTTGGTCTAGAGGCGTGACTGGGTAAGTAGTGTATTGGGGGGGGGGTGTAATGGTGGAGGTGGTGGTGGTTGATTATTTATTGACATTACTGCAAGCGAATTCCAAAACGCAGTATTCAAAGTTGTGTCAATCTGAAGCACTTTATTTCTAGGCTCATATCTCATTGACAAAATATATACATATATATATATATATATATATACATATATATATGTGTAAGTATATTATGCATATATATATTATATATATATATATATATATATATATATATATATATATATATATATATATATATATATATATATATATATATATATATATAGAGAGAGAGAGAGAGAGAGAGAGAGAGAGAGAGAGAGAGAGAGAGAGAGAGAGAGAGAGAGAGAGAATAGAAGGTAATATCGATATATATATATATATATAATAGTATAATAGTAGAAGCATAGAAGCTTCCATAAATATTTCGATCTTATTGTCCTAAACTGCTCAATGAAAACAAGTGCGGAAACACCGTATCAGGGCAAATTCATAAACGATAATGTCATGCAGCAACAATACCCGAATAGAACATAAAGCACAACGAGATCAGAGAAATCAAAGTAGTTTCAAAGTTTAACAAAGTAACGCTAAAATAATTACACTTCTTTACCATCAGGACCGTATAGTTTTCAATCATGAATATGCTGGATGGCGCAAAAATCACGCACCAAGCTAATTTCAAGAAAAAAAAGTTTATATAAGAGTGACGATAATCTTTTATTTGCTCACATTACATCTATTATCACAAAACAATTCACTCACAACAAGAAATGTTTTGCAATAAATGTTCATATTGATTTCACTCACATTCATTACATTTCTGAAAACGAAACCAAAGAGATTTATTCAAGACTTCAGTGTCAATCTTTGAACGCTTATGTTTTCTATTAATTCTTCAACACTTCTCAGACGAGTTGTATAGACAACGGACACCAAAAAATATGAAAATATTATGGTAGTGTTATTTTACTAATGCGTTAATTTTGTACCACCCTGTTTAGATTTACGAGGGGGCTTCAAAAGGTTCGAGGAAAAAGTACATAGCTAAAGGTTATATGCATGGATTTTGATCTCAATGCACCTGTACGTTCTCCTACTAACGTGTCATAACATCTTCTAACGTGAACCATTAAATGCTACGTGGACCCTAGCAGTCGGACCCTACCACCCGCCCAAGCAGCTTGACCTCCATCAAAACATTAAATTCAAGGTGAAGCTATTGTGGAAGAGCAGCCAAATCATTGACGCTTTGGAGCAAGCTTATGGGGACAATGCCCCAAAGAAATCAACAACCTACAAAAAGATAAGTCATTTTTAGAAGTGGAAGAGACGAGGTTGAACATGTTCCCTAGTTGAAAATGTAAAAAAAGGTGCTTTGACATTGTTTAAACCGCATGGGGCTCAGTTTTACACAGAGGACACAAAGGCTGGTATCAACGCTTGCAGATGTGTATTTACCTAGATGGAGCATATGTTGAAAGATAAACATCATAATATAATCCGTTATTTCCAACTGTCCTTTTTTCACGAACTTTTTGAAGCCCCCATATATATATATATATATATAAATAGGGACAAGTATGACCCTGACGGCAGAGCTCAAACCCTTTCGACGGCTATTTCTGGACTAAATAAGAACTTTTAGCCTGGTAAATAAATAGCCGAACTTCTCAGGGGGTATTTTCTTATATGGGAAGATAGTAATTTTCAAAAGGATTGGTAAAAAATGTGTTGTAAAGACAGATGAATCTATCAAGGCATTTGGTGGGAGATAGGGGTGGCTGAACTTGCCGGTAGAACAAAGAGGGAATGGGGGAAACCCAGTCAAGCGTTGAAAGTGAAATCTATACAGCAGATTCTAAGGATAGTGTATAAATGGTCGAAAAAAGTGTACTGGAGAAGAGGAAGGGGGAGTTGAAAGAATAGGTAAATCGAAAGGGAGTAAAAAAAAAAACCCATTATAAAAATAAGGAAATAATTATATAAAAAACAATTTCTGGTTACTACTCCATTTCACAATCAACAAATCTCTCATTAGTATTGCTAAGCTATAGAAAAGTTTAATAGGTGGAGAATGGGAAAAATACTAAATACGAGATTGTAGTGAAAGAATGTTATAAAGCCGGCTTTACAGGGGGTCTAACACCACTGCTATAGATAGTTAGTAATCAGTCAATGCTATCTTACAATGACAGGTTAACAAGTTGAGAACAAAAATACTAGAATACTACTAGAAAAATACTAATACAAAATATTAATACAAAAATACTAATACAAAAATACTAATACGATAGATAATTACACTATTTTTTAGCAACAACTCTAGTCCCACACTTTAGAAGGTTTATTATAACATTCTGTGGCTCTTTTTGAGCTTGCACATTTTTCAGGTCTAATTTAATATTTTTTTAAGTCAACGCTTGTAATAACTCTAGTTAAACATGATATATATTAATAATAAATTATCGTTGTAATGTAATTAGATTATATAATTGTTATTTTATAAATGATCTTATAAATATTATTGTAAGATGTAAAAAAATATTTTCAGACTTTTAATATAAACAACTACAAAAATCAATCAATATTAAATAAATATATTTTACATAATAATTGTTATAGTTGAATTAATAAAAATTAAATATTACATACCAATAGTCTAACATAATAATAAAAAAATAATCTAACATAATAATAAAATAATCTAACATAAAACGAACAATAATATGGACAAGTAAATATGATACAACAAATATTACAAGCATGTTATAACGAACTGAAAAAAAATAGTTAATATATATTTAAAAAAATCATATATAAATTAACAATATAACTTACCAAATCGAGAAAAATATTTTGATGATAAAACGACGAAATACAGGAGGAAGATTCGAAAGCGAAAGGATAAATAAACGTGCAAACAAAGTGGCGGATGCTTTTGAGCAACAATTACTCTCATTGGTTGATTAGCCAATAAGACGATACATTACAAAAGATGTTTGGCAGGGATCACCCCAACCAGCGAAACGCCTTGAATTTTTTTATTCACAAGCTACGCATATATGTCACAGAAGACATGCAGACTTAAAACGTTCTGTTGTTAGTCACTGCGTGCCAAACAGGTATATATATATATATATATATATATATATATATATATATATATATATATATATATATGAAAATAGTCAGGACCCCGACGGCTGAGCTCCAGCCGTTTCGACAGCTGCGTTTATGCATTTTAATATATCTCTTTAATTATAATGTATTCCTATAACTTTCGTGGTTTCTATGTTTTTCACACTGTAATTGAAAACATACTCTTTCGTGTTTTCTCCGCTCTATATTGTATTATGAAGAGCCTTGAGCTCATAAAATTACAGGGATAAACGCGAGTCTTTAACTCCTTTGTTTCATTTGATATATTTATATATATATATATATATATATATATATATATATATATATATATATATATATATATATATATATATATATATATATATATATATATATATATATATATATATATATATATGTATATATATATATATATATGTATATATATATATATATATATATATATATATATATGTATATATATATATATGTATATATATATATATATGTATATATATATATATATATATATATATATATATATGTATATATATATATATATATATATATGTATATATATATATATATATATATATATATATATATATATATATATATATATATATATATATATATATATATATATATATATATATATATATATATATATATATATATATATGAATATATATATATATATATATATACATATATATACACACACAGAAATATCCACGGTTAGTTGTGGGGTCTAGTCTGCATGAAGAACTCAATGTAATCCATATGTTGAAAATGTTGTAGGTTAAAATAAATCCCGACAAACAATAAAACATCAAAAGGAAAACAGAGTCATGATATAAGTTAAAACAATGAAATAAAAATTCAAGTCAATAGGAATATACTTCACTGCTTTACGATCGTTTCTACGTGATAATATTACATCGTACGCATATTTCGTTATCGATCTATGTAAGGTTAGTTACAAAATATCAAATAAGGAATATATTTACCTACGTGAATATCGTCAGCCGTTGTCAAAAGCAATGCAAATTTTAATCAAAATCAATAGTAAATTGAGTTCTATGACCTTATTTGGAGGTAGCTGAAGAATAAACCAATCAAATAGTGTTTTGCAATATGATGTTAAGACGAAATATAACTCACTTTAGTTAAAGTCATGACCTTTTGAAAGGAATGGTTGAATTGTGTTAAAAATAGAATTACTATGAAGAACCTATGAAGAAAAGGGATTGTTGTATTGATAGTGGAATGTAGATGGTGGAGTAAAGTATAAGTAATCAATCCCAGATAAATACATGTTGACATATAGCCAAAACGCACCATTTTCTTAGATCACAAAAGTACATATACTCACATATATATAGAGGTATAATTACATAGATACTCGATTAAAAACATACATACGCATACATAGATATATACATATACATACATACACGCACACATACACACATATATATACATACATATATAAACACAGATATATATACACACACATACATGTACATACACATATACACCCACACACGTATACACACACACACACATATATATATATACACACACATATATATATATATATATATATATATATATATATATATATATTCTCTTATCATATATATATATATATATATATATATATATATATATATATTCTCTTATCATACATACATACATGTATACCCATGCAATTACAGGTGGTTATGTACCTTGATGCCCTTAGTCAATAACGCATGAATCAATGGAAGGTAAAAAATTAAAATTAAAAAATTAAAAAATTAACAGGAAGGCGTATATTTAGGAGGAGGGGATACTAACAAAAAGGTACGTCACATAGAGCTATAGTGAGCTGCTATTTAGAATGTTTAATTAGGTTTATAGTACTTAAATGTTTTTCGTATACCGTGATTACAAGCTATAATCAGTTCTTGTCTTTTATTCAATAAATCGTCCTTAGATTAGTAATTTGCAAGATCTCTCCAGAACATAATCTGCATTCTCTCCTGTTCCCAAGATATGGAGTTCTTTGTAGAATGGAATCCCATGATAGCTTAAAGTCTATATTTTTCTTTTTATAGTTATTTACTGCTTCAGCTAAATATGTGTTAGCTAGTTTAGTATTGTTAAAGCTACTGGAGTGTGCGTAATATCTTTTCTTAAATGTGTTCGATGTAGATCCTATATACGATTTGTTGGAGTCAGTAGTAGACACAGTGCATTTATATATTACATTATTAATCAAACAGTTGACATTTAAGGGGCAAACGCTTCTATTTCTGCTACTAAAACCAGACGTAAGATGGTTGTTGGAGCTACCTACATAATTCTCATTAATCCTGGAGCTATTCTTATTGAATTAATGTTAGAGAGAGAATGGGTGCTGTTTTGTGGGTGATTTAGTGCTGGGGTTGTATTGTAATTTTGTATTATGTTGTTTTTGTGTTGGTGATTTGGGTGGTTGTGTTTTCCAGATTGAAGAATTGTATTATTTGTCCTTTTAAAAGGTGTAGTCTTATTTAAATTATGTTGTGGTGGTGTGGTCATATTATTTTTAAATTTATAAATGTTGTAGTTGCTTATTTTCTGTTGGAGATTGTTTGATGTAGAGTATGAAAATTTAACAGTATACCTGTTAAATATTTGGTGGTATCTGTGGTTTGGTGGAAAATGTTTATGTAGAATTTCGAAGAATTTTGGGGGGATTTGTCCAATAGTTTGCAGGTTGAAGGGTGCGTTGTATCATGTTATGTTTCTTTTGTGGTTTTTAGTTAAGTTCTTATTCTCACTTATATTTATGTGCTGTGTTCTAGAAGAGTTCGTATTGTTAGTATTTGTATTTGTGGATTTTGGTAAATTACAGTGGTTGTATTTGATGTTATTATTGAGTAGATAATTAGAGGTTGAATCTTTGGTAGTCATATGTGAGTTGTTAACATTGGTCATAGATCGTGTAGTAATAGTTGTTGTGGTTTTTCGGTTATTTGGTGTGATAAGAATGACGCCATTAGGCATTTGTTTCGATGGTATTTTTTGGTGTTTGTAGTTTTTCCTAGGTTTTGTAGTATGGTCCATAGTAGTGTTGGGGATATATGCAATTTTTTTCTTTATATCCACTTCTAGTTAGGGCCTCGTTGTAGAAGGGTGCATTTTTATAAAATATAACCTCATTGAAAGATAATTTAGGAGACCTGAACTTAAGGCAAGTAGTGCTGAAGCTAGTATAGTAACGCACCAGCTTCAACACTCGCTCACCAGATAAAAGGAGTTAGGTGTTAAAGTTAAACCCACTATATTCAATGCCTACCCATATCTATGTTCATAAATCTAAGGAAACGATCGGAAGAATTCAGTCGCGATCAAAAGCGACCGACATCGGGTTTCATTACGAGATAGCTCAGGGAGTCACTTCAAGTAGAGTTGATAAAATATAGTTTCGGTACGACGGATATATTGTTAGTATGTCGAAAGAAAATAATCTTCAGACTGATTTTACGAGCAAGAAACTGAAAAGATAGACAACGAACAAGTTGGTTGAATAACATCCATGAGCTCGGTTTGTCAGGCTTGTGCATCCAGCTGGATCATTTGGAGGCGGCTACTTCTGATAGGACACTATGGAAGGTGTGTCGGAGGACTCTGCCCTCACGACCCTGTTGTTTTAATCAAATAAATATCTAACTCCGTTCCTGCACGAGCCACAGGATTCAAAAAGAAAGATTACTGGGTTGCATAACGTAGAGGATTTTCTTACTATTACATCACGATTAACTTAACGGAATGATCAGTTCTATCCATTGGCAAAACGCAAAACATATATATATATATATACAGAGAGAGAGGGGGTGGATGGATATATAGATATTATGATTCGTACAAATGATACTCCAGTTGGAATCCTTTGGAAAATAGAAAAAAGCTAGTTTGGTTTTCTAATACATAAACTCATATGTATATGTGTATATATATATATATATATATATATATATATATGTGTGTGTGTGTGTGTGTGTGTGTGTGTGTGTGTGTGTGTGTGTGTGTGTGTGTGTGTGTGCGTGTGTGTGCGTGTGTGTGTGTGTGTTTGCACGCGTAGATACGCCAATAATCCCTATAGACACATCTGTAGGAGCACTTCCCGCTGCCACAGTTTGACAGCACCATTGTAATAACTGTTATAAGACTACAAGATCTACAATCTACTTGGAATGTGAGACAATACAATTTTCTGATGACATGACAATCAATCACTTATATGACCCCGTCAGCGACAGTGCAATCTACTATCCATGAGGTTCTGAGTTCAATTTCCGCTTAACTAATTGTACCGCCTGAAAATATTATTTCTTGCAGTTTTTTGGGGGTTTTTTTTCGTCTTGTTTTTGTTAAGTTTTCTAAATTCTTTTCTTCACTGGAAAAAAAAAAATGAAGAAAAGGGGCTGATGTTTAGGTTTTGGGTATTCTGCATCATATTTGACATGTTTATTCTATGAAAGGAAATATATAAGTAGTTACGAAAAATGTAAAAAAAAAAAAGCATTAAAATATCGTGATTAGTTGAGACGGTTGACACCTCTCACTTGAAATGTCATGATCAAATTCCAGGAAAAATCAAGTGAAGGGAAACTGCGTTGATTCTTTCCAGGGCCTAAAAACAATAGTGTGGTGTTTTGTAAAGAATATTTTTCATTACTCTGCCGATTTCTTGCCATCATTCCGTTTAATCTTCCCTCTGCTATCTGTTTCTTTATTTATCTTCTTGCTTGTCTTCCTGTCTATGTTTCTTTACCTATCTCTCTTCTAGATATCTATAGATGTTTCTATATAACTATCTATCTATTTCCGCTGACTATAAGGTAAAGCATTAAAACCTAAGCTGATAAAGTTTGGCGGTATATTATTTTGTTATCCTGTAATTGTATTACAGTATATTCTTAAATAACAGTAAACCACAGAGGCTACAATAACATAAATGCCAGAATGAGTTCATATATAAATGTGCAATAAG
>OZ024741.1:98553232-98610732 GCA_964016885.1 Eledone cirrhosa
TAATATATCATATGTGTATGTATGCTTGTGTACGGTTTGGATATGTATATATATATATATATTATATTATATCATATTATATTATGTTGTATTATGTATGTATATGTGAGTTTAATTGTGTGATGTATATACATATGTGTATGTGTGCATACATAAGCACACATGTATGTATGCCAGCACATCAAAGCTTTTAAAATTAGGGAGAAGAAGAAGAAGAAGAAGAAGAAGAAGAACTATCCACCACAAGTACAATAGCAGCAATAATAAAAACAAGAATCTTAATGTTGAAGCCTTTCAAAGTAATATATTTTAAGTAACATTTTACGGAATGTTTTCTTTGAATTTCTTCATAGAATGTCGAATGTAAGAAGCAGGCCCATATCCACTTTTCCTGCAGCCACCTCTTACTAACTTCTGTAAGAATTATTGATGGGGATATTTAGTTCACTGGTTGTTAATTAAAACGAACTTTGTAACGTAATAAAGAAGAAATATATCACCGTTACGATGTTTGTATTTTCAGTGATTAATTGTTCAATAGATAGACAGACAGACAGATAGATAGAGAGATAGATATGTTTCTTTTATTTGCCACCAGGGCATCAAAAGTGGGACAAGTACAATGCGGGGAGTTTACAAAACAAGGCGTCCTCAATAAGGAGGAGGCAATAACAATATATAAAAATAAAATAATATATAACAAAAAATAAAATTTATAACAAAGTCCTCAATAGAGAGGAGGCGCCTTGGGGGGTCGCACACACCCCCGAAAAAAAGTGTGCAACCCTTTTCCTCAGGAGCACAGAGAAGGGGTGCTCCCTTGGTCTTTCATCTTCCTCACCTATAGTCTGATGTAGAGTGAAGGCCCATTCACACGGGCAATTCTCGCCACTTTCACCCATCTTTCATAAAAACGGCTGGGGTGCAGCACCTCTCTCTCCATCCTGATCCTTCTTCCGAAATGATATCGGAAGAAACGGACCAGTTGTTGGCCAGAGAGAAAGGTGTCTGACTTCAGTCCTTTCAGACGCGTCCACCATACAACCTCTTTCGCCATGGATATTACGCACAGAAACACCGCCTCTTCTTCGTTTTTGAAGAGGGGAGGCGGCTTGATCGTTACAATAGACTCGGTGGTCAACCAGATCGGTCCCACCCTTGACAGCAGTTGTTCGACATAGCCCCACAGATCGGCAATGCCCGAGCAGTGTACCAATGCGTGTGCAACGGTTTCCTCGTCGCACACGCATCTGGGACAGATCTTTTTTGAGGGGTCCCTACCCGGGCGCCCGTGTCTGTAGAGCCTTTCTCGAACTGGCAGAGCCCTTCTGTAGCATTGCCAGGCCAGGGACCTCTGGAAGTTATCCATGGGTCCCGGGCTGAATGTCCTACCGAACAGGTTGGCCAGTTCGTCTTCCTCCATGCCTAGGGCTTCTCCGAGGGCGTCGTCGCGCCTGCTAACCACCAGCCTTCTATAGAATGACGAGGTGGATTCTCCACTGACAGCCGGGTCCGCCTGCCAGAGAGCCGTGAGCGCCTGGGCACACTCGGTGTGCCAGGCGCCCAGTTTTCTCGGTCTTTAGATAGATAGATAGATAGATATCTTACTTTATTTGCCACAGGGGCGTACAAAAATGGGACATTATAAGACGTGGCGGCGGGGGCTTTACATAAAAATCATATAACTTTAACATTAATAAATAACAATAAACTATATATAATAAAATAACAATTGAAATCCCTAATATCGTGCAGAACGGTTTCGAAGTCCCGCTCGCATCTTGGACAGGTCTTTTTGGCAGGATCTCTGCCAGGGCGTCCGTGCCTGTAGATTTTGTCTCGAACTGGTAGAGCTCCTCGGTAGCACTGCCAGGCTAGAGACCTCTGGAAGTAATCCATAGGCCCTGGACGGAAAGTCCTCCCGTCGTACTTATCCTCCACTGATCCCCTATAGAATGTCGAAGTGGGGTTGATTGCCGGTTCTGCTTGGTAGAGGGCTGTGAGCGCCTGAAGGCACTCAATAGATAGATAGATAGATAGATAGATAGATAGATAGATAGATAGATAGATAGATAGATAGATAGATGAATAGATAGATAGATAGATAAATGGGTTACTGGATGAGTGAATAGTTAGATATATGGTTAGCTTTATATATACATATAAGTGCACAAACTCAGACACGTACACACCTTCACCAACACCAATACACACACGCAGACATGTACACACCTACACCAACACAAATACACACACACACCCACACATATACATAATATATATACATATATACATATATATATAGAGAGAGATATATACATTCATATATATACATAGAGAGAGGGGTTGGAGGGTTGAACTTCATAATCTTCTTTCATGATTTTCGTTAGCAGGTGTATACTGAGGTACATGTAATGTAAAATGTTACGACTACATGTCTATGGAAGCTGATGGTTACGAATGAAAAATGGAAAACAGGCGGTGAGGTGGATAAAGAGCCGTGAAAAGAATTGCATATTCCAGGTATGTCGACACTAAGGGTGGCTAAATGACAGCTGCCATAGATTTAATTCCATATGTAATTAGCCAGGGAGATTCACCTAATATATAGCTATATGTATATATACATCACACACACACACATACACACGCACACATATTCAGACACACTTATATATATATATATATATATATATATATATATATATATATATATATATAATCAAGGTTTAGCAAATAAGAAAAAGTTTCAAAATAAATTTCAAAACATTCACTGTACTCACTATGGTTACCTTTACCAAATCGGTTTCGAGTCTCAAAAATAAATAGACACACCCTGCGGCCTTCCATTGAAAAGATAAACTCTCGTCAGAAGGTTCTTTTCACTCGGAGAATATAAAATTCCCGAGTTCAAATTACGAACTGGCGGTATTCAAAATTGTTCCCGAGATGAGAATGAATGATGTGGAAGCATTTCTGTCCAGTGCCGTGTGTAAAGATAGAACATAATATGTATGTCCTTGTGTGACCGTGTGTCCTTGTTTATATTTATTCTCAACATAAAACAGTGCCCGTATCTTGCAATGTTGGCGGCCATTCGAGACTATACGAAAAGGATTCTGTCGTTTCCCTTTAAAATAATCATCAATTATTGTAAATGAGATAATGCTAGGATAGATGAATATCAAGAACTAGTTATCTAGATAGCATAATAAGTACCTATTACATACTGCATATATACATTTAGTTAGAAGTCGCGTAATGTTCAGAAAACCTAAGTTAATTACACGTAGCTAATTACAATACACGTTTGGAATTAGTAATTTAAGTGGCAGATTGATCAGTCGCTGTTCACTGGGAATTAGATAAGCCACAATGTTCCTATATCCCAGTGATCGATCCCGCATTTCTAAGATTGGAGATTTCTCTGCTAACGCAACTATTATTTCTTTCACCTGGTTTACTCTTAATTCATATGATTAGCTCCATCGCCCCAGGTCACAGATGGGTCTACTTGTCAAATGCTAGATAAATTTTAATTTGTTCCTTTTGCGGTCAACATTTCACTGAAGACTGAAATTATTTCGTCTTATTTCACGGTTGTACTTTCCTAGTTTTAATTATAACTTATTCAAGAAGGACTGTTAGCTTAAATCTAGAATTCATTTCTGTAATTGCAATTGTTTGTATAACTTTCCCTAATTTTAATGGTAATTTTTCTATTTTCTTTATGTATATTTTCACCACCTGTGCAGCTGCAAATATGAACATTTTTGTCGGTATTATGAAAAATTATGAATTTAAATATCGGTATAAAATATTTAGTTTCTAATTTCGACTTTTGCTAGTGACAAATATTTTCTAGTAGTATCATTCGGTATGAGCTAAAGAAGCAGCCTTCTCGTGCAGTCACTAAAGATTAGAAATAGCAACCACATTTCTCCCAAACGTCGCCTCTACTGTCTTGAAATGGAATGCGGTGGTGAACACTGAATAATGTCATTCTAGATGCACGTTGTTAGAAAAAAACAAACGGACGGAAATATCATATCGGAATCGTCTGTTTATTCATGGTTGGGGTGAGAATAAACATAATTAACATCCATAGTCAGTCACAAATCCGCAGTGTTTAATTTAAAGCACCGTCGGATAATGAAGATAATTAATCACTACATCATCGATATGTAATGTATGTTTACCCGACCACCCTAACCAACTTGCCCTATTATACATTGATAATTGATTTTCAGCAAAGTGCGATGTATATATCTGTGGACCACATTTACCTAGTCGTCTCCTGGTTCAAGGACTTTGGCAGAATGTACGGCAATGGCAAGAGACAGGAAAAGATGGAGAGTGCTGCTTCATGAGTCCATGAACCCCGACCCTCACATTCGAGGATGGGATGAGGAAGGAAAGAAAATAACGTGTCTTTAAAGGCAACACAACACAATACCACTCCTGTTCTTCATGAATACAACATATGTATGCAGCTTCTAACGGATGCAGAAAGGGCAACTGTATGGTCGCTGTCAAGTGTGCGCCATGTTATATGGGGGAAATTATTTCCCTCGTTTCAGAGTTTTGAAGTGAAATGGAATAGCGTGATGGAGTTATCATTTTCTTGCATCTGCATGTGCTGTGTGGATCTTCCCTTGATGACTTCAGCTCTGTAATTCTCAAGGATACATCGTGATAGTGTGGAGTTGACCCTATAAACCCCATCTTTTGAGTGAATGTGTCTTCCAGGAGTCAATTATTGCGGTTTCCGTATCTATCATGTAGTGCATTGAAGGTGTAAGCGAGTTGTTTTTTTCTGTTGTTGCATTCGACATTAAGTGATGCTATCAAGCTTTATATATTTCCTACCGCATCTAAACAGTTTGATGAATGCGTTTGTATCAATGAAACTATTGTATTGTAGGAATAATGCCTGCATACATATCGGCAACATCAAATTGGAGACAAAATCTAGTCAATAGCTTCTGCCCTCACGTTGAGTTGACTGAATCTGCGGTAAAGACATTCTACAAGATGCTTTGCAGATGGATCGAAACCAGAATCTCATAATTTCGAAGCGAACCTGTTAACCACATAGCGTTATTAGTTATCACAAATGATTGCCACTTCACTAGTCAACATATTCACAGCTGCAGCACCATAGCTATGCGAGATAGCTGACAACATGTTATTGCCTCCGGTGGAAGATACTTGTCATTACAATATTTTTGAACTGTTGTTGACCTCTCCACTATGTCATGGAGATTTGTTAAGCTTCTTTTAGTCTATCTCTCTCTTTCACTCTCTCTCTCTCTATATATATATCTAAAATTTTCTCTCTTTCTCTCAATCCCTCACCCTCTCTCGCTCTCAATCACAATCTCTCTCTTCCATTCTCACTCTCCTTTTCTCTCACTCTTCCTCATCTTCTCTTTCTCACCCTCTCTCACTCACTCTCTCTCTTTCCCTCGCCCTCTGACCCCTCTCCCCCAATCTCTCCCTCACTGTCCAACACATGCGCATCTTTCTTCCCGTATATTTTCTTGTTTTATATTATTTTCGTGAATACTAACTCTCAGGATATTTGCCTATCTATATATCCATATATATCTATAAATAAAAATACATTTATAAATAAAGAACTAATCAACGTATTTTGTGAACGCTAAATATATGTATCAACAGTTTCATTAGTACCGCATCACTTTTTTCTAACATACAAAACTCTGGGTCTAAGAATATTTGAATAATTTGTGACTCAGTCAAAATATTAATGAATTCATATATATATATATATCCATATATATATATATATATATATATATATATATATATATATATATATATATGCATACTTACCTACATAAATATAGATGTCAGTACGCCGTCGTTACACAAGGCGTGCCTTCGGCGTATTAAAAGTAGCGGAAATCAGCCCTCTTCATATTTTTTTGGAGAGTAAATAATTTATAAGGATAGAGTAGAGAAAAAGTACGTCATTTACCGACTTAGAATGGATGAAAAGCTTGGTTGGACTTGATGGTACTTGAACTCAGGTCACAATAAGCCGGAACAAATAATGAAACATTTTTATCCGACACCCGAATAGCTCTGTCATATATATCCGTGTTGCAGTCTGGTAGAAATATATCGATTAATTACCAAAACACTAATATTATGACTATATATATATAGTATAACTCTTCCGTTTATAACATTATCGCACACTTCGGCTACATGGCGCATAAATGCATATATATTAAGTACCAACGCGCGTGCTTATATCATGCAAACTAATATGCCCATTTCAGGATACCACTATAAGCGAGGGAGTATATATGCCCCTCGGTAGCGTATTTCCTTCTGTTGTTTGGATGATGTAGACAAACATCTTCTAATCAAGGCTAAATTGAATACATGTCTCTCAATTTACTGAGAGATACGTATATTTGGCATATCGCATGTCTACATACGAAAATCTATACAGGTGTATATAAATTTACGCAGTGTTGGTTACCTCTTAATTATATATATTTAAATATATATATATATATGTATATATATATATATATATTTTAAGTCGTTTGGAAGCTTCGACAATGCAGATGGGTAAATCTCCGGGTAACAAGATCCGGTGGTGGAGAGAGAGATGTAAGTGGGTGTACGTTGAGATGCGTGGCGTGTATAAGACTGTAACGTGTAGAGGAATGAAGGAAAGAGCATAAAGGAAAAAAATAAAAATAACAACACGAGAAAGAGTTACCTTGGGAGTGATTTAATTGTCCCTATATATTTCGGATACACATCCATCAACTGGGGTTTTTTCCGGGGGGGGGGGTCGGAAAGGTGCGAAACGTGTCCTCCGCTGCTTGTTGTTTTGAATATCTGAGGTATTCAGCAGAGCGCGCGTGCGCGTGAAATGGGGTCGGTCAGGCAGAGGTCAGCGGCCGAAGTAGTTCTTTCAATTGTGGGAGAGGGCGTCTGTTTCAATTGTGGGAGAGTGCGTCTGTATACATATATGTATGTACGTATACATACATACTTACATTTAAGTAAGTGCCGTACTAAGAGTGAGAAATGAAATTTCGTTTCATTCTATTCCATTCATCGTTTACGGTGCGCCCGGTCGACTGAACTCACTCGATATGCAAATTAGGCTGCGCAGCCGTTAATATGTATAAGGAAAGTATATACTTTCAGACGTTCAACCATCTGGCAGGAAGGTATACGATGGTGACGATAGCTAATAAGCTTGAAACTAGTACATCGTTCCTGTGTCAGTGTTGAACAAAAAGGTGACGTGGTTGCCTAAACACTGTACGGCGTAATTCGGGCTGTTTGTTTGTTTTCAAACAAACAAACCGAGCATTATAATAAATGTTCGGTAAATCGATACGTACATATATATATGTGTGCATGTATGTATATATATACATACTACTGTGCGTCTGTATACATATATGTATGTACGTATACATATATACATATATATATATATAATTAAGAGGTAACCAACACTGCGTAAATTTGTAGAATTATATATATATATGAAGTTATAAATGCATCGTAATTTGAAATGCTTAGCATACAAATACATATAAATATATTTATATAATCTGGAATAGAAAGTATATTTTGTTTATTTCCATTGATCTTTTAACAGCTCAAGAAATCTATATATACGCAAACATGCATGGCGTACATAGTTTATGTGATTCAATAAAGACACTGAGCAATCGTTTCATTACATCTCTACCAAAAACCCAGTCAATACAGTGAACGACAAAGAAGACATCAACTAACATCTAAACCCGCAGTCACGGACTTTTTTGAAATTTCACCATCCACTACTTTTGTGAGTCACCTATATTTAGTGCTGCCACTAAAACGTTACAAAAAAATGAACAGAAAATACATAGAAAGTGTCTTGAAGGATAGGTCTGTCTAACGCTTCATTGGCTCCCCACACACTCGTGAAAATAAAATAATTACGTCAACATTAGTAGGATTCTCATATCATTACCATGCTAAAGAAAATAAGAGAGAGAAAAATTGTTGTTCTATCAGTAGGTGTATATCACACTTATCGGATGCTAGGATGCTTCTGACGAAGGTCATGCTTGAGTGGTGCAGTCACTATTAGAAAACGTTACACCAGAGTCATGGTACTGCTTCTGCAAGGACCAAAGGACAGTCAACATGATCTTTGTTACACGGGAGCGCATAGAAAATGCAAGAAATCTGTTCTTTATAATAGCTACAGGAATTATAGTGGAATGTTTTTTGAAATTTGGTTGGCAGCCAAAATTAAAGAATTTCATTTACAATTTCCTCACGATAATGGTTACTGATAAACAGAGATCAGATCTCTTCAGTATAAAAATGAAGTAGGCAATGGTGTTGGGTGTCCTATACTATTTGATGACCACACTCTTACGCAGAAACTTGGGATGGGAGATGGAAATTTATATTAAACTCTGAATCGACGGGAAAACTTTCAATTTCATTGTCTTCGTTTGACCCACAAATCCGGATCCTAACAGATCATTCCACTACATGTTCAGGACTTTGGTACAGTAGTTCATCCTTCAGGCGCCTTCAGTTCCCTCATCTCAGTAATCTTGACAATTCATAAAGACTAGGCCTTAAAAGATAGAATTACGCACATAGAAATGCCCCGTGTAACCAACAATAATAGCATTGATTCTACACTAGACAGCCATCAACAAGGTGTTAATATTAACTCATGTCTCCCCGAAGTATACTCTTGGATCATCTACAACATAGTTAATAATAGTTTCTATTTTAGGCACAAGGCCAGACATTTTTTTAAGGGGAGGGAAAAGTCGATTAAATCGACCCCAGTACATTACTGGTGCTTTCTTTTATCGACCCCGTAAGGATGAAAGACAAAGTTAACCTCGGCGGGATTTGAACTCAGACTGTAAAGGGGCGTAACGCTATGCTGAAAAGCATGGCGTCCGGCTCTCTACCGATACTGCCAATCCACCACCCTTACAACATAGTTAATAATGGTTTCTTATATAGACACAAGACCAGCAATTTTAGGGGAGGGGAAAGTCGATTTAATCGACTTCAGTGCGTGACTGGTACTTTATTTTATCGACCCTGCAAGGCTGAAAGGCAAAGTTAACCTCGGCGGGATTTGAACTCAGACTGCAACGAGGCGTGATACTATGCTGTAAAGCATGGCGTCCGGCTCTCTACTGATATTGCCAATCCACCGCCCTGACAACATGGTTAATAATGAGATGGTGGAAAAAAGAAGCACCCCAATTCCCCAGTTGAGTGCTACCTTGTAGAGAAGCAACAACATTTCAAAAATTTAAGATATCGCTACACATTGTTTATCTTGTCGATCTCATTGTTAGAAAGGAATTAAAGATTTGGAGGAGAACCGCACGCACCAGAAGTGATAAAAGAGGCATCTACACTGAGTTATTACTGGCTTCTTCAGCCAAAGCTATACATATACGATTGGAGCGTTCAGTAATCAAAGTGTCCACAAGTGAAGATATTCAACATGGGATTCGATGGACAGCAATAAGCAAGCAAATGTGTATGTGTGTACGTGATTGTGAATATGTATGTATGGATAGATGTCCACGTACGGAGATATTTCATTACATGGGTAAGTATATATATATATCTATTTATGTGAGTGTCTGTATCATTTACTCGTTCTATGTTTGCATATGTGAGTATATATGTGTATGTTTATATATGGGTTATTAAATGCCTTTATATATATATATATATATATATATATATATATATATATATATATATATATATATACATATACATATATATATATATATGTGTGTGTGTGTGTGTGTGTGTGTGTGTGTGTGTGTGTGTGTGAGTGTCTTTATTTTACTCCCCGGAGGAGAGAGCCAGACATTAATTCTGAAATGTCTCTTTTGGCATTGCAGTGAAAAATATAAAAAACAAAAATCTCATCAAATATTGAGAATTAATTTGATGTCTTTGGTGGATGATGTGAGAGGAAAATAGTTATATTGGTAGTAGTAGTGTTGGTGGTTGTCGTAGTAGTAGTAGTAGTAGTAGTAGTAGTAGTAGTAGTAGTAGTAGTAGTAGTTGTAGAGTGTTGGTGACCGTAGTAGTAGTAGTAGTAGTAGTAGTAGTAGTAGTAGTAGTTGTAGAGTGTTGGTGACCGTAGTAGTAGTAGTTGTAGTAGTAGTAGTAGTAGTAGTAGTAGTAGTAGTAGTAGTAGTAGTAGTTGTTGTAGAGTGTTGGTGACCGTAGTAGTAGTAGTTGTAGTAGTAGTAGTAGTAGTAGTAGTAGTAGTAGTAGTAGTAGTAGTAGCTGTTGTAGTTGCTTTTACTTGCAGTTTCTCAAAAACATGAAGCCACATCGATCTCACTGGTCATATGACAATATTACCAGTCCCAGTGGATACTATTGTTAGTACCATAGTTGTTTTTGTTGCTACAACTGTTCTGTTTTTTCTTGATTTTATTTAACCCTTTGTTCTAGAAAACCTATTATCAAAGACTATTCCATCACTATCGACACAATCTTTTAGTTCCAGACATAATGCATCAAATACTACATTATTTAATGTGCCATTCAGACTTTTTTAAAGACTGCAAACTGTGATTTGGAAGTGAATGGCAAATTTTCTAATAAGTCAAGTGAAAAAGCTGAGAATAATTCTTTGGCTAACTTGGTATTAGTGTTGCTGATGTTGCAGCAGTAGTAGTAGTATTAGTAGTTGTAGAAGTAGTAGTAGTAGCAGCAAAAGCTGCAGCGGTAGCAGAAGAATAAGTAGTAGTAGTAGTAGTAGTAGTAGTAGTAGTGGTAGTAGTAGTAGTAGTAGGAGGAGCAGGAGGAGGAGGAGGAGGAGGAGGAGGAGCAGCAGCAACAGTAGCAGTAGTATTAGTAGTTGCGTGCGAAATCTAGAAATAAGTATTAATATTTTACTGAAGGATTGGTGTGTCAAAAAAAATATTCTACCTTGCGGTATTTATCCACACATCATTTACCCTTTTTTTCCTTTAGAGTCAATGAATTAAATATCCGGCATAGTTTGTGATTGATATTAAATGACTGCAGCCTTAAGCCTTAACATAAAAAATATACGAACTTGTGCCTGTACTAGAAATCCATATTATACTGAATGTCTCAAGTAAACCATCAACCTCTCTCCCATAAAATTTGTAGCCTTGTAGTAATGTTAGAAACTATTATATTTTAATCTGACAAAGATGATAAGTGCCCGTAGCTCTACGGGAAATTATGCGGTTGATATTCAGGGGTTTTGCCTTTGAAGTTAAGGATATTCCCAGAAGTTTACATGTGTACAAACAAATAAAAAAGCACTCAATATGTCATGAGTTGTATATATTTGTAGTTTGGCAGTTAATTATCACCATGGTTATGACCCAGAGATATTTTGACACGGAGACACGCATTTACTGTGCCGGACAACTCAAATATATCTAAAAGATTAAGCACGTTTCTCTCTGTCTATGTAAATCTAAGTAATGACCGTCGGGTTCAGGGACTCTTAAAGAAGTGTCTTCTACTATAGTCTCTTGTGAATGAAATTTGATAGATGGAAAATGATACCCGTCGAAAAGTTGTGAGTTCGAGCAAAATACTTTATTTTACGTTACTCAAATCCACTGAGTTGGCAAAAATTAGATGTACATGTAATTCAAAAGGCCAGCTATGTCACACATAGAACCATGCTGGATCTTCAGGAGAACTATGTTAAGGGCGCATGTGTCTGTAAAATGCTCAGCCATGTCTTCGTTAATTTCACGAGCAGATAGAATCCGTGATTTATTGAATCAACTGGAGCTCTCATCGTTGGAAACGACGGAGATCCAACATTATCTCACTCTCACTCATACACACACACGCATATCCCCCCCCCCCCCCACTCTCAAACGTGAACCTAATACCAACACTATTCGTAACTGCACTCCTTCTTTTTGTTTTGTTCTTTGTATATATATATATATATATATATATATATATATATATACACATATATGAGTGTGTGTGTGAGAGAGAGAGAAAGAGGGACAGAGAGTGAGGGTATATATACATATATATATATATATATATATGTCTATATATAGAGATAGATATATTTCTTTTATTTGCCACTAGGGCATCAAAAGTGGGACAAGTACAAAGGGGGGAGTTTACACAAAAAGGCGTCCTCAATAAGGAGGAGGCAATAACAAAATATAAAAATAAAATAAGATATAACAAAAAATAAAATTTTTAACAAAATCCTCAATAGAGAGGAGGCGCCTTGGGGGGTCGCACACACCCCCGAAAAAAGTGTGCAACCCTTCTCCTCAGGAGCACAGAGAAGGGGTGCTCCCTTGGTCTTTCATCTTCCTCACCTATAGTCTGATGTAGAGTGAAGGCCCATTCACACGGGCCATTCTCGCCACTTTCACCCATCTTTCATAGAAACGGCTGGGGTGCAGCACCTCTCTCTCCATCCTGATCCTTCTTCCGAAATGATATCGGAAGAAACGGACCAGTTGTTGGCCAGAGAGAAAGGTGCCTGACCTCAGTCCTTTCAGACGCGTCCACCATACAACCTCTTTCGCCATGGCTATTACGCACAGAAACACCGCCTCTGCTTCATCTTTGAAGGGGGGAGGCGGCTTGATCATTACAATAGACTCGGTGGTCAACCGGATCGGTTCCACCCTTGACAGCAGTTGTTCGACATAGCCCCACAGATCGGCTACGCCCGAGCAGTGTACCAATGCGTGTGCAACGGTTTCCTCGTCGCACACGCATCTGGGACAGATCTTTTTGGCGGGGTCCCTACCCGGGCGCCCGTGTCTGTAGAGCCTTTCTCGAACGGGTAAAGCCCCTCGGTAGCACTGCCAGGCCAGGGACTTCTGGAAGTTGTCCATAGGTCCCGGGCTGAATGTCCTACCGAACAGGCTGGCCAGTTCGTCCTCCTCCATGTCTAGGGCTTCTCCGAGGGCGTCGTCGCACCTGCTGCGTACCAGCCCTCTATAGAATGTTGCGGTGGAGTCTCCACTGATAACCGGATCCGCCTGCCAGAGGGCGGTGAGCGCCTGGGCACACTCAGTGTGCCAGGCGCCCAGTTTTCTCGGTCTTTGCTTGACCCAGGATTGCAGCTCGGTGAGTGAGACGAGTCTGGGAAAGGTTCGCCTCACAAACGAGGCCCACACCGGTTGTCCGGTGAGGAATACGTAGAGGTGCCGTAGCCTTAATGCGTGTTTACGCATCATTAGCCACGGCATCCCCAGCCCTCCTTTCGAAGGGTGTTGACAGCAGATGGATCTCCTCACCATAGGAGCCCGCCTCTTCCAAAGGAATTGGAAGAGCGCGCGCTCCATCTATATATAGAGATAGATAGAGAGATAGAGAGGTAGATAAATGGATGGATGGAGAGAGAGAAAGAGAGAGATAATGAGATAGTGGAAGAGAGAGAATCACATGCAAAGACACACATATGATATAGACTGTAGGCAACATGCTTGTTAGCAGCAACAAGTCTATTTAGTTGTAAAGAAAACAGATTCCCATTGATGAAACAATAATTTCATGCAGATGAACCATTATTTATTTCAACCTCTTTACCAACAATTCTTTGATCGTTTCTGAAGATCTGCTGACAAGGAAATTGCTGCATATGAAATTAAATCACGTGAACTGTAGGTCAGGCTTTCAATATACGTTAAGAATCTTCCACAGCTACTGGACCATTCTTTTCTATTGTCGGTATGGCAACAAAATTACTTTTAAATCTAAAATCCTTAAAGATCAAAAGAGATACTACATTGACATTTGTGTGAATGTAATATGTGAATTTGTGTATATAGCTACAGTTATGTGTTTATGTTTGTATATGTGCTTATTGTGTATTTGCGTGTATTGTGTATATATATATATATATATATATATATATATAATGTATATTTCTCACTGCATTGATGTATTTGAGCATGCGTTCATTTGTATGTGTCTATGTGTGATTATGCATGTGTGTGTGGGTGTTTGTGCGCGCGTGTGTGTGTTATCTGGGTGTTAATTCGACAGTATTTCACCATATTGTGGTGAATAACATCCAGCGGTTACAATATAGAGTGATTGTCAGTACATGGAATTTGGACAAAGAACAGTGATAATTTCTCGTATTCAGTAGGCTTGATAAAATGTTGAAGTGGTGGCCTCAATTAATTTTTGTGATTAAGTGATGGTCCAGCAGGGACTAATGACTAGAGAGTGATAATCAACAACGAAGTTACCAATGGGATTTCTAGCAGTCAGTTTATGTCTGTGGGTAATGTGGGACATTTCTTTTTACTTTTTTTTCCTTATTACTAAGACTTAGTGAGATAACAAATGGTGTGTATGATTGCTAGTGTATCCGAATTGAAGTCTTTAAATTATCAACGTATTTGAATTTCAATAACCAAAGGTTAACAGCGTATCAGGGTGATGACCTAATGGGATCAGTGTATTTGACAGGGTATTTTCGCCATTACTTTCAGAGTTGGTAACTGTGAGTGAAAGATAAGCCACTGGGGGTTTCTATTGTTATTGTTCTTCTTTATCTCCAGATCATCTCTGAAAGAACAAACATGGTTACGGTTCCAAATGTGGATGTCTCTATATAATCATGGTTAAACATGAATGACGAATGGTCGGGTGGTCACTGCATTTTATTAATAGAAACAACATCAACAACATCAGAGCGACATTTTCCAATGTGTCCTTCCTTACAAGAGTGAGTTGCGAAAGAGTTGGTTACAATTTCTAGCAGATTAGTTGTTCAAATTAATGTTCTAGCCGGTTGTTTGATAAAATGAGTTTAACTTCGAACAACCTGCCTTGTGGTAATTAATTGTGCCCTTTACGTTCCGAGTTCAAATACCACCCATATCTAACCTTCCTTTCTTCTTTCCTGTGTTGATAGGGTAAAATACCTGTCATGTACTACGGTTGGTTCAGTCAAAATCTAACGTTGTCTTGCAGGCTTTTACAAGCGATTAATGAAGGCTGAGAATACAAAATGAAACTTATTTCTGTTTCTCCTGCTTTGAGAGAGGATGAAGATATCTCTCAACGGCCACAGTAATCCCGTCATGAATAATGATCCCAGGTATTATTGACTTCAAAGGACAGGTTGACGGAATAATTCCATACAAATGCTACAGCTAAAGACAGATCAGGTCAATCTGTCATCGTGTCTAGTAATGCTTGATGTTACAGATAACTAGCCTACTCACTATAACTACTGAAGATATGATTTTGAGTTTAAATGCTATGATTGATACCACACTCACCGTAGCAATTAATGATAGGCCTTAAATCATGGTCACATGATTACACTAAGATAATATGACATGAACATAGCGTATAATAATTTCTTATATTGAAACAAAGCCATACATTTGGAGGTAGATCGAAACAGTACTTGATTCATATTTTAATATTATCAATGTCGAAAGGATGAAACGCTAGATCGAGCTCACTACGATTTGAATTCAGAATCTAGAGACATGTAACGAAAGGGGCATGAATAAATACGACTCTGTATTTCCCCTGCTATTCAACCGATCCTGATAAGTTTTTATCAACAAATATGATAATGTATATTACATACAATTTTAATTGTAATAGAATGTTGAACTTTACTTATTGTTGGCACCATCTTTTGGGAATGACGTCCTTGGTGAATGTTTCCAATCCTGTGTGACTAATGTTGTTAACGTCAGTCTGACTGTGAGAAAGCTAATTTGGAGAGCAGTTCAGATGAGAATTCTAAAAAAGTAAGTATTATTTTTGGAATGCTGCTGTACTATATTATAACTGTTTGGACATCAAACGATCGACGAAAGGAGTTATTGTTGCTGATTAACCTCAAAACAATCCTGAAATTGAAGACCTATTATGAAATATCAAGTGCCATGACTAATTCCTTACTTCGGTTTGTTTTTTTAATGTGTCTCTAAGGCTATTCCTTATACGTTCTCTATAACAAGAGTAGAGATTTTGCCGTCATTTTAAACATGTCGAGTAAAAATGTAGACGCTTTCCAACTGACTCGAGTTTGTTAAAGTGATATGCTTAGGTGACCGACGTAGTTTACCGCATGTTTTCATTAGTGACTACTGTTACTATATTGGTAAACTGTGACAGCAATATTGTCCAACGTTACCATAACAAACAGAAGAACAAGGTTCGAGAAACTCCGAAGATTGTATTCAATATTCAATCTGAGTAGGAACGAAAGGCAGTGCCCGTAGCTCTTTCAGACCTTGTACTCTTTTGGATGTTGATGTAGTTGACTGCAGTTCGAAGGGCTGCAGTTCAATATCTTTAGAGATACGTTTAGTTGAAAGAAAAGACTATGGTGGTTTCAGGCTGAAAGCTGGATGGGAAAAAGTGTTTAGAATATGTTTTATAAGGATAAGACATGGTAGAGACGACTTAAGCAAGGAAAACGTCAGCAGGAAGCAAATTTCTATGTTAGTATTGAACAAGATTTACAGAATGTGGTTTATTTAGACAAACTCGAAATACGGATGACTCATAGGAAGCAGTGGGTGATAAAAGGGACAAGTCGTCAATCGCAGTGACTAATTTAGAAACATAATGATTGTTGCACCGGTATAAGAGACAAGGTAAGGACATTGTACGTACAAATTATTGCAGCATATTTTAAGGGCGAAGATTTTCCAATCAATCAGGGGGATTTTAGATAAGTGTGTTGTTATGTGACACATTGAATGTAAGTGACAACTACAATTTCTACCAAGTGTAATATATCCCAGATGTTTCAACTCACACACTGTGAATGAAGTGAATCAATATTGTGTGATATGATCTATAATGTGACAGTTTACTATAAACAAAAAGATTCCGAGAATATTCTGTTCTCTCTAAAATAATATTTAGTTAATGATTACAGCAAATCACTCCAACAATAACAACAACGAGATTTCCCAAAAGATACAAAGCCAAACAAATAGAGTTCTCGACATTAAACAATATTTCAAGTTAGTTTATTTTTCTAAAGTATTCAATTATCATGACCTTCATCGCTTCAGGCCAACCCGTAGGAGCCACGAGAAAATCTCATTCTATAAAAGGGTTAAAGAAGGTGAACGAAATGAAGCTTCGAATCACTAATTGAGATGGACCACACTTGGACGTGTGACAGCAATCTAGTTATTTTCCTTCGTTTATCTTCCTTATACTTTAGACGATATTTCCTTTCTCTAATAAATTTATCTCGCGCAAACACTGATTCCGGCGTCAACACCTCATTTCATTTCTTTCATCTTTTCCGATCAATAGTATGATCAATCAATCAATCATATGAGGGGGTGATGATTGTCTTTTCACTGATCAATCATTGTTGATCAATACATCAGCTTCAGTTTTGAAAGCTTAAATCGATTCCTCACCACCGTAACTATTCACCACCACACACTTTACATTCTACTTCAGTGATATTAGCCGGAGTTTATCTTGTGTTATACTATTAATCCATTACTTTCCATTCCGTAGTTAATCAGGGTAATCTTAATCTTCGAATATAATCACATACAGTTTTCTACGGTATCAGCAGGAGCACCACCATCATAACCAACATCACCACCACAACCATCACCTAACATCAGCACCAGCATAATTAATAACAACACTACCACTACCACCACCATTAGCACCAGCATCATCACCACCACTACCGCCGCCATCAACATCATCATCATCACCTACCAGTAGCACTCGCCCCATCACTACCACCACCATTACCACCACTACCATCACTACCACCAACATCGTCATCACCATCATGATCATCGCATACCAGCGGCACTCACCCATCACTGCCACCACCATTACCACCATCAACATCGTCATAATCATGACCATCATTACCACCATCACTACCATCCCCATGATCATCACCATCAACAACACCATCATTCTCAGCATTATCATCGTCACCGACGTTATCACCATTATTATAATCATCATCATCTTCTTTGTTATTATTAGTGTCATTAGAGGGTGGTGGATTGGCTGTATCAGTAGAGCGTCAGATACCATGCTTTGCAGCATAGAGTTATGACCCTTTACGTTCTGAGTTCAAATATCGCCGCGGTTAACTCTGCCTTTCATCCTTACAGGGTCGATAAAATAAAGTACCAGTAATGTACAGGGATAACAGCTGGCCTTGTGCCAAAATTAGAAACAATTATTACAACTATTTGTATATATAATGATTAGGCAAAAACACTATATCGCCTGTATCTAGATTCACCCTATTCTTTTGTAATTTTTCAGTTTAAACCCTTCGGTTCTTCTGCATATTTCATAACTCACCTGCACTACGAGATGATGAGGGAGCTTTTACGTAGTTGTTCTTCGATATGCTAGAAACAGAAGTCAAATCTCACTCGTGGTTTATCCGTCTATCAATACAAACCGAAAGGTACATTAAATAATGTAACTCTAGTTATATAAACTCTGTAAAAATGAAATGGCCAATGTTGGTTAGTCCACGATCGAAAGTCTGTTCTATCAGAACTAACAACAACTGCCCCCGTAAATGTTATACAGTATTCCAGTAATTGCCTAGAATCGATGCCATCATATATAACCCGTTCACACACACACACACACACACACACACACACACACACACACACACACACACACACACATACACACACACACACAAACACACACACACACACACACCCTTTCTCTCGCTTCATCTGCATCACTAGAAAAAAAACAATATCTTTTATCAAACCAATCCCTCACATGATAAGGATGTTGTTGATTATGTTCATGATGAAAATTGATGACGAAGTTCATGATGATGATGATAATAATTATGATCATCATCAATCTTGTCATCATCATCATCATCATTATCATAAGCGTTATGAGGGAAATCGTTAAAGTGTTAAGGTAAAACAATTTGCCTTATATAATTTATCACCTTTCCATTATGAGTTCAAATTCCGTCACACCGATATTAACTTTGCTTTTCATCCTTCCTTGGGTCGATACAATAAAGCACCAGACATGAACTGGTGTCGAATTGTGTGACTACAGCCACTGTGCCACCATTATGTTTCACTACCATCACCGTCAACATCAACATCACTGCCATCACAGTTGCCTCCGTCAAGATCAACATCATAAACCTAATCATCAAAGTCATGATAATCGTCGCTGTTTTCATCATCATCATCAACGTCATTATCATGATCATTGTCATCATCATCCCCACCATCCCCACCATCCCCACCATCCTCCTCCTCATCATCAGCATTATTATTATTACTATTATCAGCACAGCCATTAACCAAAATACCTTTTTCATAATCATTATCATCTTCGTCGATAAAATAAAGTACCAGTAATGTACTGGGATAATTGCTGGCCTTGTGCCAAAAGTAGAAACAATTATCATCTTCGTCGTCTTCGCTGGCTTTGTTGACGTAAGCGTTTGTCAATATCCATAACTATGTTAAGATGTTCCAACGGAGAATCTTTTTCGACGTGGATCTATATTTCAAATGGAATACAAATTACTGTACCAAACTTAACATGCCTGCGGCATAATTTTCCTTCGATGTTTCAAATCTAAAATCAGTTGTAGTTAAAACCATTCTGTCACTTCAACTTTAATTGCAACACAGAACTGGTATTAGGGGCAATCATAACAGCAATGAATGTTGGCAAATGCTGATGTTTACAGAATTTCTTTTTTTCTTTTATGTTCTTTCGTTGCCTTTTAACGATTATCCGAATGATTATGAAGTTTGATTCACAGTCATAAGTTTCGTGGTTCAATTGTCCTGCATGCCATATTCGACACATAACATTTACTATCGCCTCGAGTTGACCCAAGCCTTGCTGATAATTTTTATTGAAACCCCTTGGAAGGACTCTACCAGTAATTCAAATGACTAGTCTTGTCATACACTGTCACTCTATCATTCCCTGGGAAGTTAAGAGTATAAATATCTGTGGAATATTCAACCACTTACATATTAATTATACGGTGATACAACTGAAATACTAATCGCCGAAACCAGCGGACGTCCATTTAGTTTTACTTTACATCTATTCAATTGTATTGAAGTTCGAGGAAAGGCCATGTTAGGCTCGGGGTGATGTTTGAATAAGATGCACCAATTTCCTAATCTAAATGATCTAGAACAGCAATTCTAACTCGTTTTGATCTAACGTTATTATCTTTCCATGGTGATTAAAAATGTTAATGACATACATTGGTGTTGGTAAAGTTAATGTTTGTCGCCATCGGCATTGGTTTGTTTATTTGATTGAAACTAATTAGTGTAAGTTGGTGTAACCGTTCATTCATGGAAAATATTTTGTGTGTGTGTGTGTGTGTGTGTGTGTGTGTGTGTGTGTGTGTGTGTGTGTGTGTGTGTGTGTGTGTGTGTGTGTGTGTGTGTGTGTGCGTGTGTTTATGTATAGCTAGAGAAAATGTGGAGAGTAAAGATAAAACAAAGCGAAGACAAAGCGAAAAATATTTCATATAAATATTTTTCATAAAAATATATATTTTTTTATAACATTTAGAATAATGGTAAAACTGTATCCGACACAATGTTCCCGATGTTAAACTTTCAGTGTAAGAATTATTCCTGTTGTTTTCCTTCTAAGAACCCCTTTCAAGTAATCGTAAAAATGACTTAAAGTGAACACTTATATTTCTGTATTGTAACATATTCACAGATAGGTAGACTGGCTCATAGAAAGTTTGGTTGGTTTGACAGCGTTGTATTTAGCAGAGGGAAAAGAATAGGAATTGTTATCCTTCATAACATCATATCATTATCCGACAGACAGAATCGTTAACGCTGTTTACGCTCTGAGTTCTAACCACGGCAAGGTCAATTTTGTCTTTCATACTTCAAGTTGATAAAATAAAGTACAAGTTAACTACTGGGATGATTTAATTGACTTGCCCCTAATTTTCCGGCCTTGTGCCAAAAATTGAAATATCATCATACGGAATAGATCAATTATGATTCCCAGTCACACGTCCAAATCTTTGAACTCTTCCTTAAGTATTTTTGGCAGCGTAAAATTATTTTGTGTACTCCTGTTTGTTTTCGCTTCGTCCCCAGATTTTCTCTTTAAATCAGTTTGGATATTTTACACGCTGATATAGTTTCTGGCTCTGGTTTGTAGTCAAATTATATTGCAGTTAGTATAAATTAAGACTTATATTATCGCTCCATTCTTTAAAGACAAATCGAAGTCCTTATTTTTTTTTTCTTTTGTGGGGAATAAAAATTCTCTCTTATATCAACCTCCTTTTTCGACAGAGGATGAAAGGCAGCGATATTTGAACGTAGAACGTAAAGAAAGGCAACTAAATACGTTCAACAGGTTTTAACTATCGCTTATTTTCAAAAGGTTATTTAAGTGCAGTTCTGAGAATCTTTTTTAGTACGCTTTTAATGGCAGGAGCCTGGTGTAAAGTTCACCGTGGTTCTTTATTTACACTTCAAGGAGTTCAAAAGATATAAAAAGAATGGATAACAGGTAAATATCTTCGGTAAGGGAATGAATAATGCTAGAAGTAGCAATTGTTTGCGATTATTTTTCACAGGTGTCCATTTTTTTTTCTCTTTTTATTTTACTGCTAACATTTATCGATAAGCTTATAAATTACCTATACTAAAAAAGAAAGAAAAAGCTCCTTTTCTACTTAATAGAAATTAAATAGACATAAAAATACTTAAATGGCCTGAACTTGGTTGGTTCCGATCCGGAAATGACACGAAATAATGCAAGTAGATTTCAAACGATAGAAACTAAAGGTATATGTAATTTTATATCAACGATATTTAATAGTAGTATCATGGTTTACAAACACACGGAGAGAGAGAGGGAGTGAGAGGGGGGGGGGCAAAGAGAGAGAAACGCATTAATACACACGCACACATGCACGCACACATACATGCATTCATACGTACATAAACACATACATAAACCTCATACCCAAGTACATATATTGCATATATCTAAGTATAGTATATGAAGCTGTATAATGCATAATAAATCAACAGTTCCTCTATTGAATGATGTATAGTATTTTGGTCTGTTTTATTATTCAAATTAGTCCATAAAATTATAAAGTGCTCATTCGAATGTAGCGAAGCGTTACCGGCTAATGCAAAGGATTTAGTAAATCTATAACTCACAAGCTCCCATTTTTATAGTTCTCAATCAATTGAAAATATGATTATGGATGAAATCGATACAATAACATTCGTGTGAGGAAACGTGGAAACGCCTAGTTGTGATTCATCAACTTCATCCTGTTCCGCACTTTTCCTATCTCAGGACATCCTATTATATATATATATATATATATATATATATATATATATATATATATGTATATATATATATATATATATATATATATATATATATATATATATATATATATATATATATATATATAAGTATGAATGTATGTATATATCATCGTTTTCAATACAGGTGTTTATGATCTCACCGAAATTATTCCGTTAGACATCTAACTGTGTAATATTACGGCTGATTACTCACCTGTTCTGAGTGTTGGTAAGACATATGTTCTAATTGTGATATTATATTCCTCCTTCGCTTGAGAGACGACAGATGTACGTGATAGTAGATATACTGGAAATGATAAGTGTTGCTTTGTTTTTATTGTTGCTTTATTAATTTCTACATACCATACACTACCTAGCAATATCACAGTTGAATTAAGGAATCTATAAACTACTGAATGTACGAAAAATTGTTGCTTAGAAACAGCACTATGAAAGTGAAATAATCCAATGAAAGTTTCATTGTGACAAATCTAAAATTAATCGTAGTTTTTTCCTGCAGTCTCTTTTATTCTTGCCAATGAATATCTGACCTAAATTAGGAAAGTTTTCCCAAGGTCTGCAATAACTAATGTGAAAAGAATAATGAGGAATTAATGAGGTTTTCAGAATAGAACTCAATACAAAACCCTTAATATCTATCACATGCTTTGTAACATGTCCTACTTAATACACCAAGATTTCGATAAACAAAAAATACATGATACTACTAGAATTCCCCTGTGATATACTAGATCTATTCGCTGTGTTAAGTTATTGATCTGGAAAAAGAGGACAGCAATGTAGATAAAAATATTGGACACTTTAGTATCTAATAAAAACTATTAACCCTTCACAGTAATAGATTTCGTTTTATACAATGAAGCGATTTACAAAACGGCTTTCAAACTTTCAACATCAGGACGCACTTTATCAAAAACATAATCCGACACAATCTTTTTTTAAAACTATTCCAATGTTGTGAGCTTAATATTTCATACATTTCTAAATGAAATATTCTTCAGGGTTTGTTTGCAGCACATCTCCATATGGCCTATCCCCTAATACATTTATGAACTAGTGTGCATTAGAAGGCAATGCACATGGGATATTAAATGTTAAGAATAATTGTTTCTACTTTTGGCACAAGGCCAGCAATTACTGAGTACATTACTAGTACTTTATCGACCCCGTAAGGATGAAAGGCAAAGTTAACCTCGACGGGATTTGGACTCAGACCGTATAGGGACGTAACTATGCTGGAAAGCATGGCGTCCGACCCTCTACCGATACTGCCAATTCACCATTCAAATGTTAAGAAAAATGATAACAAACATGTGTCGCTGTTAGGTTGATTCGGATTCATCGCCGCTGGCATCCGTCAATCCCTATCCATCATCATCAAATAAAAATCAAATATGATGCCATAAGAACGACACAAGATATCCTGCTCCAAATTAGTTATCTCAAATCTTTTGATGAAGGCATTTTATCCCGAAATATAAGAACTATCAAACAACTCTGATTTAACATTTCAACATCATTCTTATGATTGTTTTTAACATTTTAAATAGTTTCTGCACTCTGCACAATGCATCAGATGACCTACAACACCCTCTTACTTTTTATTTCAGTTTTAGCAAATATATAAGATGCAAATGATTTGTTCTGTAAGTTAGCAATGTTTGAGTTTAACATTTGTAACTGCTACTTCAGCAGATTCAACAAACTTACAGAAGTTAGATTATTAAATAGAGGTGAAGGAGATATTATAATGTCATTAGTCTACCAGATCCTTATTCTATGCTCTTCTATATTTAAAGGTTTCATTACGTCTTGAATTTATTTAGCGGCTTAGTTAGAGAAGAAATAGAAGAACCCACAGCGCTTTTAATGACATTCGAGTCAGATAGAAGGAAAAACGTTAGCTATCTTGAGATTGGAAACCGAGCCCGAATAATTCCAGCAGATTTAACTCCGCTAAATACACCCAAAGGCTGCATGGATGTATCAATCCGGCGGCCGTTATGCCTACCACTTAATTCTATGTTTCCCTTTATCTAGCACTCGGAAAATACCAAATCGATTGAAAGTCTATTTTGTGGCTGGAATTCACTACCATGTGCAGTATTAGTTCTCCCTCATGTAGGGCTAACATCTAGATGTTAAGGACTACTCTCTTAATTGAATCACTTGTGTGCGAATGTCCCATTCAGGTTAAGGCTGGATCTTTTCCTGTTTCAGTTAAAGCAATTGAATGAAAAATAGAAACGCTTTTAGGCCATTGGATTTCAACAGAATAGTTCTTCATCGGATGAATCATGTTTAACTGATTCTCTTGAGGCCAATATCTTCCTTCACGTTATTATGGCTTTTGATTGTGGCATGAAAAAAACCTTAAGTGGTATAACTCAACTAGAATTAGAACTTTTATAAATGCTAGCACTTTTGAGACCTTCTCATATTTCATTTATTTGGAGATCAGCTACCGGATATATTGTTTTCAATATAAGAAAATCAACACCTACGCTGGCATATAACGACCTGATTTCCAAGCCACCACTGAGTATATGAGAGACATAACACAGTATTGTAGTATAACAAAAACTTGTGACAAAATCCATTAGCGTGTGGTGTAACAAAAAAGGTCTTTCACTACCTGCACACCAAACACATTAGTTTTATTATAAAAAAAGCTTGCTGGTCATGCAGCCATTCACTACATGACGATCAAACGCATTAGATTGCAGTATAAACCAGACTTAATTTTCATACAATTAGTGATTATGTGAATATTACCGCAGACTACATTTTTATATATGAAAGGAAGCAAACAAATATTGCATTGTAATGGAGTAATCACTAATGCGAAGAGCACGTTAATTTTAATTAACTAGGAATATACTCACATTGAGGAGAGAGAAACACGGTTAAATAATGTTTAGCAAACTAAAATAAAGTTAAGAACGACAACTGGAAATCAAAAAGAGGAAATACAAAGAATTGGGTCAGAATATCTAAATACGAACAACAACGCTCTGGTACAAAGAATAAGTTAATGGAATTAACCCGAGCGTGAATCGAACCTGAGTTACAGAATAGTTTAGCAGGATACTTATTCTTAGTTTGCGGTGATACCGGCACTAATTTCATTTGACTCTGTACGAAAGGTGACATCAAACTTAATTTGATTTATAAGAGTGACATTTTGTCTCTTATTTTCCTGTTAGCTTTCATGTTTTCTGTCGATGGTTTTGTCATCAGTTACCATAGAATACATGGTTATAATGGAGTTCTTCTCACTGTTGTAACTATTGCTGTTGTTGTTACGGTTGTTTTGTTTTGTTTTTGATATTTTTATAGTCTATTTGTTCTTGTTATTGATGTTAACATCTTGATGCTGTAGTCCTTCATATCTTCTTTTTTTTTACTAATATTGTTGTTAAAGTTTCGTTGTTGCTGTTCTTTACACTTTTCTACTTGTTGGCGTAGTTGTTGGCGTTGTTGTTCTTATTCTTGTTGCTGCTGCCAATGATGTATCTATGGTAACAACAAGTAATGATCTTGCGTTAGGCTTTTAAAGTAAAGAAAGCAAATTTAGTTGAAACAAATGGACAAAACTGAAGTGATGGATAGAGGGGAAGGAATGGAGTGGCAATGAGACAGAGAGTAAGAGAAAGCGGAGAGAGAGAGGGGGATAGAGAAAGTAATGACATAACCTGAGTAATAAATGAGGGAATAAGACTGTGAAGGTGTGTCAGGGAGAGAGTGTGTTTGGGAGAGGCAGAGTTTAAGTTAGAAAGTAAATAACGTATGAGAGAAAGGGAAGGGTGAAAGTGATGTAAAGAGAAAAACGATGAAGACTTAGAAAGGGGATAGGAATTATGAGAGTGAGTGTGTGTGTGTGTGTGTTTGATGGAGAGAGGGAGAGGGGGAAGAGAGAAAGAAGGAGGGAAAGAGAGAGAGAGAGAGAGAGAGAGAGAGAGAGAGAGAGAGAGAGAGAGCAGAGTATGAATGATAAATATGATAATAATTAGGGAAACTCGTGAAGTAAATAGAGTTAGTGAAACGTGGGATGAGAATGAAAGAGAACCAATGCGGAGTTGTTAAAGAAAGAGAGGGAAATAGAGAAATCAAAGAAGAAATACTGAAATGGAAAGAATTATTTTGAGATTATGAGAATGAGGAATAATATCCAAGAGAGACAAATGGAAACAAAATGAAACAGGTGAGAGCTGAGAAATAAATATAGATAAACAAAGAGTACACGAGAGGTTAATTCAGAATGTAAAAGGCTGAAGAAAATGTGAAAGAAAGGTGACAAAGATTCGTAGAGAGAGAAGAGAAATAAATCTAAATTCAGAGTGTCCGTGGAATGGAATAGATAAGAGAGAGAGAGAGAGAGAGAGAGAGAGAGAGAGAGAGAGAGAGAGAGAGAGAGAGAGAGAGAGAGAGAGAGAGAGAGAGAGAGAGAGAGAGGGCAAAGAGACAAATGGAAAAGTCAAATTTAGTGTGTATATCTGCAGCAAAATTGTATAGACAGAGTCGGAAGAGATAAGGAACAATATAAAGACCAGCGTATAGGGTAAAGAGAAAAGGAATAAAGAAAAGATATGATTATTGAGTAACTTTAGTTGAAACAATTCTGTTGCAGGCATTCTTTCAGGATTTCTGGCGACGAGAATAACGTATAAGACCTGGTTTCTTCTTACCTCCTCCCACTACCAACGCCTCTATGGGCCAATCAAAATGCCTCTATTTGGTTGATTCTCATAATATAAATAAGCACAAAATCATCTCAAATCATTGCCTACCATGTTACAAAACCGAATGGCACATTGCATGTTGTAACCCTAAAAACACTATCATTTTATTAAACTGCGGCCATGCTGGGGTATCACTATAAATGAATTTTAGTCGATCATATTAATCTACTGGACATATTCTTTCTTGTTGTTCTTTTTCACGCCTGGTACTAATTTTGTTGATATGTTTCAGCAGAACTATTAAGTTAGAGGACATAAACAAAAAATTAAACCTAAGCGTAGCCCCTTTCAAATATATATATATATATATATATATATATATATATATATATTATAACTGAATATTCTTTACAGGAGAGGGCCATCTCTTCAATGCTGTGCTGAACAGCCATGAGCCCACGCCTCGCTCTTGCATGCTGTTTTACAGATGTGACACACTCGGTGCTCTGGGACAGTCCTGAACGTAACTTCCTCCTTATGCACTCTCATGTGCCGCTTGAGTCCAGCAGCAGACCTACAGGCTTTGGTGTAAAACTGACACAAATACTTCGAAGGCCTTTCAAGGAGGACACCACAATAATTGGCCCAGACTGCTGATTGCTGTGAGTGCTTAAATGACTAGCAAGCCTGGCACGAGAAAGGATAACTTTTCCGTCTACATCGCCTTTCCTGAGTGCTCTTTTAAACACCAAATGTTGCATCCTTTTGACTTCAAAATGATCACAACCATTATAAACCAGACTACTCCAATCGGATCTACTCTCTGCCTCTTCTTCCCAATTCTCATCACTAATACCAAGTTTCTTCAGTTTGCCTTTGACAACATCCCAGAAACGTTGTCAAGTGTAAATGTTGCCACTTAATGTTTAAAATGCACCTTAGCCAGTTCTGGTGGAATGTTTCCAATGTCTTGTAATGATGTCGGTATGTGGTCCAATTCTCAGAAAGCAGTCAGGACACAGGATTGGTAGACACTTATATTAGTGCCAAACGTCCGATTATTTTATAGTTTAGTCATAGTATATTATAATATGTAGAATGGGCTTTGGCAGCTAAGGTTTTCCCCCGTGTAAGAACAAAAAGAGGAAGAGAGTGGAAAAACGAGAAGAAAGAAAATATAAATCAGAATGTGACAAAAATAGATAGAATATAATTATTGGAGTAAACAGCTTCACGGACTGTGACTATTGTTGCTTATTCAAAGGCTAGCTCTCATTCCGCAAGCCTATAATCAAAGGCATTACTGCTGTATTCATACCGGATGTTTAAAGCATAGTTTCCGCTCAGGTGTTGCTGCAACGTTAACGTGGTCACTCTGCAACCCTGCAGTTATGAGTTCAGTCCAACTGCACCACAACTCGTACAAGCACCTATGGTTGATCAATGGGATTGTGAGCAATTTTGGTTGGCGGAATCCGTATCGAAATCCGTCGTATGTATGTATGGGTGTATATATATATATATATATGTGTGTGTGTGTGTGTGTGTGTGTCTGTGTGTGCTGTGCGAGAGTACGACGATCCCCTGGCGAGAATAGGATAGACGACTACACATAAATAGTAGTGACCTGAATGGTACTAGTTCCACAGTTCGTGTGTTGATAGTCGAAGTTGGAGTTCAAGCTCACAGTTCGTGTTAGCGTGTTGGATTGTTGGTTCTTAAAAGATTGTTGTTCCGTTCCGTTACGTGTAGTTATTGCTGTGTGTTTCGATTATATTGTTATTACAATGCTGCAGTTATTCGTTTATCCATAAGGACATAACAATATATATATACCATTATGCCAAATAAATGATCATGTTAACGTAAGACTTGATGTAATGACAAACGGCACCAACTGAATACATATATTTCTACGATATATGATATGTAGATTCTCCAGTTGTGTCGAGGGGTAACCACACCACAACTATAAATAACAAGAACTAACCCACTTCATCTGACTTTTATTGGTAATTTTAAATACATGAAACAGTTCTAGCCATGTAGAAGTCATTTCTATATAAAATAATATATATATATATATATGTGTGTGTGTCTATTTGTGAGTGTGTGTTTGTGTGTTTGTGTGCGTGTGTGTGTGTATGTGTTTTTCTAGGTTCGTATTTAAATCCATCTCCACCCATTATTACGGCCTCTTTTTTCACCACAACCTACACTGCCTGCTATCTGTCTGCCAGTATCCGATCAGCCTCTTTCGCAGCCGATCACCGTCCATCAACATTTACTATCAACGTATACTCTCTATTGCCCACCATCGCCTACCATATCGCTCGTTAATAAACATTCCTAGCTTGAAAACGATCGTCATTGATCCTTATTTTCCGGCACCCCATGATATAACATTGTCATCGCTGTTGGCTACCACCGCAGCACACAATCTACGGTCTAATTACTTATATATGTATCAGAAAATGAAAAGGCTGAAGAATGTGTCTGAAACTCTGTGTGTGTGTGTGTGTGTGTGTGTGTGTGTGTGTGTGTGTGTGTGTGTGTGTGTGCGCGTATGTGTGTGTTTGTGAGTGTGTGTGTGTTTGTGCGTGTCTGTGTGTGTCTGTGTAGGTGTGTTGGCGCACGTGTGTATGAGAATCTAAGAGAAATAGTAAGGAGCGGATGAGTGTAATTTTATATATTATAGAAGACAAGTAGAAATAAAGAGCGGGTTGTGGTTGTGGTTGTGAAAAAACAAATGAGTGAATTGGTTATATAAGTTCATGAATTACAAAGAGTAGACTGGGTAATGCTCATAATGACAAATAGAAGGAAACGAGAGGAAATGAATGGTTTATATATATATATATATTATTATTATTAAAAATATTAATAATTGAAGACATTCATATAATCAAAATATATGTTTTATTATATATATTTCGGAGGTACTGTGCTGTTTTTTCAGTACGTCCTCATCAGATAAAATACATGAATTGATGTATGACAAACGTCAACTGTCATGATGGTTCACTTCCAGTATTGGCAGTGATTTATTACAACAAATCTCAACATTTATATACCACAAATAATAACATGATAAACTTAAATATAATGAAGAAGAGGATATGGAGCGAGATATAAGTATAAGGAGGGGGTGAGTATGAGAAAATGCAAGAAGAAATAAATAAACACATACATACATAAATATTTAAATGCGTAAATATACGTGTTAGGGAAGAAAAAGAGAGAGAGAGAGAGATAGAAGAGAAGAAAGAAGAGAGAAGAAAAAAGAAAAGATAGAAGGAGAGAGAGAGAGAGAGAGATAGAAGAGAGAAAAAGAAGGAAGGAAGAAAGAGATATGATGCGTTATTTTCAAATATTAAGTCAAATAGAAGCGAACAATTAAATACCATGAAATTTGTTTAATATCTTTTGTATTTGGTTATGTTTAAGCTAATTATACTAATATATTATATCAAAATTAAACAATATAAACTGTAGAGTGCTTTTAATCTATTGTAAAACTATATTCATTGAGTTATCAATGAACCATATTAATCTTTGGTTATATATATATATATATATATATATATATATATATAGGTCAAGATTAACTGAGACAAACATAGAGATACAATGTCTGTACACTAATATATGTGTGTGAATTTTGTATATCTAATTATATATGCTATGTTTATGAATAACATTTTCAAAGCATTTTAGCTATGAATTTTGAAAGCTGACGGCTAGCGCTATCTAGCGGATCCCGACAGAAGCACTAGAGCATAACTGTCAATGCGTTTCTGGCTTACGGCAATCATCAGGAGAGTGCTTCCTCCGCCCTGCTCTCAGCTTGAAATATAGGCAAAAATATATCATTTTTTTTCCGCCTATATATATGGGCTGATTAGCCTCATCTGCAAAATTCTATTTTCAGGCTGAGCCGGCCTGACAGCTCCACATACAAATGGGCATAATTAGCCTATTTACATAGGCGAAAAACTATATATCAAATTCCAGCAGAGAGCAGGGTGGGAGAAGCACTTTCCTGATGACGGCCTTAAGCCAGAAACACTTTGTTATCCTCTACTGCTTCTGCTGGAATCCACTACATGGCACTAGCTGTCAGTTTACCAAATATTTATTCGTAAACATACCTTATACCATTAGATATACAAATTCATATATATATATATACGTGTGTATGTGTATGTTTGTGAGTGCATATATATATCGACAGCTAGATCTAGCTGTCGAAACGACCGGAGATCAGCCGTCGGGGTCCTGACTCTTTTCCTATTACCCACTCTGCTACCCTAAGTATGTATGTATGTATGTATATATATATATTTATACATGTGTATATATATATATATATATATATATATATATATATATATATATATATATATATATATATATATATATATATATATATATATATATATATATATATATATATATAATATACAATATATTAATAAATGGAAACTATATTTATAAAACCATAATTATTTTATTATATATATTTCAAGGGCAACAAGGTAATTTTGGTGCGCTTTCATCAGATAAAATACAAAATATTATATATATTTTATCTGATGAAAGCGCACCAAAATTACCTTGGTTGCTCTTGAAATATATATAATAAAATAATTATGGTTTTATAAATATAGTTTCCATTTATTAATATATTGAATATTTACTCCAGTAACTTATTGAGTGCTTTATATCAGTTATAAAACTTTTAAGCTTGTTGAATCCCAACAAATTAAATATAACTTCTGCATATATATATATATATATATATATATATATATATATATATATATATATATATATATGCAAACACACATATGTAACGAACATTGCGAGAGAGGGAGAGTGAGATAAAGAGACTAAATGTAGAAAAGAGAGATCAAGTGGAAATAGTGAAATAAATATATATGATAAAACTGTACAGCTGTATTTAAAAACAACGGCACGAACAAACTCGCATGCGAAACAAAAAAAATTAAAGAAGAATAAAAGAAAGAAAGAAAAAGGAAAGAGATGGGATGAATCAGAAAAATGAAAAAAAATAGGAGACTATAAAATAAAAGGAAAATATGTCATGAAAATGTTGACTTCAGAAAGAAATACGAGATGGTGTCAGGCATTTTGAGACACTTGGCGATAATTTGGAAGGTGTGTCAAGAATTCTTTACAAGGAATCACTGAATGACACGGCAAACAGCTAAAACATATAATAATGTTCATTGGTGGAAATATAAAGAGTAGTAAAAGATTTATTTCTAAAAATGTATAAAGAAATTGTTTAATCCAAGAAATGCTATAAAGATAGCTTATAAAACAGAGTGAAAGCCCCCCCCCCCCCAAAAAAAAAAGACAGAAAAAAAGTTACCATCGATATATGTATGCATAAGTTATTCTTTGAAATTTATATAATGTTTCTTCCTAGTATTCAGGCTGTTAACTAACAAAGTGAGAAAATATGTTGCCTTTGTGTCAGAACATTTAAAGTAATTATACATAAGTGGTTGTATGTACTTGCCCCCATGTTTATATATCTTTTGAACATGAACATACGAGTGTGTATGTGTGTGTATGTGGGTGGATAACATATGCCCTCGTGTAGTTATATGCTTATATCCATTATAAGCAATATATATTAATTCTAGAAGACTGGCATCACGGTTAAACTTACGTGCTGTTTAAAAAAAAAAAGCCTGACTGTCGGCGACCATTTTTAGCAAATACTCTGAACATAACTTCATGATTAATGGCTTTGGTGAAGCCAAAATCAAAATCGTATATAAAAGTATGTGTTTATCTTCGCAATTCGTCTGTAGCTGGATTATCGTTTAATCCGGTTATATGGTGTGTTTTTTTAGGAATGTATTTTTAGAAATGTATAAGTGGATTGGTGCATCGATAGATTTAGTGCGATGTTATTCAGAGATATTTGACTGCACAATCATGTTTAAGAAATTAATTCAAATATTTCCCTACCAGTAGTTGATATCTGCTTGCTCCTTTGTACATTTTTAGCGTTATTAGATATAGCAGGTTTTGATCCTGTTATACTAAAATCGTAGAATACGTTAGTTATACTGAACGAACAACTTATGTCACGCATATGAACCAATTTCTGGATTCAGGCATGTTTTTAAATTCGTTCAATCGTTCCTTGTTTTGGACTGAAGACTTTGTTTTCTTAAAAAAGCTTTTGTGTGTATAATCCTTGATATTTCAGTAGCAAAGAAATTTTGTTCATTTTCTGCCCGTCCTCTCCTCTAAATGGGTTTCTTTTGTCAAACCATATTTGGAGATTTCTTGTGATGAAGCGTAAATATTCCTGAGAAGATAAAGATGTACCTTTTTTTAGGGTGAACCATGTGTTTATATGGCGCCGTAATATTTCGGAGCACAACACCATTTTAATTAATCTTTCGATGCTTTCATTTCGAATTGGGCCAATCCACAGATTGCATTCCTAACCTTTCCTCATATTGAGGTCGCCAATCCCGATAATTCTGTCTCCATTTGTTATTATAAATAGGTCACATTCTAAGGTAGCTGAAAATTCCGATTTAATTTCCACGTCAATCGTGGGCATATATATATCGATGACAGTTGTATATTTGTTAAACCCAGGAAGCTTTGAGCTAAGACGTTAATTTTTCACGAAAGGCAGAGTACATACATATAATTTCGTGTATGTGTCTACATATGCATGTAAGGTTCTATATATGCATGTATGTAAGTTGATTTGCATTATATACATATTCACACATTATATACATTAAATATGTATTTAAATTACTTGGCATTATAACAATATTTTCTCAAGTGAAAACGTGGACAAATATATTCCCTGTCTACATGTGTGTGTGTGTGTGTGTGTGTGTGTGTGTGTGTGTGTGTGTACGTATGTGTGTATGTGTATGCATATATGCTTGTATACATGTATGTATGTAAGTGTATTTGTTTGTGTTTATATATGTATGTGTGAGTGAGGTTCTGAGTGTTGGTTTGTGTTTTTACGTTTAAGTTATGAGATTGATTGTGTGTACGAATGTTTGTGCCTGCGCAGATGATTTCCATGTTTTGTTATGTGCAGTGTCTGTATCGAAGTATGAGTTAAGAGTACACCAATGCATGTTGTGAAGCACTAAGATACATTTGTTAATTAATACTCTGAATATAACCTCTACGACATCTTATAAATACTTGTTGAAATTATTTCTTCACATTCCAATTCCTATCACAACAGAACCATTCCTGTTTTAACTGTTTATCTCTCCCCTCTCACTCTCACTCTCTCTCATTCTCACCCTCACCCTCCACTCTCTCTCTCTCCCCATCTCGTTCTCTGTAAATACATATATGTGTGTGTGCATGTGTGTGCATGCGTGTGTGTGTATGTGGGTGTGAGTATGTGTTTGTGTGTGAGTATGTGTATGTGTGTGTGTGTGCGTGTGTGTGTGTGTGTGTGTGTGTGTATATATATATGTATGTGTGTGTGTGTGTGTGTGTGTGTGTATTTCAATGCCCTCTCTACCTTTCTATATTTTCTCACACGTACATTTTATTTTTAATAGAGTTAGTAGTGAAGAACTGGCAACGCACGGAAACCTTTACAGCGGGAATATTTCTATTAAGAAAAATGTCCGAAAACGACTTTTTCATTGACGAATATAACGCCTGCTTTCCACCACTCATAAATACAAGGCAAAACGCCGCCGCCACCAGTACTACCTCAGTCTCAACAGGGTAAATTTTATTAGCAGAGAAAAGTACCTCCGCTGCTCTGATCAATGCTACCATCATTTTCTCATTCACTACAACTGTAAGTTTGAAACCTACAGTAGAATATACAGCATAGCTGGAGCAAAAGCTTGTTCTGGGAGAAATTCATCCCAAATGATGAGGATTTGAATGATGCCAGAAATGTTATAAAGAGAGATGAGTGAAGGGAAAACTTCAGCAATCCATGGAGGGGGAAGAAACGTACGCAACATTGTAGAATCATTTTTTTCTGCAATGAAGTAATATCACGCCAGATTAAAGGAAAAGTAAGGTGCACATTTGAGAGTGCATAGAGTGTGTATTGGATATATAATCAAAAACACATCACCAGAAGAATACGGCTTGGTAGTGGTGAGATTCGGGACTGAGTCAAAAGCAAAATAGCTTTCTTTATCACCTCTATGGAGTGAGTCATTAATCTTAGTCCCAAAATATCGCGGACAGCGCCTGACTAAAATGGGGTTCTCCCAAGTACAACCCAAAATATCTATTCTCAAGTTAGTTGCATCTTACCCAACATGATCGGGAATAAGTACAAGCCTTACCTAAATGATCCATCAATGCATAGAAGCTATCGCGACTTCTTGAGAGCACCTCTCCGTATGTGGCAATAGAAAACAACAGTTCACGTGCCCCACATATGACGGTGTTTTCCATAAAATTGGACATTCTGCCCACAGATAGCATTGAGAGAGGAATAGCAGCCAGACTTGTTAATGCCGCAAATGAAGCGACGACATCGCCAACATTGGGCAACCGCACTAGCAGAATGGCCACAGAGTCTGAAGAATCAACAGCAGCAGTACCTACAAATACATATTAGCGGCGAAAGTGATGTAAAAACAACAGCAGCAGTGGCAACACCAGCAGCAGCAACGAAAACAATAGCAACAAAACGAGCAATTTCAGAAACAATTGTACCAATACCTATAGTAACCACATACAACACATGCAACAAAAATAAGCAGTAGCTACAACAATCACAAGAACGACAGGAATAACTGGGTGTTTCAAAAGCCGATAAGAATCACTGAAATACAGTAATGGATGGCCGGCTGAAAGAGAATTAATTCGCCCTGTTCTTATGGTCTATTCTACGAGCATTATGTTTGGATTGGCAGTATTGGTAGCGGATCTGACGCCATGCGTTGCAGCACAGAGTTATGCCCCTTTACGGTCTGAGTTCAAATCTCGCCGAGGTTAACTTTGCCTTTCAACCTTACGGGGTCGATAAAATAAAGTACCAGTAATGCTCTGGGATAACTGCTGGCCTTGTGCCAAAAGTAGAAACAATTATGTTTATATGCCAAACGTGTTCAAAAAATTCCTCTCATGCGCTTCCACAAAGATTCTATCTACCATATTTCACTGCCAATGCATTTATAGAGTTAGCATGCCAAAGGGGACAGATCAAACCCGAAATCAGATCAAACCCACAGTCAGATCAACTCGAAATCACATTGTTGCGAAACAAATATCTTAATCACACAGTCTTACTTCAATGAAGTAGCTTACGGTTCGAGCCATATTCAAGATCTTACCCGATTGGGAGTAAAATAGTTAATACATAATATATACAGTTCACCCTGCAACAAATCTGTTTTCAGGTTTGGCTAATATTAATCTTGTGTAGCATGACATGAAGGTGGTAAATTCTTTTGCTAACATCCGTGTTTAAATGTAAATTTAAAAAATACATGAATTGCCTGCATTCGTAAGCTCCATTATTTCGCGACTGAGAGGATTAAAAGGTGTTTATAGCGCATTTATAATAGAATATCCATTATAGGATGTCATTGTAAAGTGAAAACCACTCAAGATTATACAACTCTATTGTTCAACTCAATTTGTTATGCAATCAGTCAGAATCTGCTGAAATTATTTTGCCTATTCTCATTTTAGTAAACAAATCCCGCAGCGACTCCAATGATATTTATTTTGTCTGTTTGTCTGTCCGTTCTTTGGAATATGAAAGTATAGCCCGAGAATTTAATCACTTGTATAACATTCTTAACTATAAGTTATGTCTTGATTTGTTTTGCGAGAGAACGTGTTCGTTCAGCCGTGTAGGATCTAAAGGTTGATAAATTGTAGAAATTGCTTGCCATCTGCAGTTCTTTGTTCCTCTCAGATTGACTTCAATGTTAACAACATAACAGAGGTCTCTCGTATAAATTTTAAATCCTGGAACCTGAGCAATCGAAAAAATTATGTCAAGGTTATCGGCCTACTTTACCTTAATAACATTGATTTCTGATGAGTTGTTCTCTTTGTGTGTCGCCTTTAGAAGAATATCACTGGCTTTAAATAAGAATTGTTACTCCTGTTCTTCAATGCAAGGGATTATTGTTACAAACCCTAAATATACATGCAAGGAAAAAGTAGCTTACCCAATTCCTATTTCGATTTTTCTATGGACCTTTTGCTTCCATCATAATATAGGTTCTGATAGTGAACGATTCGAGTGATTTCCACACAGTATAATAGAGAATATCAAACGAATCTTCCTTATAACTTTCAAACTTGTTTGGTAATTTCAGCCTTTCATTGACCATTTGCTGACAGCATTTTAGCAGTGATTTTGATCAATTGTCTGTATGCCAATACAGAAACTCTTTGATATTAAATCGCAAGAAGAAAGTAATCATGTCCATTTGAGCTTGACATTCTAATTATATGGTCTTGAAGAAGAGCACGAACTTCTGACACACCCATTCTTACAAAACTCAAACAGGAATGAATAATTGTCAAGAACTTGTTGAAAATAAGCAGCTCGTACTACACATCAAGTTACATTAAAATTTAAGATACCACTAGACGTCAATTTGCATTCAAAATTTTCCTGGCTTTCTCTTTCAGCTCAAGTAAATTATTTCTCTTCGGTGAATCCTTGATTAGAATAACAATCTAGTTTTAAAGTTTCTCATCACATCAGATAGTAGCTTGCCGTTGCCCTGAAATTTCCTTCATATTCGCATGTAAAGAATATAATTGACAGAGTATTGCTAAGGCCTTTGGTTGAAGTTCTTCCAAACGCTTGACCACTCAATTTTTGCCAAGTCATACACTCCCGCATTTGCATAAATGCAGTTACAATCATGTGTGTGCATCTAGGATAACTGAAAATGTTAACGATATTATATCCGGCAAACAATATAACCACCGAGAACATTCATTGGTCAGCCAGCATTTAACGATTCAACGAATACATAAACTAAATTGTTCATTGTTAGATGCACCGGTTTACTCATCGGCAAATACAATTCTCATAAAAGAATCAGTCATTATAAAACAGAATTAATTTTGATAAAACTAAAATGAAAGAAAGTAGCGTAGTTTGTTGCTTTCTTTGTTTAGAAGTCCATGAAACACCTTATTAAACAAAGTTTTGAATCAAAACAAGAAATATTTTCAGTGTACCATTTGTCATTTTATTTAACTATATTAGCCAGGAAAATCATTTTAACATTTTCAGACCAACATCATTTATAAAAACTTAAATAAATTAACTTCAAAAACGCTTTGTAATATTTTGTGCATTTAATCCATTGAGTCTGTTGAGTCTAGTGAATTAACACAGCTTTTAATATATAAATTATTAAATTGTTAAACTATGTTTAAACATAAGCAACATGTTTAGATGGATCTCTCAAATTTCAAGCCAGGCCTGAAAGTTTACAAATTTTATCTGGGACTGCATGGTACAATATCGGTGATAATGTGCAATTTTCTATTTAGTTATACTACAATGTAAACGAAAGCATACACAATTAAATACAAAGTTAACACGGCTAGGTTTTGATGAGAAAAGTTTGCTAGTTTACACTGCACTATCAGTTCAAATCACACCAAGATCAACTTTGTTTTTCGTCCGTTTGGAACTGAACTTATAAAATAAAGTACTTGAAAGGGGTTATTGACTGGTAGAATACACAGAGAGTTGGATGAGATGCCTTGTGTTATTTGTTTTGGCTCTTTCCGTTCTGAGTTCTAATCTTGTTATTGGCCTCTTGAGTGTTCAACATGCTCCGTTGTTTAGTTTAACGCCATAGCCTGGCTTTTGGAGGATTATAGTGGAATCCATTCTATCGCAGATATTCCTGTAAGGCATCCGGTTTCAGGATGCTTTCCTTCTTCCCTCTGAAAATTTCCAATGACCTAAAAAGAACCCAGTGCACTACTCTCCCCTCCTTGACTAAGCAGTAAATAGAAATCGACTGTAAACAGAGTAAGCTCTGAAATCAGTATTCTAGTTTCTGTTGACTTACATATAAGAGCATATCGATATTACAATCTAAGTCGGCGTAAGTCATGTGAAAACCTATACAATTTATTTTTTTAATTCTGACCATAACCTGTTTATTTTTGCACGTGATACATTATGCTCCTGTTATCGACCATAAACATATTTTTCCATATAATGATATCATCCAGGCATAAAAAGGTTAATTGATAAACTAATACAACTAACAATTCTCATTAGAAATTTAAAAAAACAACCAACTCATAAAACAGAATAATTACCAGCTTAGTTTTCACAACCATTTGTAATACGTGAAGATTGAATGTAAAACGATCGTGGCATTCTATCTGCCCCGTCATTTACCCTCTGTAGACAAATAACAGTAAATCGATATGATATATATATACAGTAATAATTTTCCACTTCATTTACCTGTATGTACTTCATTATTCCTCAACTATAAGTCGCTAATTCATCTAGTATGTTAAAACAGACATAAAATATTTTAGACTACTTTGTTTTTTCTTATATGATTTTTATTCTCACATTCCATTCACCCGACACCACAGTCCCTCTTTAGAATACATCAATCTCTATGTTATTTTACAAATATATTATATTCATTCATATGTTTGAAAGCCTTTACAGTCTTGCTGCTGACAGTTACTTGTTAAATATAGCTCAATTTCTCCGACGTTTTACCGATGTAACGAATTGAGTGCTGCTTAAAATTTGTGATGGTTCGTCTAACTCGGGTAGCCTGATTCTGAGAAGAAAGTAACTCAAACACACAAAGAAAATGCATTTTAGTTTACACGAAAATAAGTTAATTTGTATACTATTCGTTGGAAACCACCGAATATGGCAATACATTACATATTAACATAAAACAGCGGGTAAACCGAGGCATATTTATAAATATTTATATGATTAAAACAAATCATAGCAAGCCAGAATAAATTATTTTTATGACAAAAACTTGATTTTCTTTTCTTTACTTTTATAAATTTGCCACAGTGCTGCAAATATTCATTGTTCAGCTTTGCAATATTTCAGGATATCTACAGTGGATTCTAATTTCCGTACAAAGCCAGAAAATTTAAGATTGAGTTAAACGCAATTAAATCCACCCCACTTATTTTATTTGCCCGTCCCTAGAGAATACAGAAAGGACAAAGGTGGAATTTGAGCTCATATTGCCGAAAGCATTTCTGTCCAAGGCTCCACCGTTCTTAATTATTCCTCAAAATATCACATTTTTTTTTTGGGGGGGGGGGGGGGGGGGGGGGGATAGAAAAAAATATAGAATTGTAACAGAGAGAGAGACGTAAACAAACAAACAACGATAATCAAATAGTTTGGCTATTCTACGATACACAGTGTAGCTGTGGACTGAAACATAGAGGATATTCGTTCATCTTAATAGGAATGATACACCTTGTAGGGTTAGAGCTAAGATTTCACCAAAGGGGTTTTCGGGAACAATTTCTAATTTTTTCGGTGAATTGTATTTGATTTAAGGCATCAAAGCGTCTAAAATGTTGGCGAACATCAAATTATTCTATTTATTAAACTCAGCCCGAAACACCTCAACACACACACATTCTTCCATAAAAATATTAAGTCATTGATCTTAGTTGGAAATAAGCTACACCATATGTTTAAAGTAAGTGTTATAATCAATAAAATCGGCCTACCTGAAAGTGAAATTGCAATGTATCAATAGTTTCAATGCTAAACTTTGTTTATTGTGTTCTTCTTTCTTTAAGTAATTTATGCAGTTAAGGAGGAAGTAGTATTCTATTAAAATATTGTAACTATTTTCTAAACTGAAGAATAACCGAAATGCCTAAAAAAGGGGTTGAACGTGTTAGAGAAATTAGTCTAGTCTCACTATGTTTCTAAGTATGCAAGTTTACAGCTGCTTATCATTCCATTCTCCTTTTAAAAAGAGTTATATAAAAGGTGAATTTTTCTGAAGCATTTTCAAAATTTCTTTTGCGTCGATATATACAGCTTTGCTACAAATATTCGAGGGTTAGTATGCCAGAAAACCCATTGCTGTATTTTGTTACACATCATAAAGTTCTGAGATCAATCAATGCCTGATGTAACTTGTTCGTCTTTAAGGAAGATGAGGTAAAGTATGTATCAATCATATCCTGGATGTTCTATCGATTATAATTTGCTCTTAGGCGTCTGTGAGTTTGGGTCACTAATTTCATCAATCTCAAACACGGAGAACTAATTCCTGAAACAGTCGCCGCTCTGCAACTTTTCATTTTTTCATTTGCCCATGTAACTGTATTTCATGTTACAAGCGATCTAAAGTTTAAATTTCTCTTCAATCAACTCCATTTCATTTCAATTGCTTGCTTTCTTAAATTTCACTAGTGCAGTAATAGCAGCTTTCTCAACCCGCCCGCTCAAGTTTATCACCAGCTTTCACCACCTTCATCAACAACAACAAAACTATCATCCCTACGTCGACAGACTATATATCAACCCAAGCACACCTTTCTCAAATCTAGTTTATCATCTCGTACTATAGACACAAATATATATATATATATATATATATATATATATATATATATATATATATATATATATATATATATATATATATATATATATAAATCCATATATATATATACATACACATATATATATATATATATATATATATATATATATATATATATATATATATATATATAGCGGGTCCGGGTGAGTTTTTTACATTCATTTAATCTATTAATTTATAAATTTTTTATTTGAGTGACCCGAATTTTCCTGGTCGTTTTTGTCGGCTCTGCGATTGATTCTAAGCATCGTCTTTATGTGTTGGTATTTTAACGATAGTTATAGCTCTGGTTCATCCAAACTATTGAGCCCTCTGCTACACATGTCGAAGTTTGTTTATCGTGGGCCGAAATTCTGATTCTCGGTTATTTACTTATATATATATATATATATATATATATATATATATACATATGAATGTATATATAGTGTATTTTTCAATACACTGTATGCTAAATTAAAAGCATTTTGAAGACCTTACGCTATTGTTTTAAAGTAGTGACTATGTCACTTACTTGTATTTTCAGGTAACAAGGGGAGATAAGCTGACAGAGCTCTGTTTCGTACTGTTGGTACTTATCAAAACCTACCACTCCTCCTGTCCGCTGAAATTATGAATGTTGGATTCTTATAGAATTCCAGTAATATTCAGGAAGTGATTATACAGAGCGGTTGCAGGTCCAGCAAAAATTGAAAATTACAATTAGTGCTCTGAAATAGCGATATATATATATATATGAATGTATATATAGTGTATTTTGCAATACACTGTATGCTTAATTAAAAGCATTTTGAAGACCTTACGCTATTGTTTTAAAGTAGTGACTCTTGTCACTTACTACTATTTTCAGCAAACAAGGGGAGATAAGCAGACAGAGCTCTGTTTCGTACTGTTTTTCGTACAATGTTTGCTGGACCCGCAACCGCTCTGTATAATCAGTTCCTGATTATTACTGGAATTCTATAAGAATCCAACATTCATAATGTTCAGCGGACATGAGGAGTACTAGGCTTTGATAAGTACCAACAGTACGAAACAGATCTCTGGCAGCTTATCTCACATTGTTTGCTGAAAATAGAAATAAGTGACATAGTCACTACTTTAAAACAATTGCGTAAGGTTTTCAAATGCTTTTAATTAAGCATACAGTGTATTGCAAAATACACTATATATACATTCATATATATCGCTATTTCAGAGCACCAATTCTAATATATATATATATATATATAAACCTTAGCTGTTGGGTAATGTTTCGAAACATCCTACATCCACCCTGACAATTTTAACTAAGGTTATTCGTGTCATAGAATTTGCTGCAAGAGGAAGGGTGTGACTATACCTAGTGGGGGGCACCGGACATTGAAGGTGAGAGTAAAGACAGAAACGCATCAAATAATATATTACTCAAAATACCAGACAGACACCAATTGGCGTTTTTTTATTATCATCATCATCATCATTATCATCATCATCATCATTCAATTGCCTTAGTTATTTTGCGTGTTGTCATTGCACTACCGAACGAAGCTCTATGCGTCTTGGGGACGTGCAACATTATTAGTGTTGTTTCTATTGTATTAAATATACTCTACGTGATATGCGTATAGTGCCTAGTAGTGCTATTTTCTGTATATTGTATATATTATTAACTCAAGGTCTTTTTGACTGTTTGTGTGTGTATGCGTGTATTTGTACGTGTCTGTGCGTGTGTTTGTGTGTGTGTCTGTATGTGTGAGCATTTGTGAGCATGTGTGTGTGTCTGTCTGTGCGCGTTGTGTGTGTGCACCTGTATGTCTTATAATTCCGAAAGCATTATGAATAGAGTGTATTGTTTCCCTCGCCCTCATTCAGTGTATATACATTTTCAATTCTTTTTATTTGGATAATTTTTATTTCCTTGAGACATATTTATGAGGGTTAATAAATCGATTAAAAATCGTTTTCTATACTTTAACCTTTGACTACAATATCTGGTCGGTTGTCATTGCTTTCCCTGTCTGCGTGAGTTTATATATCCTTGAGGATCGTTGTTTATCATAATCTAATGCCTTTTCTGGTTTAGTCCTATACCATCTATTTTTCGTTGGTATCTCATAATGCTAACATAAATTCTAGTGTATATAAATCCCAACTTTTATTTATGTGGACATATTCTAATACTGGGCAGCCAGAGAGAGGATGGTTAATAGTTTCTCCTCCATCTTCATGAATATTGCAATACAATTGTCTATGGACTTCAGTGTGTACTGTTTGTGGTTTCTGGTGGAAAGAATGGATATTGTGCTGTATATTTAAGAATCTTTCAAGCTCAGCTTTGAGTCCTTCATATTCAGTGTTGTGACTTTTCCTAGAGTACTTCATTCAGGTATATAATTACGTTCATTTCCATTTTGTATTTGAATCCTGTCAATGTATTTTTTCTTATTTCATGTTTCCGGTGTCTATAAAATATGTACGAGTCAATTACAGCAGTACATGTAGTCTATGGTCACGTGCCTATGTATGAAAATGATATTCCTGTACCTTCTACCAACGCCCTCAGTTTCGCCAGCACAGCTAACGCTACCAGTTACAACACCAACACAAACAATACCCCAGTCAACTACCACTTCCCTTCTGACAATTTATTAATTCTTTTCACTCTAAGAAGTACTTCGTCCCATGCACATCTACTAAAGTTTCTTTTTACTACCGATAAATTCATTACACAGTTCATTTGAGATACACCGACACACTCTATCTCTACCTTTGACTTGCATGTCTGTATTTTTATTTTCCCCTCCCACAAGTCTCTAATTATCCCCGGAGAGTTCTGTTACACGTCTAGCAATTTCAGACACCCACACACACCCACGCATATATATATATATATAAACAGGCACACACAAACAAACGCAGACATATTCTATATATGTAGATGTTTTTACATGTAAAAGTAATACATCGGTACATGAGCATATGGTGTGAATACATATATACACGAAGTACCAGCAAATTAAGTTGCATATATATATATATATATATATATATATATATATAGAGAGAGAGAGAGAGAGAGATAGATATAGATAGACACACACACACACATATATATATATATTACATAAATACACCATGCATTGCGGGACATTTCCATCATCAGCCGTCGACAGAGGATCACATCGTTTTTACTAATATCCGACTGTATCACTCGTTCAAAGGGTGAAAAACAGCATTGCATCTACCAGAGAATTTGCGGGATATTTTGATAAACATCGTAACACGCTGTATACATATGCATGAGTGCGTGTTGGGGGTGTGACATATGTAATATTCTTGCGTGTGTAAATATATACTATATCTATCTATCTCCCTACTTTTCGGCGTACCTACTTGTCTATCTATAGCAAGCTCTGAGACTATTTTAGCTCAGCCATCAGGGGACCTGACTCTTTTCAAATTATTTCATATTTCATATTACCCTAAGTATTGAGTATTTTGGTGCGTTATGGTCCACCTGGCATCTGACCACACCCTTTTTGTCATATATATATACACACCAAGATTGGTATTTTATTTATCGACCACAATATAGTGGGTATAATTACCAAAAATAATTTTGACCGTTGCCCTAATGCTTCTGCTATTCACCACCAGCATTACATAGGAGAAATATTAGCCAAGGCACAAATAGAGACGGATAGAATTTCCGCCTTCAAACTCCACATCATTCACCACACAATGTAATATTATATGTATAAATGACTACGTGTGTTTGTCTGACTATATATATCTACAAATGTATGTATCTCTTTCTCTGTCACATACACACACACACACACACATATATATATATATATATATATAACATCCGAAGCTATGTCCGTTCTATTCCACTTGCCTCCACACCTAATTATATATATATATATATATATATATATATATATATATATATATATATATATATATATATATGTATACATATATATATATATATGTGTGTGTGTGTGTGTATGTGACAGAGAAAGAGATACATACATTTGTATATATATATAATTAGGTGACGAGGCAAGTGGAGGCAAGTGGAATAGAACGGACATAGCTTCGGATGTTATATATATATATATGTGTGTGTGGGGGGGGGGGGGGTGATAGAGAAACAGAGAAAGAGATAAATACATTTGTACAAACACACGTAGTCATTTATACATATAAGATTACAATGTGTGGTGAATGATGTGGAGTTTGAAGGCGGAAATTCTATCCGTCTCTATTTGTGCCTTGGCTAATATTTCTCCTATGTAATGCTGGTGGTGAATAGCAGAAGCGTTAGGGCAACGGTCAAAATTATTTTTGGTAATTATACCCACTATATTGTGGTCGATAAATAAAATACCAATCTTGGTGTGTATTCCTGGAATCGTTGGAGTATCAGGTGAGATTGCTTGCGTTATTTACTGCGCCACACTGTATTCCCATTTCAAATCCCATAGCGGCATGACAGAAACCAGTGAAGAGAATAGAGGCCCACTATGTATTTATCTGTAGTATAGATAGCATTAGAGCGATCCATGACACTCAAACTACCGAGGAAGGAGATGAGAGAACTTATGTTACTTTTTCTTCTTTTGTTTTCCGGTTTTCAGTTTATATTCCAAACATTGTTCGAAAGTTCAGTGATGTTCTCCGAGAATTTATTGATTGGACAAGATATTATGCCAGTAAAGGATACTTTTGAATAAGTCTATGTAAATCCTATAAATCGTATATGTGTATTGTTAGTGGAGCGAACAACAGTTCAATCTAAGCAAGATAGCTAATTTTGAACGACGACAAATTTTTTATTAAATACCTAGTGATGCCCGTTTAAAATACGTAAAAGATTACTGGTAAATATAGTGATGTATCATATCTTACATCACTACGTCGTTAATAGTATTTTCTCTGAAATCACTGATGTCAACAGATGACTCAAACACCAACAAAATGAAACCGATACAGGTAAATATAATCCCTCCCACATAAATTATATTTTTGTGCGTAGAATACACTGGCGATTCACTACATCTGTTCTCAGTGATGTCCGTATGTTCGCTTCATCAAGCAATAATAACGTGTTGCATGAGGAATCGGACACAAAGAAACTCTGAGTAGCGACGGAATGAATTGTCTGGTTGAAAAATATATGAGTAAGTGTATATATTTTTTGCGAATATCCTGTATAAGATAAAAGCAGAAATTCTTTACTTAAACTTTAATCTGTACTAATGATAAATATTTGCACTACGGGTTTATATATACTTATATATATATACAATCCTTATCGAGCTCTCTTCGGATTTTGGTCTTTGTATTTATCATTACTATAGATGTGTGTGTGTGCGCTTGCGAATATGTACGTATATATATATATATATATATATATATATATATAGGAACCAGTAAGACCCCGACAGCTGAGCTCAAGCTGTTTCGACGGCTAATTCTGAATTAGCCGTCGAAACGGCTTGAGCTCAGCTGTCGGGGTCTTACTGGTTCCTATTACCCACTCTACTACCTCAAGTATTGAGTACTTTGGTGCGTTATGGTCCACCTGGTTCCTTACCACATTTCCTTCGTTATATATATATATATATATATATATATATATATATATATATATATATATATATATATAGTTTTAGTGCATGTATATCACAGAATATCTCAATGGAGTCTTGAATAAACAGACGCATGTAGTTTCATTAATGTGAGAGTACACACATACTTACATGGGCACACACAGTTTGATAAATGGGTAAATGTACCTAATACATGAATGACTGTTGAGAAAATACATTTATCTACACTGTTGGTGATTTCGCACCGCTATAGATAAAAACATGTAAATGTTCACACGCAAATATGCATGAACATACAGAATGGCACACACATGCACGCACACATATGTACATAAAAAATAAATAAATGTATACATTCAAATACAGACAGACACATAGGTGTGTGTGTGTGTGTGTTTATATATATGTGTGTGTGTATGTATATATATATGTATATGTATATATATATAGTATATATATATATATGTATATGTATATGTATATATGTATATGTATATGTATATATATATAGTATATATATATATGTATATGTATATATGTATATGTATATGTATATATATATATATATATATATATATGTATATATATATATATATATATATATATATACAACTATTTATACACAAATAAATAAATACATATATACACATACAGTCATATATTTATATATATGCGTGTGTCTGTTTATGTGTTTATGCATGTATATCTATATATATATATATAAATACACACATACACACATACACACACACACACACATATATATATATATATATATATATATATATATACAAACGTATCATATTATGCGTAACTATATACACAGATACAACTACAACACGACCTCTAACCCCAACCCCTTTGTCTCTATCTTCTGCCTGTCTGTATACATTTTTCAAACTTTAATGCTTCTCACTCTCATACACAAACCCTCTTTCTCTAACTATTTATCTATGTGTATGTGGGTAGTGGCGTATTTGTATGTGTTTGTGTGTGTCTGTATGTGAGTTTTTGTGTGTGTTTGTTTCAGTAGCCCAGATGTTATTTATATCAATTATCCCTCTTCAGGCAAGGTATTCTACTTATGGAGAGTTATATCTCCGACAAAAGTATTAACCTGGTTGATCAGAGATCTCTTATAAGCAGCGATATAATGACATACTAAGACTCAAAACAAAATAATCATTGATCATTTCTCTAATGCTACTAAGGCCCATAGAATAGAAATAATTTTTTAAAAACCGTGATCATGGACACATTAGCTTTTAACCAACAAATTAAGTCCTCTATAATTCGTCAATGAAAAGACAGTACAAGTATTTCAATCATTTGTGTACCTTGGGAGTTCATTTTGACTCGAAAAGTGTAACAACCTTCACAATTACGACTGTTTTTAATGAAGAGTCAAAATACTCCTTAAACATTGAGAAGTAGAAATGGTTTAAATGTGGCATTAAAATGGTAAACAAAACCTTTATATATAAAGTGACGCTTTGACAATTCTTCTCTGTTCACTTACGAAACCTCTAATAACTATAATCACCAGTGCAAATTACTGGAGCGTCTTCATCAAAGATAGCTTTCAACATTTCCTTTGCATTGAGTAAAAATCAAATATTCAGAAAAAATAAAATATTCCTGGAAGATCTTAAAAGAGCAGGCAGAGAAACTTTACGCATAGCAATATTGTCTCCGTTGGTTTGGTCTTCTTGTTCATATAGATGATTCTCGTTTTCTGAAAAAATATTCTTTTACAAGATGGCATTTCCATGGATGGTTGAGAAAGTATTGCATAAAATACAGAAAGTGAGTGCAACCGTAGAGGCTCAAAGATTAGACAGATTTCTGGGAAAAACTGAATTCCCCAGATAAAAAGATCGAACGTGTTGAGCAGATGTACGCATAGCAGATTGCTGGGATGATCTACACTCCGTACCTTGTAGTTACATTTGAGATTTGTTCGCTATGTTCTTGACAGCTGATGTATCCCAAGATACATCATTCAAAGACTGGTGACGGTGACCTAGAAGGGTTCGAATTACATAGCCATAAGTCTTCTCAACACAATTTTAAACAATTATACTGATCTTCAATAGGTGCGAACTATTCCTTGATATTATAATCAAGGAAGCACCAACTTGTACGGTAGCCAGCATATCTAATCAGGAAACCTCCACAACATTCGAACCAGTTAGGGGCAGTTAGTCGTTAGAGGATACTCTCGAAGATATAGAGAAATTTAAATCAGTCTAAAGCATACGATAATGTCAGCCATCGCAATCGCGTTGTTGCCATGATCATAACCGGTTTTGTTCCCTTCTACAGAGGTTGGATCATCACATTGCATAACAGTATCTGTTAGATAAACATTGGAAAGGGGCGTCAAAAGGTTAAGCAAATTTACTTAAACATTGTCTGAGAGAAAGCTAATCAGGTTGGAATTTGTGCATTTAATTTCCTATGGAAGAGACAGTTTCTGTTGCTCGCTTACAACCACTTCAGGGGAGTTTCGGGGTATACAGACTGGTGGTGCACAATTACGCCATGTGGATGATATATATACTGAGATTTCTGTATTACGATAACGCTGAATAAATTTGATCACCGTTCGGACATCACGCATTTCTATAGCTTATCTTTTCTTGTTGCAAGCCTATATCAAGCGCACACGCGTGTTTGGTATCTGGAAAGTTGCCTGAGGCTCATTGCACTCAAAGTATTAATAACACGGTCAGTTTAAACTTAATCCTTGAATTCTCTGGGGGGTTAGTGAAGAGAATGAATGGCGTATGGGGGCTGCTTTTTGGCGTCATGTGAGCAATTTAAGATCGAGGACAGTGGGGAGAATTTTAAAATCGAGCGCTATTATCAAAGATTCCTGGCCAGGTAGAACTATAGACGAAGCTTGCACATTCGGGACAAACACTACAAGCTTGATTGCGACTGCAAACGAATTTTTCCGAGATGCACTCAGGCCGATGAAACTGTAGTGCAAATAATCATTCAGTGACAATGCAATTATTCGCCGTCCATGTTTACCACAAATGTAGGACGCCGACTTTCTTTGGCTTGACTTCCTCTGTCTAGTAGCTATGGCGAAATAATTTATATAGTGACTACGGATGAAAGCTTTGGAGAAGATTGAACCAACGAGTAAGATATCTACGTGATTGCTTGACTTGACAGAAATAACAGATCAAAATCGCTTAATCATAAAATGTCTTGAAGAAAGGATAAAAAGGATAACTTAGACCTAGATACATTGCCCGATATAAAGACGGGATAATCACATGTGGAATATCTTTCATCTTACTCTTTCAGAATAAACATCGGACTAAATAGCATCATCTTCCATATTGCTCATTTCTGTGAGTCATTGTTATACTATTTACTATTCTGTAAAGTCAAATAGAAGATTAATGTTGTATATAGACCATCATGTCGCTTCTCTCTCTCTCTCTCTCTCTCTCTCTCTCTCTAACTATATATATATATATATATATATATATATATATATATATATATATATATATATATATATATATATATATATATATACGTCTCTCTTTATTTCTTGTTTTCTCTCTCCACCTCTTCCTTTCTTTATCTATCTCAATAATTTCTCTCTCGCTCTCTCTCTCTCTGTATATATATATATACACACACACACACACATATATATACAGTATATATATATATATATATGAGTTTCAGGAGATCCCGTTAAGGGTCAAAACAGCGATTCTTTGCTTAAACTTTAATCTGTTATTTTAATAAATATACATATATATATATATATATATATATATATATATATATATATATAAGCCTATCATCTATATGTCTATTTACCTATCCATGCGTGGTGGTGGTAGTGGTGGTAGTGCGGTTATTAAAAATGTGGTGCTACCGAAATTACAACAGAACTTATTTAGCTGAAATAAATGTGTGTCGCAAATTTCTGGTTCGCATTATATAGTAAATTGCATGATCACCGATCAACGTATGGAGAAAATCCTGGGGTCAACCATACAGTGTCGGGGATAGATGTTTACCAGTGTAGCTAACTGACCTTCCTTTTCTCACAGCCAATGCTAAATGGCATTGGGTTTCTTGAAATACAGCTTTATATGTTTGTGACAAATTTGTAGTTAGGATTGTTTAATCTGTTAAACAAAAGAAGCTATAAATGTACTTAACTGGTGTAATGTGCTGGATATTGTAGACAGTTTGTAAGTCATATGCATAACGAGTCGCATAGGATAAGCAGTGAGGTAGGGAGAGCGAGGGAAATGAAGGAAAAGGTGAGTTGGGTAAATAAGAGGAAGAGGGGGCAGAGATATGGCAGATAATTTTATGGGATGTTCATAGAGCTTTTGCTTAGATTTGATCCTTAGAATTTACATTGACACCAGGTGTATGTAAAAATAAAAATGTGTTTGTATATACATTTATTTATTTATGTGTGTGTGTGTGTGCTTAAGTGTGTGTATGCGTACGTGTGTGTGTGTGTTCGTTGTATATGTCATAGAGTATCTGGTGGGAGAGCCATAAACAGAGACTTTTAAAGGATGAAGAGATTGACCGGTTCGGCACAGCTTGTGTCTGGTGATCAGTAAGGATTAGTGAAACAGGGCAGATTAGGGAGACAGGGGTTGAGAAGTCTGTCTTTGGGATGCCAAGACATAGAATAGGGTGGGAGTGAACAAAGATATACAGTGCTAAAAAGAGGCAAAGAGAGTGAAAATAGTGAGAGCGAGGGGAATGAGAAAGTGAGAGAGGGAGAGAGATAAAGAATGAGAGTGTGATGAATATGGATTTATGTTGGAAGGTAAGTTACACGATGGAGCTCTAAGTATGGATAGATGTTGAGTTAAAGAGAACGGAAGAAATAAAGTGAAAGAGGGCGATTAAAGAGAGATATAGACAGTGAAAGTGTGTGACAATAAAGAATGAGAGAGAGAGAAAGAAAGAAAGAAAGAAAGAAAGAAAGAAAGAAAGAAAGAAAGAAAGAAAGAGAGAGAGCGAGAGAGAGAGAAAGAAGGATAGAGATAGAGAGAGACGAGAGGGAGAGACTGTGTATGTTTTGTGTACAACTGCGTGTATGTGTTTTTTAATATGCCTATGTGTATGTAAAGAGGTTCCGTGCGATGTGCTGAAAACGAATAGAATGACAGAGTTGATATATGGCAAATTAAAGGAAGAAGAAGAAGGAGAAGAAGAAGAAGAAGAAGAAGAAGAAGAAGAAGAAGAAGAAGAAGAAGAGAGCAGCAGCAGCAGCAGCTAAAACATCAAAAACAACTACCACATCAACAAACATAACAGTACCTACAACAACTAAATGAGAGTATATGTGAAGGAGGACAGAAGTGACAAAGATTGCCACAGGAAGTATAAATCCAACAGCGGCAGTAACAATATAATGATAATGATTTCTTATATAGGCACAAGGCCAGCAATTTTGGGAGAGGGGAAACTCGATTAAAATCGACCCCAGTACGTTACTGGTGCTTTATTTTATCGAACCCGTAAGAATGAAAGGCAAAGTTAACCTCGGCGGTATTTGAACTCAGATCATATAGGGCCGAAACTCTATGCTGCAAAGGATAGTGTCCGACTCTCTACCGATACTGCCAATCCACTGCCCTTAATAACAATATTAATAATAACAAGAGGGCGGTGGATTGGCAAGTATCGGTAGAGAGTTACAGCCCTTTATGGTCTTAGTTCAAATCCCGCCGAGGTTAACTTTGCCTTTCATCCTTACGGAGTCGATAAAATAAAGTACCAGTAATGCACTGGGATAATTGCTGGCCTTGTGCCAAAAGTAGAAACAATATTAATAATTGTTTCTACGTTTGGCACAAGGCCAGCAAAATACCCAGTGCATTACTGGTACTTTATTTTATCGACCCCGTAAGGATGAAAGGCAAAGTTAACCTCGGCGGGATTTGAACTCAGAATGGCAAGAGCCGTAACTCTATGCGTCAAACATGGCGTCCGACCCTCTACCGATACTGCCAATTAATAATAACAGCAATATCACCAATAATAGGAAATGTTGAATAAGGTGGTACTGGATACTCTGCCTATAGGAAAAGCGCAGGTTGATTATAGTGTACTCTGATTATAGTGTACTCTGATTATAGTGTACTCTGATTATAGTGTACTCTGAGCCGGTATGTGGCTACAGAATAACAGCAGCTGTCCTCCAATGATTTCGATAATATTGCTTTAAAATATAATTGACAGGTACTCATTTTACCGACCCAAAGAGAACACATTAGCGATGACAGGATATGAACTCTCAACGCAAATGTTCGCAATGTATACTTGTTTCTACTTTTGCCACAAGGCCAGCAATTACTCCAGTGCATTACTGTGAAGGCGTGTGGCTGAGTGGTTAGAGAGTTGTGAGTTCGATTCCCGGACCTGGCCATGCGCAAGATACTTTATTTCAGGTTGCTACTCCTACCCCCTGAGTTGCGACCGAGAGATAGTATTAGCAACTGGAAAGACCAATGGAAACATTGTTTCCTCGGTCCGATTTGAGGAAAGTCGATCGTTCCTTTATTTATTATTAGTGCTTTATTTCATCGACCCCCATAAGTATTAAAAGCAAAGCTAACCTCGACGGGATTTGAACTCATAACGTATTGTATAATGTGTTGTGCTCTGCTATTTCTACTGTTCAACAATTTTTTTCCTATATTGATTATACTAATACTGGTAATATACTAAGGTGAATTTACTATTTCATGCAAAATCCTTCCATGATAATATTTGTCTATGTCTAAGTTCACGTGTTTCTTCCAAGGATGAAATTAACCACAGTATACTACCGGTCCGGTATTTATCATAGTAATTTAGCTTGAGGTTACATATGATTGGAAATATTTCTAACCAAGACCATCGTGATTGAAACGTACTATGAGAAATAATATTGCAGCTATGATCATCCACCGTAACAACAATTGCATTATACAGTGTATCTATCTTGATTGTGAAAAATAAACCTATAAGATGTTTTGACTTGAGGGATATCTGGTTACTATATCTAGCAGGTCTACAGATGAATTTGTCGCTTCCCCATTGGCTTGCTTTAACTACTATCTTCGTTGTGTTTTTGATGATGATGATAATGATGATGATGATGATGCTGATGATATTGATGATGTTGATGATGACAGTCTTTATGTTGACGATGATGATGATGATATTGATGATGATAGTCTTTATGTTGACAATGATGATGATGATAATTATGATGATGATGATATTGATGATGATGATGAAGATAATGATGATTATGATGATGATGTTGACAATGATAATGTTGATGATGATGATAATGATGATGGTGATGATGATGATGATGATGAGGTGGATGATGATGATGATGAGGTGGATGATGATGATGATGATGATGATGATGATGATGATGAGGTGGATGATGATGATGATGATAATGATGATGATGATGATGAGGTGGATGATGATGATGATGATGATGATGATAGTGACGACCAAAACGACAAAGACAAAGACGAAAATGACAAACACAATGATGACGTGGATGATGACGTTGTTGATGATGATGATGACGATGATGACGACGACGATGACGATGATGACGATGACGATGATGATATCGAAGATGACGATCACAGGGATGATGACAATGATGATCATGATCACCATTGTTATCATCATCATCATCATCATCACCGTCATTAAATGATTTATTCGACAAGCACATGTTGGGGACCGGAAGACGATACAAACACTAAATCATGTTGTCAATCTCCCTCTATCCCCTGCTCTCTATTATCTCCTTTTCTTTCACACATTCTCTTTTTGACATGTTCGCAGCGACATTTGTTGGCCATGCTGTTGCAGCTGATAAGGAATGTTGATCAGCCTGATATTCACTATGTTGATGATGAAGATGATGATGATAATTGTAATTATCATCATCATCGCGATAACAACGATGATCATCTGACAGTTCTAAATGTTTAATTCCACACCCAACACCGATCGTCCTTCACCTTTCAGAAAACCACCAAACTAATGTACAGAGCCTGGAAAACAAAATGCATTATATATTAACTTTTCAATTGCATTTGTGATATTATTTTACACGTTTTTATTGTATGTAAACTGCCCCCTTTGTATTTGTCCCCTTCTTGTGTGCCCCTGTGGCTAATAAAGAAACACACATATATATATATTTATATATATATATATATATATATATTTATATATATATATATATATATATTTATATATTTATATATATATATATTTATATATATATATTTATATATATATATATATTTATATATTTATATATATATATATATATATTTATATATTTATATATATATATATATATATATATTTATATATATATATATATATTTATATATATATATATATATATATATATATTTATATATATATATATATATATTTATATATATATATATATTTATATATATATATATATATATATTTATATATTTATATATATATATATATATATATAAATATATATATATATATATATATTTATATATATTTATATATATATATATATATATTTATATATATATATATATATATTTATATATATATATAAATATATATATATATATATATAAATATATATATATATATATAAATATATATATATATATATATAAATATATATATATATATATATATATACAAAAGTTAGTACAGCATAATCGACGCTCTGGCTGCAGCTAAGCTAACGAATGCAATCTGGATGTGCAGCTAAGCACTCAATAAGGTATATTACCTTAGAATTATAACATTACGTTTAGACAGCTTTGTAGATTCAAGACATCGACCGATAAGCGAGCCGCAGTGATATATATATATATATATATATATATATATATATATATATATATATATATATAACCAAGCCGTCTACCACTTCATCAACTCACACACATAAGCACAAAAATCTATAAGATTCTAGCCTATTTTAATCTCAGTAGAAGTAGGGAGATATGTAGTCTTGTATTTGCTGAGATTAAGTTTGTGACGGGGAATGGATTACAACCTTAACGATTTATAACGAAAGGCTTTCAAATGTTGTTCATAAACATCCCGTATATTATTCAATATACAATACATATATATATACATATATATATATATATGTGTGTGTGTGTCTGTGTGTGCGTGTGTTGGAACACAAATACAAATGTGTACGTTTGAATATATATATATATATGTGTGTGTGTATGTTTGTATGTATCTATCTATCTATCTATCCATGTATCTATATATGTACGCATGTATGTATCTGAGTGTGTATGTGTGTTTGTATGATGTATGTGTGTGTGCATGTGTATGTTCCAAGCTGAAGGTGACATTCTTGCCTATAGGATGATGAAATTCTGTATGGGAGTATACTATTCAAGGAACTTTTCTGGGGTGTTTCGTACCTAATTTCATTTGCGCTATGGTGACACAAGACTGAAACATAGTATATAGAGAAGAAAATACAAAAAGGTATGTATTCACTTACAAGGGGTAAAGGACCACTAGAGTGAAAAACATAAAGTCTAAGAAAGGATAGGAAAATACATATTAATTAAAAGATTAAATCAAAATTCATAGACCAACCTTTTATAACTATACAAACCTGAACAAACTCTAATAATAGAAGGCGTCGCCATAAAAAATGTCGATTCCATGACTCTTAGGGCTTCTGAACAGGTGTAAAGACAACATGGTCAACACTTCTAAAAATATTTCAGACAACTGAAATATCGCACACGGTGAAAAAGACGAAAACATGCGCGCTACACAGTACATAGTGGCTTAAATGGATCAAAAGACCGCTAGAAATAGCAGCCTACAACCATTCAACTTAAGAAGCTCAACTTACATAAGGAAATGAGTTATGAGCCCAAATATCAAATGAAAAAAACGGAGTTTAAAATTCACGCGAATCCCCTGTAATTACTGGGGATTTAACGAGTTTTTAACACCATTATTTTCATTATATATATATATATATATTATAAGTAAGTATACGTACATACATATATGTATACAGACGTACAGTAGTATGTATATATACATACA
>OZ024741.1:98618232-98623232 GCA_964016885.1 Eledone cirrhosa
AATATAAAGGACAACAACAGAGCCTTTAACAGAACGAAATGACAAGTGTATTGGGCAGAAAACCAACAGCCAATCGACCACTGGAGATTTGAGAATGGTGAAATGTAGCATGACGATTGACAGAAGAAGAAGAAGAAGAAGAAGAAGAAGAAGAAGAAGAAGAAGAAGAAGAAGTGATGACAAAGATGTAGAGTTTGAGCTGGAGAATGGAGTAGAGAAAGTAAGATGAAGAGGATATTGCCTGTAATGCAACACACTAGAAGTAAACAATAAAGCTGTTTACATGCAATGCATGTCTTTATGTGGATTTTGTGTGGTGTATTGACATTATGTCTTTATTTACAACACCTGCTCCTTGACTTGGACTTTACCTACTTTACTGTTCTTCTTTCTCTTTCTATTGTTAATAACCTCATCATTATTGTCATTGGCATCAAGACGTTTTATTTAATTAGTTTTTACCATATAATCTATTATTATATCTATACATTTTTATATATATTTAAATGATGACAATGTTATTATTGTCATGTATTGACGTCTTTTTCGTAGCTCTTCCGCCAGCTATAGAAAATGTCATTGTTGCTGTTATTGTTGTTACTATTTTACTTTGAATTCTGCGTTACTGTGCGTGTTGATGGTGTTCTTGGTGTTACTCTCTCCCTCTCTCTCTCTCGCGATCTCTCTTTCAGTCACCCATCCCACACATCGTCTCCCACATCACTCTCCCTTTCTCTCTAACCCTTTCCCTCTTACTCCCTGACTCAATGTATTGACATTATAAGCTTCCTCTTTATCCACTTATGTCTAAAACGAAATAAATATTTACAAGGACACGCACGCACCCGCCCCCACTCACACACACACACACACATACACACACACACACACACACACACACACTTGCACGTACAGTTACATGCACCTAAGTATACACCTGCATACGCTTACACGCACCGACACACACAAACACAAAAGGAACATATTTTCGTGTCCACAGTTTTCCTCTAGGACGTGTTCCCTTCTTTACAAAATGCGTGCAACATCGAAGACAACTACTTATGCTCTAATGTAAATCTGTGTACATTTGTACTGGTTCAATTCAATCGTATCGCTGAAAAGAAGCAAAGAGAAAATGTATGACAAAAAAATAATAGATAGAAAGAATACATGTCCTTACTTTATGTTTTGTATTTAGATTAACTGGAAAATTAATAATCGTTCCTGCTTTAAACATTATGCATCTTAACTCTATCAGTATTTATTTATACAATGCCATCAGGTTTTCGTGTGCTGGAAGTCCTTCAAACCAGCCAAACCGAGCTGAAATTTCGTTATTTAAATACAACTTAGGTAAGGTGTAGACAAGGGAGAGAGAGAGAGAAAGAGAGAGAGAGAAGATGAAGAAGAAATCAAGAGAGAGATGGGAGAGACAGAGACGAGTGGCATATTAACAAAAATTGGGAGAAAATCGTCTTACAGAATAAACATGCACTGTACACATATTTGCACATACATAGAAAGAGAGAAAAGGAGAGGGAATGACACAGTCAGAGAGGGAGAGAGAGAATACACAAATACTGTTAACGGTAAATTAAAGACACAGAAGAAATCCATTTTAATTATTGGGTAGTTAGCACTTTGGTAGATTGCTTTCGCTTCCACTCCCTTAGTTTCTCTCCCAATTTATTTACCTACCTACTCGCATATATATATATAAATATATATATATATATATATATAAATATATATATATATATATATATATATATATAAATATATATATATATAAATATATAAATATATATAAATATATATATATATAAATATATAAATATATATATATATATATATATATATATATATATATATATATATATATATACACACATATGCGGGTAGCTAGGTAAATAGATTGAGCAAGAGACATATATATATATTATTTTTTTTAAATATATATACATATATATATGTATGTATATATATGTATGTATATATATGTGTATATATATATAAATATACCCGGGAGAGATGACCCCTTAGCCTTTGTCAAGGCAGAATTCTAGGAGAAGGAAAACTCTGATATAACACCTGCAACCCTGATGGTATCCAATGATGTTGACTTGTTCTTCTTTTTGGTAAATATCATCTTGGTTAAGAGAGTGGGACTGGCTTTGTGCAGTGCCTTTGCTCACTATAAAAGCTTCACGGCACAGGCATTGCTTTATATCTGGAGATCTCTCTGCACTTGTCGTCACATGGTAGCATGGGCCCAGCACTATGTGTCAATAATTGTCACAAGTGTAATGTTTGTACCAGAGTTTTCAAGTCGCTGGCTGGACTAAAAAGTCACACTCGTTCAGCGCATCGGTAGGGTTCTCCTACATGCATGTAATGTAGTGGCCGTACTTGAAAACGATTTGGAAGTCACGATATATATATATATATATATATATATATATATATATATATATATAATAGGAACACGTAAGACCCCGACGGCTGAGCTCAAGCCGTTTCGACGGCTAATTCTGGACTGAATGAAAATTTATTCTGGTATTTAAATAGCCGAGCTTATCAAGGGGTAATTCCATATATGGTCAAAGAGACAATCACCAGGATTGGTCACATCACAAGTTAGTAGTAAATCGGTGATGGCAAATTGGTGGGGGAAGGGGTAGCTAAACCTGCCGGTAGGAGAAAAAAGGGAGAGGTGGTGGAGTAGACCCATTCATGCGTTGGTAGTGCCGGCTACAGGTAGCCGGCACTACCAACGCATGAATGGGTCTACTCCACCCCCCCCCCCCACCAATTTGCCATCACCGATTTACTACTAACTTGTGATGTGACCAATCCTGGTGATTGTCTCTTTGACCATATATGGAATTACCCCTTGATAAGCTCGGCTATTTAAATACCAGAATAAATTTTCATTTAGTCCAGAATTAGCCGTCGAAACGGCTTGAGCTCAGCCGTCGGGGTCTTACTTGTTCCTATTACCCACTCTACTACCCTAAGTATTGAGTACTTTGGTGCGTTATGGTCCACCTGGTTCCTTACCACATTTCCTTCGTTATATATATATATATATATATATATATATATATATATACACATATATAAGCACACAGTATTATTGATTTAGGTGTTGCAGAAACCCAATTTCGGAGTATTCCATCTTCCCCAAGGGTCCGGGTAACTATTTCAATCATATCTCATTTTGTTTGACCCGTTTAGCTTGTTCGCTTTTTTGGCTATGGTGGTTAATGGCTTCTTAACCATCGTCTCAGCGTGTATGACCATTATAACTTATGTTTATAGCTCTGGTATCTTCTTCATATCCATGGAGCGCTTGTCTGCACAATATGGAAGTTGCGTTTCACTAATTTCGACTCACCGAAATGCGATTCTCGCTAAATTTATATTTGTATTAATCTCCCAAGTCAAGCGATTAACAAGTTAATTTTTTTTGAGGGGGTTTAGTTAATTCTATTGACTGATTAATCGCTTAAGTTTATTTTAAAAACAAGTCGGTCGAGAGCTTAATTATTTTTGTGCGGTTTTTGCAAATTTTTGCCATAACTACACATGCTGAATTCACTAGCCAAAATAGGGGTTTTCTCCCCTTAGAATCTCACATGTGCTTTCATAACCTGCGAGATTCTGGCGCAAGAACAAAAACCTGTTGTGAAAGCGATGCCTTGTTCGATCATTATACCAACAGCTTATTTTTTATAAGCAGACAGTATTATTGATTTAGGTGTTGCAGAAACCCAATTTCGGAGTATTCCATCTTCCCCGAAGGTCCGGGTAACTATTTCAATCATATCTCATTTTGTTTGACCCGTTTAGCTTGTTCGCTTTTTTGGATATGGTGATTAATGGCTTCTTAACCATCGTCTCAGCGTGTATGACCATTTTAACTTATGTTTATAGCTCTGGTATCTTTTTCATATCCATGGAGCGCTTCTCTGCACAATATGGAAGTTGCGTTTCGCTAATTTCTACTCGCCGAAATGCGATTCTCGCTAAATTTATATTTGTATATATATATATATATATATATATATATCAGCCTGGTTTGTGCAAATTCTTTCAGTGACTGATGTTGGTGTTTGACAGAAATAAAAAAAGATTTGAAGATATATTAAGTAGGTATTTTGAAAGTATTGATTTGCTTGTGTATAAAACAGATTATTGGTTTGGTTAGTTAACGAGCTTTCGCTATGTGTGATCATTTAGCTATTGAACATCATTTACAAGCATCAAATTCAGAGCAACATCATTAGAAATAAAAATGGGTTCCTGTTTAAATATTTGTGTTGAGAGTATAAGTGGTAACAATGCATCAGTTTTGTTGAATTAAAAAAAAAAAGATAACTGACACGTAAATGAAGGCCAGAAAGCCTTCAATACTTGCAAATAAAAAAAAAATGTTTTTGTTTTTGCTGTTCTTGTTGTTGAGTGGGTGGGATTAGTGTGATTGTTTAGTCGCAAGCAAGCTCCGATGAAGTGAATCTTTGATCAAAGATATTCTATATTTTTCCGTTCAGTATTTTGTTTATATATCGATGATCATGTGGTCAAGGTGTCTGCTTTGCAATACCGTGGTCCTGGATTCAATCCCACTGCATGGTACCTCGAGAAAGTGGTTTGACCATAACCTCGATCTGTGCCATGCCTGCTGAATTGAATTTACTAGAGAGAAAGTTTAGCAGTCTGCCTCATATATATATGAAAAATTTGGGACCCCGATGGCTGAACTCCTGCCGTTCAACAGCTAGATAACGATAGGAGCTCAGCCATGGGAGTCGCAAATTGTTCATATTACCCACTCTACTACCCCAATTATCGAGTACTCTGGTGAGTAATTGTCTAACTGGTTTTTACTGCATCCATTCCGATTTATATATATATATATATATATATATATATTAAAATACAGATTAAAGTTTAAGCAAAGAATCGCTGCTTTCACCCTTAACGGGATAAGCAAAGAA
>OZ024741.1:98628232-98630732 GCA_964016885.1 Eledone cirrhosa
GGTCAAACTTTGCTTTTGTTAGCAATTGCTTCAAATTTTTTGGCTGTCTTTTACTAAGAGTCAAAGATCGATCTGTGATTAAGCCTTTTAATTCATTACTTTGAGCAATGATCGGTAGGTTTGCTTTGGCAGTGTTGAAGATATTCTGGTGACATGGGTTGTGTGTCATTATAAATGGTATGACCAGTTCTTGGTTTCTTCTTCTTTGGGTTGTTCTAAGTTGTTGTATAGGTATTTTTATAGCCCGCTGTATGCCATTTTCTATAAGTAGAGATGGGTATTTTTGTTTGAGCAAAAATTCTCTTAGTTCTGTTAGGCGTTTGTACCTGTAATGGGATACTTAGAACAACAACTCTACCAAGAAATAGAGGAAAAATATAGTACTGACTTTAGAAAGTACATTGAAAAATCTTGGAAGAGATACCTTGACGACTGTTTCATCATCTGGACAGAATCTCTAGATACTCTGGATGAGTTCAATATCCTCCTGAATAACCTACACCCATCTCTCCAATTCACAAAAGAGATGAGTAGGACCAAATTACCATTCCTAGATATAATGATAATCAAAAACGACACCACCATTACCACGGATATATATTATAAACACACAGACACCCATCAATATCTGAATTTTAAGTCGTGCCATCCACCTCATACAAAACGCAACATCCCATACTGCCTAGCCAGAAGAATTTGTACCATTGTAGAAGATACGAATACCAGGTACAAACGCCTAACAGAACTAAGAGAATTTTTGCTCAAACAAAAATACCCATCTCTACTTATAGAAAATGGCATACAGCGGGCTATAAAAATACCTATACAACAACTTAGAACAACCCAAAGAAGAAGAAACCAAGAACTGGTCATACCATTTATAATGACACACAACCCATGTCACCAGAATATCTTCAACACTGCCAAAGCAAACCTACCGATCATTGCTCAAAGTAATGAATTAAAAGGCTTAATCACAGATCGATCTTTGACTCTTAGTAAAAGACAGCCAAAAAATTTGAAGCAATTGCTAACAAAAGCAAAGTTTGACCTTAACAACAAAGACCAATCATTCACTGTATCTAAATGCAATGATAATCGATGCGGCACATGTCAATCCATACACGCCGGTCAATATATGAAAACAAAAACTGGAAAAATATTCACAAATGCAAATATGAACTGCAAAAGCAGAAATCTAATTTACTGCATTAAATGTCCGAATTGTGAAGAACTATATGTCGGTCAAACTGGAAATGCACTATCGGAACGTGCACGGGTACACCGTCAACAAATCAGAGACCCAAATGTCCGTCAGATACCCCTAAGCGGCCACCTGGCAACATGTGGTCAGGGAATATTTATAATATTCCCATTCTACAAATTACACAGCCCAAGTGAAATCAAGAGAAAAATCAAAGAAAAGAATTTTATTGATAAATTCAAACCCAAGCTAAATGAACAATAATAACGCCTAGGGGTATTACTTCTACTACCACTATGACCACGACCACTAACAACAACAACAACAACAATAATAATAATAATAAAAGTGATGTTGATGGTGATGATTAATAGAAAATGCTATTTTCATCATTTCAAAAAAGCAAAACAATTGATACGTTGGATATGACTATTGGTCGTTAGCATGCTCAACCAGCCGTGACGCTTAAACCAATCAGCTGTAGTAATTCAGTGAAACTACACACTGATTGGTCGAAATACAGTTTACAGGGCTTTGCATTCTGGAGCCACTTTTCTCTGTATAAAATGTATAAAAGGTAGGAAATTTACCCATCTCATTACAGTTGAAAATTGCAAACTCGACTGTCACCACATATCATGAACCTGAAGATTGCGAAAGCATGAAAGTACTTGTTCAATTAACACTTAGAATTTAATATTCTATCATACTATTTCATTATAATACCATTATATATATTTTAAAGGATTGTAAATAAAACGAGTAAATCAGACAAAGTTGGAATTCCTCTTATTAATATATATATATATATATGTATATATATATGTATATATATATGGATATATATATGTATATATATATGTATATATATATGGATATATATATGTATATATATATGGATATATATATATATATATATGTATATATATATATGTATATATATATGGATATATATATATATATATATGTATATATATATATGTATATATATATATATATATATATATATATGTATATATATATATATATATATATATATACATATACATATATATATATACATATATATATATATATATATATACATATACATATATATATACATATATATATATATATATATATATATATATATATATATATACATATATATATACATATATATATATATATATATATATATATACATATACATATATATATACATATATATATACAAATACATATATATATACATATACATATATATACATATACATATATATATATACATACATATATATATATATATATATA